>QLOH01000857.1:0-326987 GCA_026901365.1 Sesbania bispinosa
ATGAGTGAAATGTGCTTGAGGTGACTAGAATTTACAGATGTTCAGTTATCACGCATTTCTTTTATATAAAAGTAGTATAACAAGGGGGCTAGAAGCTTCATTTTATTGTTTTTTTTACGTTTTCTATTTTATTTTAGTTTTTATAATTTTTTTGTGGGTCAACCCGTTTATCCCATCCCAATTCGACCAAAAAAAATTCACTTCCTTAGTTTGTTATAAGGGCTGGCCCGTTGGCCCGTTCAACCCTCTCAAATTTGGGTTAGGCTGACATTTTGTTCCATTTTTCGTTTCGGGCCAGCCCATCCCATCCCATTTTCTGAAGGGCTGATTGAGGGTCGGGCCGGGCCAGCCCGTTTTGCCACCCCTATTCAAAAGTTGTTGTTTCTTGCGCTCAAGCGCAAGCTGAGCGCAAGATTGCCAATCAGGAGGCACTCACTGTTTCCTGCACTCAAGCTGCACTCAAGCGCAGGTTCGTTAGACCTAAATTATAATGAGCCCGCAAACAGAGCAGAGATAGTTTTTTTAGAAAGTTTTTCAGACAGTTTGGAGAGAGTAGACGCAGAAGAGGAAACAGAAGGAGGACAAGAGACCATTCTGGAGCAAGATAGAGAGGAAACAACGAAGCTGGAAGGCTGAGCTGGCATTCTTTCATCTTAATTTTGTTGGTTGTAAGTGCTGCCATGAGTAGCTAAATTCTCATTTAGGATTGAATGTAGTCGATTCATGTGACACCCTTCTACCCCAATAATAATAATATCATCAAATTGAATTATAGAGAAAATTAAAGTCAACGCCGAGGTAAAAAGGTTCACAAATCCTCTTTAAATAAATACTTAATTCAAATCCAATGTTATTTCCATGAAAGAGTAAAATCAATGTTTTCAAAAGCTAAATTATCGACAGAATAAAAACATAACTTGGTCATGTAAGACCCTTAAAAATAATCTTTCAAAATCTCTACATATTAAATAAAAGGAATAAAGCTCCTAGACATTAATCTCCGATGTCACACATATCAGAGTGAGACCCTGTCCTTTCAAAACTCAGCACTTTGAGTGCCCTGTTCATCACCCTAGAAAAACCACAGAAGAGTACGGTGAGGAATGGAATACAAACATATACATGCGATATAGAAGGCTACCCTCATTCCCACCCATCACCATACATATCATCATTTAATTCACATACTATTCATTTCACATACCGGGTTCATACACATATAATTTCACACTTTCATAATGTAAATTCACATTTCTCAAACAATCATCATTACCAATGTTGGCCCTACCGTTAACACCACACAGTAGGTTGCACTCCCTCGATGGGCCCGTGCAAGGACATTCGCCCCAAGTTGCACCCCCTCTATGGGCCCGTGCAAAGATATTCGTCCCCTGGGTTGCACCCCTCTATGGGCCCGTGCAGCGAGTGTTTCCCCATCATGGTCTCATTCCACACACCAGGTTCATACAAATAGAGGTTCACACATTCACACAATCTCAATTAAGGCATATGCTCACACCATGCACATGTACAACATCTATCCTAAGAGTCATGATTTGGAACTCCGCACAATGGGCGCACCTCATCAATCCCCTGTTAGGAGGAATATGCACTAGAGACTTATATATTTATGAACATCCATCACTTGTATCATGTTATTTTATAAAGGCAAACTTATTCTTTTAGAATATAATTATTGTCCTTAGAATAGTAAGCTTAAACTTCATAAGAAATCAAGTAGATGACTTGATCGTGAGATCTTATGAAGAACTTTTCTTAAATAGTCCCTAGTCAAGTATCATCTTAGGACAAAGATGCATTTAGACTAGTATGTGAGTTCATTGATGATCACATCTCACAGATCATGGATATGAGATATCATGTGCTCACATAGGTACACATTAAGAGTAATGGTGTACTGGACAGACCCACCTTAAGAACGTTGCATGGATTGTTACACAAGTGTCATGAACGTGTCTTAAATTGATAAATGTTATATATAAAGTCCTTTGACCTGAAATCACTACGATTCCTACATAAGGAATTATGTGTTTTGAATATCATCAAACGTTACCTGTAACAGGGTGATCATAAAGTTGGTATTTGGACATATAATAAATTATGTGGAGGAATGTGAGTGCCCTAGATGGGATTTGTCCCTCCTATGTAACAGGAGTTATATCTGTAGGTCTCTTGATAAAGTGAGACTGCAAAATGCATGTCCATGCTCAGGAGGATAAATATGAGATATTTATTTTCTGTACAGTCTACTTGGGGATCAAGAAAATATAAATTGAACTATACAAGGTTGACACAATCCATGCCCTTGTGTTCAATTAGATATTTGGACAAAGGGACAGATCATATAAATTATTATCATAAAATAGGATTTATCAAAGTTATTGATAATCTCAATATTTGGATAGTGATGTGTTGCTAGATACCGCTCACTATTTATGATATTAAATATAAAAGGGTTTTATTTTAATATTATAACCAGATATTAAAAGCCTATTGGGTCACACGCATACAACAAGCCACTAGGAAAGAATAATAATTCTAATTATATTTAATTAGAATTATAACATAATGGGCCAGGCCCATAAGTGTGAGGGTTAAGTGAGTGAGGGGGTAAAACCCTAGCCACCACTCTATAAATAGAGCATAAGATGCACTACCCCAGACACACATGAGCAATCGCTTCTTACTTTCTAAGGCTACTAGCAGAGCTGAGGAGGGTTTCCTAGTCCGGTTGTTGGCGTGGATACCAATAGAGACGTGGCTACTCTTGCCTCGTTTGTAATCCTAATAAGGTACGACCTTTCGTTTTAATACCTTTTATGCCTTGATTCGTGTTTTCGAAAAATGATTATAACAAGAGAGGGAATCCATTTATTTCCGCTGCACCCTGACCACATGCTTGATTCCCTTCAATTGGTATCAGAGCTTTGGTTTGTGATAAACACGTTTTAGGCTTTTAATCTTGTGAAGATTATGATTTTTTTGTTGTTTTTCTGCTAAAAAAATGTAGCGCTGATATCTGGGCTGCAACCCACGCTGCAGCGCAGGCTGAAGCGCAGATCTGTGCTGCAGTCTAGGATGCAGCGCAGACTGGAGCGCAGTTTACGTATTTTCGATTCTGATACTTGCGCTTCACCTACGCTGTAGCGCAGGTGAAGCGCAGGTAAAGCGCAAGCGAAGCGCAACTTTCAGAATCAGTTTACTTTGTTCCCTTTATTGATTGTTTCATGTGTGATGTATATATGTTTATATGTTATAATGTTGGAGGGTCCCATGGAACATGAAAGAGTTCATGTCTTGGGCGTCAAAGGGTTCAATTGTTGAAACCTTGTCTAGACTCAAATATTGGTTGCGATAAACATGCCACTTATCAATTTGCTGACAAGAGCGTATTCAAATGATACGAGGGACTTACTCGTTTATCGGTTCATGAAGTATTCGTTTGATACGAGACACTTATTGATGATTGGTTAAATGTTTATCAAATCAAATTTTGTTTCGAGACACTGCGTAGCGTGTTATTTTGTTTGCGCGTAATCAAACCTCACTTAATAATATACATCTTATTATATCACTCGTTTTACAATCAACGGATGCTAATTTTTGCATGATGGTTGGTGATGGCCTTAGTTGTTTTAATTTAAATACGACCTGCGTGTCGTGCCTTACCTCTTAACATTCCTCTTGTTATTCTCTTCTCATCTCTATCCCATCGTATGTTCAACGAGGTTTCTTCTTGTTATGTAATGTAACCTGGAGGACATGGAGCATGGATTCAATGGGAGATTTGGAGAGCTCAAGATTATGTACAAGATTACATAGTTGATGTAATTTTGTATTTGGTTTTAGGAGGCCATAACCATATCATGTATGTTTGTATGAGATATATGCTTGTATGTTAAATGGTTTAACAACGAATAAAATTAAAGCAATCAAATCCCTCAAAGAAAATATTAAGTCTTTTTCCTTCCAATGAATAACACTCGTTAAGACTAGAATCAGTGAAGCGTGGGTCTGCCAAAGCAGGGTACCTTTATCTATACTAGTAAAACGCGATAGTTTTTATTTTTATTTTTCTGTCATTAATTTTATCCATATTCCTCTCTTCTGTGATAATTCTTCCCATAGTTTCTATGATTTATGCTCTTGCGAGGTCAGGTGCCTAAAGACCAATTGGAATTTGATCCTGAGATTGAAAAGACATCTAGAAGGAACCAAAGTAAAAACAGGAAGAAAAAGCAAGGACAAGCTACAGGAAACAATTCCAACACTCTCAAATCACTCATCCAAAGTGAGATTAAAGCTAAAGATATGGCTGAGGAGCAACAAAATCCCCCTCCGCCAAGAAGGACATTAGGAGATTATGCTATGCAATAAGGCCCAAGACACTTCTCAAGCATAGCTATACCAGCTACTACAAAATCTTTGGAGATGAAGCCAACATTCCTTAGTTTAATCAGTGCTCATCAGTTCACTAGAATGGATCATGAGGATCCATATACTAATATTTCAACTTTTTATGAATTGATTGGTACTATGGGTTTTGAGGAAAAGGATTTAGAAGTTGTATACTTACGTTTGTTTCCTTTCTCATTGATAGGTAAGGCTAAGGAATGGTTGAAGTCAAACCCAAATCAGAGTCTGACTAGCTGGGATGCTGTTGAAGAAAAGTTTCTAAACAGTTTCTTCCCACCATCTCGCTACATCAAGGCCAAATCAGACATTTCTACATTCAGGTAGGGACCAGAAGAGCTGTTTTGTGAAGCTTGGGAAAGATTCAAATCCTTGCTGAGGAGGTGTCCTAACAATGGGTTTGAAGACATAGCTCAACTCAACCTCTTTTGCAACGGTCTCATGCCTGATACTAAGATGATACTGGATGCTACAACAGGTAGCACAATGATGTCTGTGGATGCAGAGCAAGCTACCAATATTATTGAAGCATTAACATCAACTGATCAGCAAGCTCAACAGGGAAGACAAACAGTGCAGAGGAAGGGAGTGCTAGAACTGAATACTTCAGATGCAATCTTGGCTCAGAACAAGATTCTCACCCAACAGATAGAAGCACTCACAAAGCAGATGTCCAAGCGTCCTCAACAGTTGCATGCAGTTCAGTCAAATTCTGGTCAAACACAACAGTTGACTTGTATGGAATAATCAGAACCAAAATTTTGGGTGGAAGCAAGACACAGGGCCCTCTAACAGGCAACCTCCTTTTCAGCAATAGCAACATTATCCTCCAGTACATGACGGAATATCAAAACTCGAGAATACACTGGAGAAGTTCATTCAATCTTCTATTTCCAATCAGAAAAATACTGAAGCTACAATCAGGAACTTGGAGACTCAAGTGGGTCAATTGGCCAAGAAACTTTCTGAACAGCAAGCACACAAATTTGCATGAATGTATAACTCCCTCAAGGTCTCAACATCAATATACAATTATTACACAAAAAATCCCAAATCTTCTAACCTAGGGTTTGAGCCATGAAAGCATACAATCAGTCAATCCAACCATCAACCATAGATTCATCTATAATCAACCACAATCAAACAATATAAGCAAGGGAAGTGAGATATGGAGCATACATGGGTATTCATTCAAAGTGAAAGTGAGTGGGTGAACCTCACTCACCTCTAATGGAGGAAATAGGAAGAATGGAGGGATGGGGATGAAGATCCAAGCTCCTTGAACTGTGTGGGTGGCTTCAAACCAAGCTTGTCCCTTCAGTATCCCCTTTCTCTCTCTAGCTTCTCTCTCTATAAAGAAAGAAAATGAGACAAATGAGGGCCAAAAGCCATAGCTTTCTGTTTTCAAAAACTGAATCTGCACATTTTCGCTCAAGCGAGGATACGCTCGCTTGAGCGAGCAACTGAAAACGCTCCCTCGCTCAAGCGAGCATCTGCTCGCTTGAGCGAGCCTCAACTCAGAGAGCACCCCTGATGATGCAGGGGTTCTCACTCGAGCGAGCCTTTGCTCGCTTGAGCGGGGCTCAACTCAGAGACTCCCCTCCTCTCTGTGTTGTCCCTCGCTTGAGCAAGCCTACCTAAACTCAAATCCTTCCTTTCTTCATTCTTACTCCCTTCTCCCCTCTATTCCTAGTGTATTAACCTCCTTCTAACTTAGTTCCGTTCATCCGAATCTTTTCCCCCATTTCCGTGAATCCCCTAACTAATCCTTTCCTCCTATATCTAATTCCCTCGTTCAACGCCCTTACTTCTGGTCTCATCTTTATACCTATAATCCTCTTCGTCTTATGGTGTTATTTCTTCTAAGTTAGTTCTACAATTGTATTTGGCTTAACACCTGGTTTCCTTTCTAAATTCTCTTAAAACTCATAGCTCTTAATACATTCCCTACTTCTTATCAAAATTCACACTCAAGCCCCCCAAGTTCTCATACTACCTCTAACCTCCCTTTCCTTGGCCGGATTCACGGCCTAAGGCTTCCACGGTATTTCTAGATTCTAATTTCTGGGATGTTACAATTCTACCCCTCTTAAATTAATTTTGTCCTCAAAATTTGCTTCATTCATCCTCAATCTCTCTACTTCACCTTCATAAACCCCTTCCGATTCCATGCCCATCTAGTGTCCCCACCCTCCACCTGCTAAAGTCTCTCTAAAGGTCCTAACCCTAGGTTCTTGAGTGAAACACCATCTTATCGGTGACACTTGAACTCTATGGTCTCTAACCGGCTAGGTTGTTGCTCAAGGTTCCCGACCTAATCCGATCATCCCTGCAATAGCGTACGACCGTAATTCTGCTCTACCGACCTAGTGATAAGACTTGAGTGGACATGTAGCGTAGCTATCTAGTTTTACTTAATTGAGAATTCCCTCACACCGCTAGGAACTAAGCAGGCCTATTCCAATCCTCTACCTCTTTAAAATATACATTGACCTCTACCAAGGTTGTCAGATTAGCTCTGACACCCAAAAAGGTACCCCTACATTAAATACATCCAGCCACATGCCAACATAGGCTCAAATCAACATACAATATAAATCTACTGGCTTAACGGGATACAATCATTCATGCGCCCTGACATGATAGAAAAGGCCCCTAGGCTCTGTATATATCAAAATATCCCATCAAGAGAATACAATCAAAGCCTATACAAAATAATTCCTAAATTGATGGCTTATGGCTTGAGTGGACATATAGCGCAGCTATCTAGTTTTACTTAATTGAGAATTCCCTCACACCGCTAGGAACTAAGCGAGCCTATTCCAGTCCTCTACCTCTTTAAAATATACATTGACCTCTACCAAGGTTGTCAGTTTAGCTCTGACACCCAAAAAGGTACCCCTACATTAAGTACATCAAGCCACATGCCAACATAGGCACAAATCAACATACAATATAAATCTACTGGCTTAACAGGATAAAATCATTCATGCGCCCTAACATGATAAAAAAGGCCCCTAGGTTCTGTATATATCAAAATATCTCATCAAGAGAATACAGTCAAAGCCTATACAAAATAATTCCTAAATCGATGGCTTGGGCCACACCGGGCCCAAACATAAACTCGTGTCTCTAGTCAAGCGTCTAGTCCGAAACCCTGCATATCTAAACATAAACTACAACGTATAATGAGACTAGAGTCCTAGTGAGTGTGATAAGACATGCAGTGTGGGGATACCAAGCAGATGAAATGCAACAATCAATATGTAAGTCAACTGAGGCATTACGCATGAATAACACAGAATGTACCAATACATGAAAGCTGTGAAATGTTTAACCCAACACCCAAGGGGTCTTTCCACTTATCTTTGAAGGCTAGACTGAGCTCAGGCTAACAGGGACTGTCGTCCGTGAAGGCCACTGGGACCTTACCCCTTAACTGTGATAGATTCATACATTAATTTCCTCTTTTAAACTTGAGGTCTAAGGACCAAAATCTTGTCTTTAAACATGAAGTTCAAGGAGTCAAATCTTTTCTTTAAACATGAAGTCCAAGGACCCAAATCCTTATATTTAACATGAGATCTAAAGACCTACATCATTTTCCTGTTAAACATGAATGGATTAAGGACATGAGAAATGACAATAATTTCATGAGCATGAGCATTTGCATGAATGTATAACTCCCTCAAGGTCTCAACATCAATATACAATTATTACACAAAAAATCCCAAATCTTCTAACCTAGGGTTTAAGCCATGAAAGCATACAATCAATCAATCCAACCATCAACCCTAGATTCATCTCTAATCAACCACAATCAAATAATATAAGCAAGGGAAGTGAGATAGGGAGCATACATAGGTATTCATTCAAAGTGAAAGTGAGTGGGTGAACCGCACTCACCTCTGATGGAGAAATAGGAAGAATGAAGGGATGGGGATGAAGATCCAATCTCCTTGAACGGTGTGGGTGGCTTCAAACCAAGCTTCTCCCTTCAACATCCCCCTTCTCTCTCTAGCTTCTCTCTCTATAAAGAAACAAAATGAGAGAAATGAGGGCCAAAAGCCCTAGTTTTCTGTTTTTAAAAACTTAATTTGCGCGTTTTCGCTCAAGCGAGGATACGCTTGCTTGAGCGAGAAACCCAAAACATTGCTGAAAACGCTCCCTCGCTCAAGCGAGGATCCGCTCGCTGGAGCGAGCCTCAACTCAGAGAGCACCCTTGATGCTGCAGGGGTTCTCGCTCGAGCGAGTCTTTGCTCGCTTGAGTGAGGCTCAACTCAGAGACTCCCCTCCTCTATGCCCTGTCCCTCACTTGAGCGAGCCTACCTGAATCTATTCCCTCTATTCCTAGTGTATTAACCTCCTTCTAACTTAGTTCCATTCATCTGAATCTATTCCCTCATTTCCGTGAATCCCCTAATTAATCCCTTCCTCCTATATCTAATTCCCTCGTTCAATGCCCCTACTTCCGATCTCATCTTTATACCTATAATCCTCTCTGTCTTATGGTGTAATTTTTTCTAAGTTCGTCCTACAGTTGTGTTTGGCTTAACACCGAGTTTCCCTTCTAAATTCTCTTAAAACTTATAGCTCTTAATACATTCCCTACTTATCAAAATTCACACTCAAGCTCACAAGTTCTCATACTACCTCTAACCTCCCTTTCTTTGGCCGGATTCACAGCCTAAGGCTTCCTCGGTATTTCTAGATTGTAATTTCCGAAATGTTACAAGGAGTATGTTAGTCTATCTAAGAAAACATTTTCGTTCTATTCACTTTCTCTCATATTTTTTTCCAATCAAATAACCTATAAATATACTCTATTTTTTATAACTTTCTCCCTTCCCATTTTCTCACATTACTATGTTTGGTTGAAGGAGAGAAATAAAGAAGAGATATATAGAAAAGAGAGAAATATGGAAAATAGAAAGTGGTGAAAATAGAGTAGATTAATAGATTATTTGGTTTGAGAGGAATGATGGAGAAATAAAAGGGAGATGGGTGTAACTCTCTCTCTACTCTTGTTTGGCTTAATAGGAAATGAAAAGAGAGAAGGTGGGATAAAAGGAAATTGTACAAAAGTGTCCCTCAACTTTAATAACTTTTATTCTAAAATATAATTATTAATAAAAAATAATAAGTTATAACTTTAATAGTTTTTAAATTTTATTATATATTATTATTTTTTATTGTAATCTTAATTATTAATTCTTTTAATTTTTTATTTAATTTCTATTATTATATTTTATTTTAATAACGGAGTATTGAAAATAAAAACAGAGAATGATTACTAGACAAAATGAGAAACAAGATTGTTTGGAAAAAAATAAAATGAACTTTCTCATGTATATTTCTTGGTCATTTATATGCTAAACGCGGGTGAGATTGAATCTATTGTTTTATTTTTCTCTTTGATAACACCCTTTTTTCTCATTTCCGCTCAACCAATCTTATTCAAAATATTATGATAACTTGTGTGATCAAACTATTTTGTCCACACACACGAGGAGGAGGGTTTAACTTATACCAGTATAAACTAAATATTACATTGTTGATAACTATAAATTAAATATGATTTTTAGTAATTCAACCGTTTAATTATATTTATTCACCATAATAATTATTTATGTCAAATTTCGTAAAATTTTGACACTAGTAACTTGATTGTCAAATGATTGATTTTTTTCATATATTTCAAATATATATATGATGTTAATCTTATAACATTTTAATGAGATATCAAATAATTTCAGATTAACATAAAATTTTATATGTATAATCTATATGATAATAACTTTCAATTCAACGGTGGATTACTTGATACAATGATTTATTAAAAAAATATTGAGCGGTATAATACTCGGTGTAACTTACACTGATATAATTTGATCCCTCCTATATATATATATATATATATATATATGAGTAAACTAGCAAATTGGTCCCTGACTTTTTAAGGGTAATACAGTTTAGTCCTTAAGAAATAGAAAACCCCAATATAGTCCCTGACTTCTTGTTTTTTTCTTTCACTATAGTCCAACTGTGTGTTTTTCCCGTTAATTTTTTATGACGTATCACATTTAGTGACACCCTGTCTCACTGTTTGTCACTATAGTGTCTACTATGACACAAAAATGATGTGTTTTTGTCAAATTTATAGCTTGAAAGGCTTCAACTCCAACCGTTGTGTGCTTCCCTATTTTCCGTTTTTCTCTCTTCTCCCCCTTTTTCATTGGAAGGTCACAACTCCAATGACGTTATTTTTGTGCTCTGATGGCAAATAGTGTGATACAGTGTCACGAAACGTGACACGTCATAAAAAATTAACGGGAAACACACAATTGGACTATAGTGAAAGAAAAAATAAGAAGTCAAAGACTATATTGGGGTTTTTTTTTAATTTTTTTAGGGACTAAACTGTATGACCCTAAAAAAGTTATGGACCAATTTGCTAATTTGGGGAGAAGGCCGTAGATGAAAGGGTTTGGGGAAGGTAAAAATAGGGAAATGGGAGGCACGTGAAACATTAATTAGAAAGTTTTAATCTGGACCGTATATTCTAATCTAGTGGCTGAAATTAAACCCTCTCACTCTCACATAAAAATACCTTTCTCACAAGATACATCCCCTATATATATATATATATATATATATATATATATATATAATTGTTCAATAATTTTGTGTCTTTGGCCTGCAAACCAAAATTCCGAAAACTTTAATTTATAAGATTTCAATTACACCAATCAAGATATTGACTGTTATTTTCAGTTTTATTATGTAATATTGAAACATTTTCATATCACATATGACAGTTGAAAAATAACTTCAATTTACATGGAAAAAGATAGCATAATATTTGATATACAAATTATTTTCAAAATAACTCAAATATTATTTTATTAAAATAGCAATATCTTAATATTTTTATCTATTAACCCACAAAGAATGTGGGTCAACATCTAGTTTAAATAATGTTTTCACCTATTTCATTCTAAACAATTTATTTATAATTTTTCTTATTTAACCACATGAGAGGCAATTCTGTTCAAATCGAAAACATCTATATCATGATGGGGTTAACTCTCCCGGTGGGGATTTTTTCCATCAATTTATTCATAATTTGAAGAAGTGATTGAAGTATTTTTCTCAAAGCAAAATCTTGCAAGCAAATCTATCACACTAAAACACCTTGCATAATTTTAAAAATTTGTATAACTTTAAACGGTTCGAAATGTATTTTACAATTTTTACACATCAATGCTTAGTTGTTAAAAAAAAAAATCACCTTCTCTGTCTTTTGATTCTTTTGTCTCAAAATTCTTTATTTACCTCTTTTGTCACATTCTCAAGTAATTAATCTTGTAGTAAATAAGGTAAACTCAATAATTTTAGTCGGGATGGTAACAACTTAGCTAATCTCCTAAATACTTGCTTAAATTTACACGAATTAGGTTGGTGGATTCAGTCAAAACAAAAGCATTTTTTCATGTTATAATTAAAAAATAACGTTAAATAATTTTAAAAAATATTATCTAGATTTTACAAAAGTTACTTACGAGATGAGTTAAATTACTAAGGACGATCAATTTAACGTATGTCCAAATCAGCCAATGTAATGAAAAAAATTGTTTTAAATTGTTTGATAAAGTTAACGAAAAATTAAAAAGTTAACTAAATTAATTATAAATATTTGATAAAATTAACTAAAAATAATAAAATAACATATAAAAATAATCCTTGATTATTAAATAATTGGAAGAAAGAGTTATTAAAAAATAAAATTTTAATAAATTTTCAGTTAATAACTAAATAATAGAATCTTTTATAAAAAAAAACTATATCAAATAACTTCTAAAAAAACGAATAACTACCATATCCAACACTAAATCACTAATAATAACATAATTTAAGCTATTAATTTCAACTTACCTTATTAAACACTGTTAAAGAAGCGAGGAAGCATGCACCGTGTATCTTACCGCATACAACAATCCCCCACCGTTCTTATCCGATTGCAGCGTCCCAATCGCAGATTAACACACGGTACACCCACAGGATCACAAGAAACAATTTTCAATTGCCGCATGAAATCCCGAAATTGCCCTCATCCCCATCATATATAAACCCACACCCGCAGATTTTTTCAGTCACTCACTCAGTGAAATCGGGAGCACTTGCCAGAAGAATGAAGGACGCCGGAAAGAGCCACAAGGCAAACGGGAAGTTGTCGCCGGAGTCGAGGAAGGATCGAAAGTCGGCGACGGGATTGAGCGGATCGCCGAAGAAAGGAGGCCACGGAGGCAAGTTCACATGGATCGGCCAAGGCTACTCGGAGGAGGTTGAGATCGGGATGGAGCACGGGGCTGTGGACTCCAAGGACCCGAACTTCGAAGATCCGGCAGATATCTCCGCCGTGTGATGGCGGTGGTTTGGTCACCCGATCTGTAAATACCTAATTTGCGAGACGATTGCTGATCCGTGCAATTTAAGTTCAATAATCTGTTTAAGTTCAATAATCTGAAACGAATCGTAGGAGAAACGTTTTGTAGTGCGTTTTCTCTGATTATGGATCTGTTATGTTTGTACTAGTATTTGTGTTGTTTTGTACATATGATCATTGAAGTGCAGTAACACTAGCATTCCCCATTTCATATATCTCTTCTTCTCTTATCGAAGTGCTGTTAAATAAATCTGTGTCAACTGCACTGAACCATGGAACCGTCCCTAACTGCACCAAAATGAAGCCAACTACTCATATTGTTCATTAAACGCTTGCGTGGGTGAACCGGTGCGAACTAATCCCTAAAATCAGTGACTGACTTCTCTCCATGCGCTAACTCAAGATTTGGGATTCCAGAAAGCTGGAAAAAGCCATTTCATTCAGATTAAAGTTAACTTACCACCTCACTATGTGCAGCAATGCTTCCAGGTTCTGAACAAGTGATAATTGGAGCATCTCATGGACTTTTTTGGTTTAACCAGACGCCTCCTCTATCACATGAATATCCAGATCACGGTGGGTTGGGTAGGGATGAGGATAGGTCACACTGATTTTCACCAGGTCTTTTAGTACGTTGGATCGATGTATTTATTTAAATATAAATAAAATACTAATATTTTATATATTATTATTATTATAAATATTTTTATTATATTGCCTTATATTTATATAATTATTAGTTTGTATAAATATATAAATATGCTATCTTTTATAAAATGTTTAAGTTTATAAGTTTATTCAAATACATGCTTATGATATATTCAAGTATATTACTATAAAATAGACTTTTAAACAGGCAAATTTTAAATAGGCCAGACTCAAATCATAAAATAAAACCTATATTAGGTAAGCAGGTCAGGCTTGAACCATGAATTTAAGATGTAGGTCAAGCTCAGACCTTGGAAAGTCTAGCTCAGCTCGACTTATTTTCATCCCTAATGGTGGGGTTAGCTCTTCCAGCTGAGATTTTTTTCATCCACAAAATTCAGAGATATTGCTTAAGGAAAAATAAGCATGTACTACTTAAACCAACCTCAACATATTTTTTATGTTTGATCATATCTCTAGAGATCTAGGAAATGTTGTTGGAAAAGAATTGTGATATTGTTGATATCACAAGGAAGGTGCCATACTTTAAATATACCATTACATTATGAATTGTGGATAATTATACCATTATGTATAACACCCAGGAATGTGGCAGTCATATGTGGGATACTAGGTCAAATTCCAATACTTGGACCCTAAGGTTATGATTTGATGAGTAGTGAAAATGAAAGGAAGAAAGATAGAAGGAAAGAAAAGGGAAGGAATATAAAATAAAAGGAAAATAGGAGGATTTTTAATTGTTTGGGTTGAGAAAAAACAAATAAAAAAGTGCGAGAAAGGAATATGAGTATGATATATAATTATTTATTTGTCCTCATACTATTATAAATTATAAATTATTCCTTTTATTATCTTTTATATTTATATTATTATCATTATTATCATTATTATTATTATTATTATCTAATAAAATCTTGCAACGTGCACCTATCATTTTTCTCCTTAACTCCTCAAATAAAAAATAGAGTCTTGCAACCTATGATTTGGATTCCTAGCAATCGACTACTGGGTAGTCAAAAAATCTGAGTCGTCCGATCAAGGTCGGATGACCTAAAAACCGAGTTACCCAAATCACATCTCAGTTTTTAGGTCGTCCGAGATCGGACGGCTCAGATTTTGTGACTGCTCAACAGTCGACCGCTGGGGATCCAAATTCTTGCAACCTATTGTTTTCCTATTGGGTTCGTCAAAATTAGGATATAAGGGAGAGAGGTATGGAGAAAGCGGTGGTGACGGCCGCGACGAGGATGGAAGGCGAAGATACATGGTGGCTAGACGATGGCGCGCTGGAGGGTGATAAAGAGATGATGGTGATGGCGGCGCGTGATAGATGTTAGCGCAAAACCCTCTGAGATTTGGTTTTGATGACAACAAACATTTTTTTTTATCAAACTTAACGTTTTTTTGTTCTTGAAGTTACTGATGTTTTATATGTGAGATCTTAGAAAGACATGAATCTTATGCTAAGTAAAGAACTCAGAAAAATCAGAAGAACCACGACCAAACTCAAACTGAGACTGAGACTCTGAGAGGCAACCTCACTGAAAATGAAGATAAAGGTCAAACTGAGATTGAGCAAACAATACAAGCCTTTCTTGAGACTCAATCCTAATGTTAAGAAGCATCAGACTTCAGAATTATTTATGAAGAAAGGGCAAAGCTTAGAATGATCTATATGCTGAAGATAATTTCAGAAGAAGGCCTTAGACATATCCTTTATCAGAAAGCTTTCAGAAGCTCAGAATGGCTGAATCTGAAGATAGCCTGAGCTCAGAATGATGCACATCAGAATGCAGTCTTAGCTATAGTCAGAAAGGGTCTTTATTAGAAACACCAATCATCAAGCTGAGTCTAAACATCCTACAATGAATAAATCTGAGTTGATTCAACATAAAGATTGTCTCTATGGTTTGAAACTGCTACACTGCTTGTGGATTCAAGATTTACAAAAGAGTACAATCAAAAGGAAAGAATGAAACATGACTCAACCAACTCAGATTGAAAGGTTCTGATAGACTCAGATTGCAAGGTCAGACTGAGACAGACCCAGACTCAGATTGCAAGGTCAGACTCAGTCTAAGCATGATAAAGAAGCACTTTGAAGTATGAAGCTGAGCACAAGACAAAGCAAGAGTCAAGCTAAGACTAACCAACTTCAGACTCATAGGTGAGACTGAGACTCAGACTAGTACCTCTGACTAAGACTAAGACTGAGACTCAAACCGAGAGACAGACTGAGACTCAGAACCAGAAGCAAGTCAATGCAAGTACGCTAATACACTGGCACACTAAAGCTCTGTGCTGACATGTTGAACCACTCAAGCGCAGGAAAGTATGACTCTCTCTCCCTCTCCTGTAACAGCTAGTACAACGACTAGTTTTCTGAAGACTATAAAAGGAAGTCTCATTAATGCTGAACAAGGTGAGACACTACTGCACAAGCTGAAAAATCCAAGTCTCAGTGAATCCCAACTTTACCTACCTATGTTATCTTAGATAATATCATGTAGTAGGTTTAGCTCTTGTTTTGTAATGGTTTATATACACTCTTTGAGTGATTTAGAGAGATACCCATCATCTAGCAAAGCTTACTATGTATCCGTACTTTGTACGTAGTCTAAGCTAGACCAAATCAATCTCATCAAATCTCACCTAGTCTCAGCTAAGTCAGGAGGTGCCTGAGCTTAGTCTAAGTGACTGTGAGCCTGAAGAGGCAGGGGAAAGAATCTTGTATCTCATCTAAGTTAGGAGGTGCCTATGCTTAGTGTGAAGCCTGGAGAGGCAGAGGAAAGAATACTTGAATATCAGCTAAGTCAGGAGGTGCCTGAGCTTAGTGTGAGTAAAGTGTGAGCCTGAAGAGGCAAGAAAGAATACTTGTATTTGACAAGGTTGTCATAGTGGAAAATCTCACAAAGTTGTGAGGACTGGACGTAGCCCAAGGTTGTGGGTGAACCAATATAAATCTGAGTGTGTTCTCTCTCTATATCTCTTATTATCAGTCTTTGCATAACTTATTATCAGTCTCTGCATAACTTATGCTAGTCTCTGCATGACTTATTAACAGTCTCTGCATAACTTATGCCAGTCTCTACATAACTAAGATCAGTCTCTGCATAACTCAGATCAGTCTCAGCATAACTCAGATCAATCTTTGCATAACTCAGATCTGTCTCTGCATAACTCATATTTGTCTTTGCATAACTCATATTTGTCTCTGCATAACTCAGATCAGTCTTTGTATGACTCAGATCAATCTCAACATAACTTAGATCAGTCTCTGCATGACTCAGATCTTAGTATGCCTTTATATCTGATTTATCTAACCCCATTTATTTGAGACTGGACTTAACGAATCTTAAGAGTTAAGCTCAGATTTGAGTTAAGATTCGATCTAAGTTAAGCTTAACCTTTTGCTGAGCTAAGCTTTTTTAATCTTAACCTTCCGCTGAATTAAGATTCAATGTAAGTTCCAGGTCCTAGACTTGAGATTCACCTCAGATTGAATTTGAGTTTTTCAGGTACAATATTTTCAAGTCTCTATTCAACCCCCCTTCTAGAGACGTTTAGCCAACTTCAATAGAGAGCTCGATGGTGGCGGACAATAAAGGGACGATGGTGATGGTGGTGTGCGGTGCAGAGCTCGCATGGTTGTGTGCGGTGAAGGGCAATGAAGGGACAATGGTAATCCAACTGTGGTTGAACAGTGGCAGCGGTGGAGATGATGAAGGGACGGTGGTGAGCCAACAATAGAAAAGGGTAAGTGAGACTTTTCATAAGTTAAGCACCATTATCCAACATTTTCTCGCCAATGCTGAGTAGAAAACTGCAAAACCACTGTAGTTGTACGTTTTTCCTTCCCTCCTTATTTTCTTTACTATGCCAAACACATCACCGACCTATTTTCTAGCCATTTTCTAGCCTACTAGCTTCCATCCTTCAACTTCCATCGATACAGAGCATAAAAGCTACTCCTGAGGAGGGCTATGCTACTTCTCAGGCATCAAGGCCTTTCGGCAATTGGTTTGCATCAGAGTCATCCCGAGGTGTTATTACACTTTGGGATATGATGTTTCTTATACTTGGGAACTTTTGGAAACATTCTCTTGCCTACCCTATTGAAAAGATGTGTCTCTTTCTTCTTCCTCCAGATGCTTCTCTGTCTTCAATTGCCAGGCCCCTTGTATATGTGTTATTGGTTGCAATAAATGCTAGTTGCCACCAGGTTGTTTTTCAGTTGTTTATAGATAATAAAAGCAATATGTGCTAGAACAAAACCTAGTTCCAACAAATGTTCCAGCTTAGTTCAAAGTTTTATTTAAGGCTAAATATGTTTCTAGTTATAATCCAATTTTGGTTCTAGTTCCTAAAGTTTGAAGCTGTTGGTTTCGGTCCTTTATGTTTAGTCACTCCCTTTTAACATCGTTAACTTTAACATTGATCTGACAAACAAATTTATGTGTCAGCTAGTCTAGTCTCCTGTGATGAAAATGATTTGACAATTGAATAACACATCAGTTGATCCAGTCAGATTTCATTTAGGGTTTTATTAAATGTAATGAAATTATTAAAATTTAAAATAGAAATTACAATTACCATTTATTGTGTTGAAATTGTAAAAAGAAACATTACCATGTGTCTACCAATTGTCAAATCATTTTCATTAAAAGTGACTCGACAAGCTCACACAAAAATCTGTTTGTCACGTCAGCATCAAAACATATTTAAACCAACAATTTTAAATAAGGGATTAAAACATAAGGGACCTAAACTAACGATTTTAACCACTAGGGACTAAAATCAAATTCGGGTTATACTTCATAGACTAAAAATATATTTAAATCTTTTATTTATACTGAGAAGATATGGTTTTCTAATCAAGATTATCACCTCTTGTTTTTATCACAAGTAGTTGGAGCGTTGTATCATTTACAATTTATGATGAGCTGGTTCCACGACGTTTGTGGTATGAATCTCTACATGGATTGCTTATAACAACATTGAACCACTTGAAATATATTAATATTTCATAGTTATAATACTCTTATTATTGTTGTAATATCCCAAGATTTGGACCTAAAAGGTGTAGCGAAAACCTTAGGTTATGGATCCGGCCATGAGAAGTAGGACAAGGGTAGAAAGGGAAATTTGAGATTTGAATATGAAATTAGGTAACAATTGAATATCTAAACTGAGAAGGTTGAGTTGTTAGAGATTAGGGAGTAAGAACCAAGTGTTAAGTCAAACAACTGTAAGTTGGACCTAAAAAGGATCACACCCTAAGTCAGATAGAAATAGGACGTGTAAGAATAAGGAAATGAGGTTAGGGAAGAAGAACCGAGTGGGAAAGGAATTAGATGAGGAGGACTAAGCTTGAAGGGGAAATTTAGAAGGGGAATTAAGTTGGACAGGTATGTTATTAGATGAGAGTTAGGGAATCGATTAAGAGTTTGAGTTATAAAGGGACCGGGGTAGAAGGTGATTTTATGGAAGAGGAACAAGGGAATAGAGGAGCATAGTCTCATGGACACTTAGAACCCTTGACCTTAGCCATAATGAGGTGAATTGATGATTTACATCATGATTCTCGTGAAGTGTGCCCCGTTGGGTTTCAACCAAGGTTGTTGCTTAATTTCGGGTTTTAAGCCTAGTGACCTTGGTGCACTAATTTGCAAATATCTAGAGTTACAGGTGTCCAATTGAGGTGATTCCACTTGGATTAGAAATCTAAGATCCGGGGCTTCAGTTTGATATGCTATACATAGTATTATGAGCTCTTTTGCACCCCAAATAGGCGTATTCTCGCTCAAGCGAGAATGCTGTCGAGAAACGGATGAATTCCAATCTGTTTTTCTAGCTCAAGCAGCGCTCCGAGCGCAGGAAATAGAAAGGTTAGGGAAAATTCCCCTCAAGCTGCGCTTAAAGCGCAACCTGAGCGCAGAGCCCTGTTAGAAATTCTCCCCCTTGCGCTCAAAGCTGCGCTCCGAGCGCAGCTTGAGCGCAGAAACGCGTCTGACTTTTAAAACACAGAATTAGGGTTCCTCCCTCATTCTTCCTTCGTTCCTCTTCAGTTTTAGAGAGAGGGAGAGA
Organism: Sesbania bispinosa; assembly: GCA_026901365.1. Lineage (NCBI taxonomy): Eukaryota > Viridiplantae > Streptophyta > Magnoliopsida > Fabales > Fabaceae > Sesbania > Sesbania bispinosa. The sequence continues at coordinate 19,637 of QLOH01000857.1, forward strand.
GATTTCTAGAGAGAGTGCTCTTGGATCCAAGGAGAAGAAGGAGGAGCCACTACATCATCCTCAAGTCATCAAGGGAGCTTTGAATCACTATCCTCATCCCTTCATTCTTCTTTGTTTCGTCCAATAGAGGTGAGTGTGGTTCTCACTCACTTTCATTGTGGTTGATAATCCATGTATGACCCTTATTCTTGTTCCCCTTTCTATTATTGTTGATTGTGAGTGATTATAAGCATTGCCTAGTATAGATTGTTGAATGGATTGGTTGTATGTGCTTGGGTTCCAAACCCTAGGGTAGTAGATTTGGGTATTGTTGCACTGTTGAACTATTAACTGTATACTTGATCATTGTATTAAGGCCTTTGGTCCAGATAATTGGAAAATGATTTTTTTAAGCCTCGGCTCCCAGATAAAAATGAGATTTGGCTTCGGCCCTAGAAAAATGGCTTCGGCCCAAGTTTTGGCTTCGGCCCCAGTTCACCTAATAAAGAAAAGATTGATTTCAGAAATTGAGTTAAGACTTGGGTGATTAGTACCCAGAGATAAGGGTGATTAGTATCCAGATATTAAGGGTGATTAGTACCCAGAGATTAAGGGTGATTAGTACCCAGTGGTGGTGATTAGTACCCAAGGAAGACGTTCCTTGTAGTCTGAGCTTAGGTCTAACAATACAGATATAAGTGATAAGACCCCGTCGGCCAAGTTATGTCGTTCATGTGAATTCATGTTTAAGGTTATGTTCATGGCACGTTATTATACATTGAGTTGCATCCATATGCTATTTTGTTTGAGCTAAGATATGATATTATGAGGTGAGGTGACTAGAATCTTTATGTATGACTTATTGGATGGTGATGTGTGTTGTATTTCATATGTTTGCCTCCCCACACTACACACACTCTTACCACACTCACTGGGACGTAGTCTCACCCCACGTTGCGGGGATACCTTTCAGTTATGCAGGTTGGTTTGGTGAACGCATATAAGGACGGAGTGAAGCTCGGAGTGCGAATCACCACTCCTCAGATATTAGCTTGGATTCTTCCAGTGTTTGAAGTGTAACTAGATGTGTTGTTTTATATATTATGCTAGAGTTCATGTATTTAGGATGAATTATTTATGCTAAGCCATTGAGTGGCAGATGGATTATGAAATGCATGTAGACTGTGTAATGTATTCAACTTAGATAAGCGCTGGAATTATGATGAACACATTTTTATTCACACTTTGCATCATTAATCTTAGCTTTCTTGGACTATAATTGTGATTAAATCCATTGTTTTAATTGGAATTTACCAAATTGGGCTTAATTGGGCTTTAACTGTAAATGTTGTTTAAATTCGGATTTTTAAGCCTACTGACCTACCTGTCTTGTTTTGATGATATCTGGAGCTATAAGTGTCCGATTTGAGTGATTCCAGTGGCGTTGGAAAGCTAACTTTCGGGGCTTTAATTTGATATGCTATCTGACTATATTCCCATGAAATAATTAGGAGCAGTTGCTATTTCAAAATCTCCTACTAATGTTGTCTGTTGCAAATCCGAATTTTCTTAGTTTTGTAATTAGTTTGTGGGCCTGTTTTAATTAATTTCGGCCCAATTAAGGCCTAATCAGATTGTTAGTGATTTAGGCTCTATAAATATGTGTGTTTCTGAATAGTTAAAACATTTTCCCTCTTTTTTCAGATTTTAGAAAGAGACTTCATTTTCCCTCTCTTTTTCTCTCTTCTTCCAATTTCAGTTTTGGCTCTTCTTCTTCTTCTTCCTCTTCAATTTTCGAATTCCTCCTCCATGGAAATGGAAGGCCAAGCTTCAAGGATTGTTTCTCTACTGAATTCACAAAGGAAATTGAGGTTCTAATTTCGGTTTTCATCTCTTAATTTCTTGGACAGATTCATGAATTTTCCTTCTCCTAGTTTCTTGATGTTTAGTTTTGAATTTGAAATTGAGTTGCATGCTTTATGAAATTCGAATTCTAATCTGAATCTAATTCACATTTTAGGTTGCTTAATCTGAAATGAATTCTAGGTTTGCTTAATTCCAAGGATTAGAAATTAGGATTCATGCTAGTTTGCTTAATTCTAGTGTGAAAATTAATGAGGATGCTTAATCCGAATTTGATTTTGTCAAGGATTTGAGGAATTTGTGTGAACCAATGATAGATCCAATTTGTGAATGAGGTAGAGAACCAATCCATTTTTTTCTTGAATTGTTTTCTGAATTTTAAATTCTGTTTTAGAAATTGAGAAATTAGCATGACAAACAATCAAAAACCCATTGTGTGTGTGATTGTTTTGAATTTAAAATTCTGAATTTGTGATTGAATTCTTTGGGAAACGACTTTGGGTTAAACAACCCTTACTGAACTTTAATTCTTTCAATTTGATTGAGTACGACCTCAATCAAATTTGGCGCCGTTGCCGGGGAATTCAATTCAAATTCGGTTTTCAAGTCTGTGTGAATTTTCTGTCATTGTTTGTGTTATGTTTTTAATTCTATTTTGTCAAATTCGTATACTATTCTGTGTTTAGGAAGTAGAGTCATAATTCATATTGTGTTTTGGTATAGCTAACTTGATTTGTGCAGATTTAGCTGATCAGTTTTGGTTCACAGTTTTGAGGTAAGTAGCCTAATCTGTCACTTTTGAAAGTAACTGTTCCATTGCTCTTTGTGAATTTTAATTTGTGTTTTGAGCTGTGTGATGTGTTGAGTCATTGTAATTAGTGTGTTTAGTTATGTTTTGATGTTTAGAAATTGTTTAGATGAAATTATAATTGATTTGGTTTGATTCAGATTGAATTGCATAAGTTGCTGAACTTGCTGTTGACTTTTTCAATTGAATCTGACTTTTTGTTTAACATAGTTAGAGGTTGAATTTTTGTTCCAATTTTTGTGTCCACATTTCTTTAGGTTAATAATGAATATTAGATACCCCAACTGCTATTAGATAGCTCCATATTGTGAGATTACACTTTGTATTGGCTTATTTTGACCTGTTGACTTCAATTGGACATAACTTGAGCTAGGAGTGTCAGAATTTCACATATTTTATATGCTTTTGGGATATAAAAAGCTACTTAGAGTGCCTGTCCCCTCTACACCAATAGGGGGACACTAAAATTTCAAAAAAAAAATCGTTTTCTATTTTTAAAGGATTTTTAAGTTTTTTTGGTGTATTTTAGCTTTCTTACCTTAGGTAGTTTTGGTACTTAGGCTTTGAATTTTGTTCTGAAATTTTTTTTGGTTGTTTCCTATGTTAATATAGTGTTTTCTATGTGTCCATTTCATTGGTTTCTGCTCATTTTATATAGGTTGCCTTTATATGCTAACATGTTGTTGTATGCCTTATTTTGTGCATTTTTGTGTGCATTTGGTGTATGACTAGAGCAAACCCAGGTATCCTACATTCATTTGATCCAGAAATTGATAAGACATATAATAGGTTAGTTAGAGAGTCTAGGATTCCATTTGTGCATAATTCTGTTAGTGATAGTGAATTGTCTGATAGTGTGTATTCTTCTATTAGTGTAAGTAATAGTGAGTTCGTTTCTGTGTTTTCTTCTTCTTCTTTCCTTGAGTCTGATCTTAATTGAGATATCATGGCTGAGAGAACCTTGAGAGAGCTTGCATCACCTGATGTTAATTTTCAAACTTTATGCATTCAATATCTTGATATAGATGTTCCTTGTGAGCTAAAGTCTGGATTGATTCATTTGTTGCCCAAGTTCCATGGTCTTGCGGGTGAGGACCCACATAAACACCTCAAGGAATTCCATATTGTCTGCACCACTATGAGACCACCTGGAGTTCCTGAGGATCACATTAAGCTGAAGGCATTCCCATTCTTCCTACAAGATACAACAAAGGATTGGTTGTACTACCTTCCACCTGGATCCATTACTAGTTGGGATAATTTGAAGAGGATGTTTTTGGAAAAAAATTTCCCTGCATCCAGAGTGACATCAATTAGGAAGGAGATCTGTGGCATAAGGCAGATGGACAGGGAGAGTTTATATGAGTACTGGGAGAGGTACAAGAGGCTTTGTGCTAGCTGTCCACATCAGATACATGAGCAGCTTCTCATCCAGTATTTCTATGAGGGCCTTATAAACATGGATAGGCAGATGATAGATGCAGCCAGTGGAGGTGCTCTTATGGATAAAACTCCAGTTGCAGCAAGGCAATTAATTGAGAACATGGCTTCTAATAACCAGCAGTTCGGTACCAGAAGCAATTCAGTGGCCTTGACTAAAGGAGTTCATGAGATGAAGACCACTTATGTTGCTGATCATAGGAAGTTGGAGAACAAGCTTGATGATTTGGCTTCCTTAGTCAAGCAGTTAGCAGTGTCTCAGAAGGTTGTTAAATTATGTGGGATTTGTACTTCTGCTGATCATTCCACTGATGCTTGTCCCACCTTACATGAGTCTGAAAGAGATGTTGTTATTCCTCCTCAGGCTTATGCTGCCAATTTTTATGGTTCTGGTAGACCCCCTCAGCAGCAGCAGTATAATCAGGATCTTTCTTCCAACAGGTACAATCCGGGTTGGAGGAATCATCCAAATTTGAGATGGGGGAATTCTCAGCAACAACAGTCACAACAGCCTTATGTCCCTTATCAGTCTTATGTTGTTGGACCTAGTAGACCTTATCAGCCTCCACATGTACAGAAACAGCAACACCAGCCTACACCACCAGCTGTGATGAGGACATGAACCAGAAAAAGGCACTTGAAGGGCTTGGGGGACCTATGACCCGGGCAAGGGCAAAACAAGCAAAAGAGGCTTTGCAACTAATATTGGCATCCCTACAAACTAAGGGCGCAAACCTTAAAGAACCATTCCCTAAAGTTGTTCTTTGTCTCAAGAATGAAGAAGAAAATGGTAGCATGGAATTCAATGAAGTCCAGTTGCCATTAATGCATCCAACCACTTAAAGGCAAGGAAAGGGGGAGAAAGGGGCGGCCAAGGGAATGCATGGCTGAGTTGTTTTCCTTAATCTATGACTTTCAATAAGCATTATGTGGCTGTTACATACTCATTCATGTGGCTGGTTGGTTACAAAGGAGAACTGAAAGAATTGAAGTCAAAACGGTTACAAAGGAATTAATGACAATGAAGCACTTGTTGGGAGTTACTTTTGGCTCTCATTGTTGCGGCCAACAAGTGATAAATTTGGCTGATTTCTCAACCTAAAGTGGGTGGCCAAAATGTGCACAAAATGGCTCATTCATGATCATTAAAAGGGTGTCCAACATGTGATGAATTGAGAAAGTGAAGACCACTTATGGTGGGCGGCCAACACATGGTTAATGTGGTTAATTTCTTTCAATTTGTAACATATGGTAGTTGAATTGTTTAGGCACATGGGCGGCCATCTTAGGGTTCTAATTGCTGAATTTCAATTGCCTTAATTAAGAGAAAGATGACTAACCACAAGGGTGTAATAGGGGGCGGCTACATAGGAGTTTTAGGCATAGTTTAATTACTTTATTAAGCATTTTTATTTCTTTTTATTGTAATGGGCTGAATACTAAGAGCCATGCATGGTGTGCATGAGGCTATTTAAGGAGCATGCAAGCCATGCAAGAATTTTAGAATGTTTATGTTAAAAATTATCAATCAAAAGGGAGTGATTTCTCTTATTTTCTTGACTTGTCAAGAGTGAGGTTTATCAAAGGTTCTTCACCTTTGTGTGTGTAATCTCAAGGACTTATCTTTCAAGCCTTGAAAGTGTGACGTCCAACTTTCTTTCTTCTTGTTAATCTTCTATGTTTCTTAGACAAGAATCTTATTTCTATGCGTGTAGCTTGATTGTATGTGATTTACTAGTCAAGTTCATAAGGGCCTAGTTACATTTCTTGTTGAGGAAAAGTGCATTATCTTCAAGTATCAATTTAGTACGTTAATCAAATTCAAGGAAAGAAAATCAAAGAAAATAGAAAAAAAATACAAGTGTTTCAAAAAAGTATAAGTTTCAGCCTCATATTTCTAAAGGTCCCTTATTTTCGAACATTGTGGTTCATATCAAGCTGCTTCACTTTCCAAGAGTGAACCCTCCTTGGAAGAATTAATGAGGCAGATGGCGGTCAATAATCTGAATTTCTAGCATAGGACAGGAGCAACTATTTAGAGCCTGGAGAATCAGATAGGCCAGATGGTGACTACTCTAAATCAACTGCAATATCATGGTTCATATAAGCTTCATGCTCAAACTGTTGTCAACCCGAAGAATGTTAGTGCAATCACTTTGAGGTCGGGTAAGAGTGTGCAAGCACCTGATAGGCAACAGTCTGAGCAAGAAGATACGATTCATACAGTTGTAGACCCTGTGCAGGAGAGAGCTATTCCTAGTCCCTTGAGCAGCCCTAGTTCTTCAAGCAGTAAGCAACCTTCTATTCCTCTTCCATTCCCACAGAGAGTTGTGCAGAAGAGTAAAAAAATGGAAGAGGCTGACAAGGAGATCTTGGAGACTTTCAGGAAAGTAGAGGTGAATATACCTTTACTTGAGGCCATAAAGCAAATTCCGAGATATGCCAAGTTCTTGAAGGATCTATGCACCCATAAGAGGCGACTGAAGGGCAATGAGAGGATTAGCATGGGAAAAATGTCTCTGCACTCATTGAGAGACCTATGACTCCCATTCCAGAAAAATGCAAAGACCCAGGGACATTTACTATTCCTTGTGTTATAGGCAGTAACAAGTTTGATAATGCTATGCTTGATTTAGGAACATCTATTAATGTTATGCCTTTATCTGTTTTCACCTCTTTGTCTCTTGGTCCTTTGCAGGCTAGAGGTGTTGTCATTCAGTTGGCAAATAGGAGCACTACCCACCCTGCAGGCCTTATTGAGGATGTTTTGGTTCGAGTGAATGACCTCATCTTCCCTGCTGACTTTTACATACTGGATATGGAGGGAGGAGATTCACTCACTGGTGCAGCCCCCATCATCTTGGGTGGGCCCTTCTTTAAGACAGCTCGGACTAAGATTGATGTTCATGGAGGCACACTTACCATGGAGTTTGGAGACAGTGTGGTTAAGTTTAATATTTTAGATGCCATGAGGCATCCTGTTGAGAATCACTCTGTTTTCCATATTGATATGCTTGCCGAACTTGTAGATGATAGTTTGTCTGAGTTTGTAGGACATTTGGACTTTCTGTACTTTTCTAATTTCAGTGATGTCTACACTTGTGATTTATGTTCTGATTCATCTGTGTGTAGTATGTGTGCTGAGATAGATGAGTTCATATCTGTTGATAATGTTGATTGTGTTGATTATGCTGATTGTTATACAAGTTCTGGTATTGATGCACCAGTAGAGTCAATTGAGTCAGAATGCAGTGGCTTGATTACAGTAATTACAGATAGATCTGACTTGATTGATTTGCAAGTTGCAGAGGTTTCTACCAGTACCAGATTGTTACCTTCTATTGTCCAGCCCCCATCACTGGAGCTGAAGCCACTCCCCTCTCACCTCAAGTATGCATATTTGGAGGATGAGTAGAAGCTTCCAGTGATCATTTCTACTGCTCTCTCAGCTGATCAGAAGCAGAGGCTGTTGTATGTGATTAGAGAACATAGGAGAGCTCTAGGTTGGACCTTGGCAGATATTCCAGGTATTAGCCCCTCCATGTGTATGCATCAGATTCTGTTAGAGGATGGGGTTAAACCTGTGAGGTAGCCTCAGAGAAAACCTTAGGTTATGGATCCGGCCAGGAGAAGTAGGACAAGGGTAGAAAGGGAAATTTGAGATTTGAATGTGAAATTAGGTAACAATTGAATATCTAAACTGAGAAGGTTGAGTTTTTAGAGATTAGGGAGTAAGAACCAAGTGTTCAGTCAAACAACTGTAAGTTGGACCTAAAAAGGATCACACCCTGAGTCAAGAGAAATATGATGGGTAAGAATAAGGAAATGAGGTTAGGGAATAAGAACAGAGTGGGAAGGGAATTAGATGAGGAGGACTAAGCTCGAAGGGGAAATTTAGAAGGGGAATTAAGTTGGAAAGGTATGTTATTAGATGAGAGTTAGGGAATCGATTAAGAGTTATGAGTTATAAAGGAACTGGGGTAAAAGGTGATTTTATGGAAGAGGAACAAGGGAATAGAGGATCATAGTATCATGGACACTTAGAACCCTTGACCTTAGCCATAATGAGGTGAATTGATGATTTACATCATGGTTCTCGTGAAGTGTGCCCCGTGGGTTTCAACCAAGGTTGTTGCTTAATTTCGGGTTTTAAGCCTAATGACCTTGGTGCACTAATTTGCAAATATCTAGAGTTAAAGGTGTCCAATTGAGGTTATTCCACTTGGATTAGAAATCTAAGATCCGGGGCTTCAGTTTGATATGTTATATGATAGTATTCCGAGTTCTTTTGCACCCCAAACAGGTGTATTCTCGCTCAAGCGAGAAAGCTGTCGAGAAACAGATGAATTCCAATCGGTTTTCCTAGCTCAAGCAGTGCTCCGAGCGCAGCCTGAGCGCAGGAAACAGAAATTTTAGGGAAAATTCCGTTCAAGCTGCGCTCAGAGCGCAGAGCCCTGTCAGAAATTCTTCTTCTTGCGCTCAAGCTGCGCTCCGAGCGCAGCCTGAGCGCAGAAACACGTCTGACTTTTAAAACACGAAATTAGGGTTACTCCCTCATTCTTCCTTCGTTCCTCTTCAGTTTTATAGAGGGGGAAAGAGATTTCTAAAGAGAGAGTGCTCCTGGAGCCAAGGAGAAGGAGGAGGAGCCACTCCACCATCCTCAAGTCATCAAGGGAGCTTTGAATCACCATCCTCATCCCTTCATTCTTCTCTGTTTCCTCCATTAGAAGTGAGTGTGGCTCTCACTCACTTTCATTGTGGTTGATAATCCATGTATGACCCCTATTCTTGTTCCCCTTTCTATTATTGTTGATTGTGAGTGATTATAAGCATTGCCTAGTTTAGATTGTTGAATGGATTGATTGTATGTGCTTGGGTTCCAAACCCTAGGGTAGTAGATTTGGGTATTGTTGCACTTAGGGGTGGAAACAGGCCAGCCAGGCTTTGGCAGGCCTGAGCCTGGCCTGACTCATAATTCTTAAGCCTGAGCCTGGCCTGTTACCTGTTACAGGCCTTTTTGTAAGGCCTGGCCTGGCCTGCGAAAAAGTCTGGCCTGGCCTGTAAGCTTGTTTAGAAGCCTGTTTTATAACAAGGCCTACCAACAGGCCAACAGGCCTATAAGCCTATGCAGACCAGCAAACCTTTTAAGCAGACTTTTTTATATAATTAATTTAATATATTCTAATTTTTTACTATATTATAAATTTTTTAATTATATTTATAGTTATTTATATAATTAATTTAATAAATTATATATTATTATATTAAACAGGTCGGCCTGTTAAGCCTAATAGGTTTTTTCATAGGCCTGAAGCCTGGCCTATTTAACTAAATAGGCCTTTTAAGAAGCCTTAGCCTGACCTTTTTAATAAACGAGCCAGACCAGGCCATAAACAGGCCAGGCCGTAGGCCCCTGATAGGCCGGCTGGCCTATTCCCACCCCTAGTTGCACTGTTGAATTATTAACTATATACTTGAGCATTTCATTAAGGCCTTTGGTCCAGATAATTGGAAAATGATTTTTTAAGCCTCGTCTCCCAGATAAAAATGAGATTTGGCTTCGGCCCTAGTAAAATGGCTTCTGCCCCAGTTCACCTAATAAAGAAAAGATTTATTATAGAAATTGAGTTAAGACTTGGGTGATTAGTACCCAGAGATAAGGGTGATTAGTACCCAGGGTGATTAGTACCCAATGGTGGTGATTAGTACCCAAGGAATACATTCCTTGTAGTCTAAGCTCAGGTCTAACCACACAGATATAAGTGATAAGACCCCGTCGGCCGGTTATGCTGATCATGTGCATTCATGTTTAAGGTTATGTTCATGGCACGTTATTATACATTGAGTTGCATCCATATGCTATTTTGTTTGATCTAAGATATGATATTATGAGGTGAGGTGACTAGAATCTTTATGTATGACTTTTTGGATGGTGATTGTGTTGTATTTCATATGTTTGCCTCCCCACACTACACACACTCTTACCACACTCACCGGGACGTAGTCTCGCCCCACGTTGCGGGGATACCTTTCAGTTATGCAGGTTGGTTTGGTGAACACATATAAGGACAGAGTGAAGCTCGGAGTGCGAATTACCACTCCTCAGATATTAGCTTGGATTCTTCCAGTGTTTGAAGTGTAACTAGATGTCTTGTTTTATATATTATGCTAGAGTTCATGTATTTAGGAAGAATTATTTATGCTGAGCCACTGAGTAGCAGATGGATTATGAAATGTATGTAGATTGTGTAACGTATTCAGCTTAGGTAAGCATTGGAATTACTTAAGCATTTGATGAGTGTGTATGGAAAGATATCGGTAATGGCGCGAATTAATTTCATAAATTTGAGAATAGTGTCTCCAACGGGCATTATTCTTGAATTAAGAAATTAGGACGTTACAATTGTCTTATACAATTAATAAATCTCGCAGGTATTGAGGGTAAACAATTATTATAGTGATGAAAAAAAGTTTGATTTGCCTTAGGCCTTGGCCAGACCTTCAAGTAAGCCAACTTCTCAATCAGATCTCGGACGAAATATTAATCGCAAACTGAGTTGATGAGCTAAATGAACCTCCTCCTTGTCTTCTTGGTATTTGTTCATTACTTCCCTTGCCAAGGGGTGATTTATTGACTGGGGGCACTGATGAAAAGATAAGTTGATAGGATCATTACATGTTTTGTGCTGAACTTTGATCTTGTTTACTTGGTTTCCTTGAGAAAATGGTCTAACTGAATTTATCTCAGTATTTTTTTATTGTAGTCCTGACAGAAGTTACTGCATTTGTGGAACAAACTTAAAAGAAGTATGAAATGATGACTTTTACGAAACAAAATCATGTTTCAGAGTGCAAGTTGTACACGTAATTTATGCTCAGTAGATTGTTGTATACAAGCTTTTGGTTTCCTTTATGCATGGGTTTTTTGTTTAAGGGGGGAGGTTCTCAATCAGTATAGTTACATTAGTGGGATTTATGGTTCATATAGCTGCTTTTGGGTACTTAAAAACTTCAATTATCCTTGAGATATGACCTTGGTAGTTTGCTTCCGGTTGGTTTAGATCAATTATGCCTTTCTTCTTATTCTTCTCTTGAGTGGCTTCTATTCCAACTGCCAGGGATCAGCTAATGATTCCTTTGCTGAAAAAATAAAGAAATTAGATATACTCAACTATCCTTTTATGAATACTTTCCAAAATAATTAGTTTACTTGGATGCCTTCATTTTTTCTTGTTCAAAATTTGGTCAGTCTTCTATTATTGTTTTCTATATCATGTATCCCTTGTAGAATTTATTTTTATTTATTTCAAATCTATATGGTAGGATGGTCGGTGGAGCTGTCCAAATATGGTCTGTATTATGAGCCCAGGGGTCCAATTAAAGTATAAGTATTATCAAATTTTGTAGTCGAATTGTCCTCACCCATCCAAGAAGGTAAAAATGAGTTGGAGCAGGATTGGATCCTGTCAGTTGATGGAGCATCAAATATGAAAGGAAGTGGAGTAGGAGTTATCCTAGAGGGACCTAAAGGAGTGTTGATCAAGCAGTCACTAAAGTTTGACGTCAAAGCTAGTAATAATCATGCCGAGTACGAGGCTTTACTAGCTAGGCTTCGTTTGGCCAAGGAGGTCGGTGTGACCGACCTTGTTGCCTGAAGTGATTCACATCTGATCACAGGTCAGGTAAATGGAGAGTTCCAAGTAAAGGATCCTCAACTAGCCAAATTCTTGAGGATCCTCAACTAGCCGAATTCTTAACGTTGGTGAAGTAAATGATAAAGACTTTCAATGGTTTTAAATTGGAATTCGTGCCTCATGAACAAAATGGAAGAGCAGATCTTTTATCAAAGCTTGCAAGTACGAAGAGGCTGAGCAATAATCGTACGGTCATTCAGGAATCTATCAGTGTGCCTACCATTGAAAGGGCAGAGGTATTTTTTATAGACGTGGAACACGCGTCATGGATGGGCCAGTTGATAACATTCCTTGAGGTCAGAGAACTTCTTGCCGATCAAGGGGAAGCAAAAAGAATTAGGAGAGAAACATCCTACTATACGATTGTTGTAGGGATTTTGTATAAGCGCGACTTCTCCACCCAGTTGCTGAGGTGTTTGATGTAACATCCCCAAAATTAGGACCTAGAAAATATAGTGGAAGCCTTAGGTTGTGAATCCCACCAATAGAAGAAAGATATGTGTAGAAGAGAATTTAGGAGTTCGAGGGTAAGAGAAGAGAAAAGATCGGGAATTTATTTAGAGATTGGAGTGTTATAGAGAATTTAAGGGAGGAATTGAGAGTTAAGCTTCGAACACCCGTTTTGAAGAGACTTAAGAGAAACCAAGTTATGATTCGAAAATGTAAACTATAGAGGTGAAGGAAGGAAGAGGGATAGGCTTTGATTAAGGAAATTGGGGTGAATTGATGATTCATATCATTGTTCACATGAAGTGTACCCCGTTGGGCTTAAATTGAAGTTGTTGCTCAATTTTGGATTTTAAGCCTAATGAACTATGTGCACTAATTTGATCATATATAGAGTTGTAGGTGTCTGATTTAGGTGATTTAAGTTGCATTAGAAAGTTAAGATTCGGGGCTTCAGTTTGATATGCTACACAATAGTACTCCGGACTCATTTTCACCTACAAACAGGCTCATTCTCGCTCGAGCGAGAAATCCCTCGCCCAAGCGAGAATATCAGCAGAAACAGGGAAATTTGTTCTGGTTTTCTTGCTCAGGCTCACTCAAGTGAGACTGAGCGAGATTTCCACTCCAAATTTATATTAGAACTTTTGTATTTATGGATGATGTTATTTTGACCCACTGAGTGACATCTGGATTATGAGATGTATGATGTATGATTGATGTATTCAACTTATGTAAACTTTGGATTTACATTAAGTTTTTGAGGTGTTATTTGTTACAATATCGATAATGAAGCGAAATAATTTCAGAAATTTGGGAATTTTGTTTCCAACAGGCTTAATTCTCGAATTTAGAAATTAGGACATTACATTTGACAAATCCACAAGCAGAGATAGAGATAAAAGAAATCCATGAAGGCCAATGTGGAACTCATATTAGATGAGGTGCTTTGGTCTCTAAAGTGTTGCGAGTTGGACATTATTGGCCCACCTTGAGGAAAGATTGCACACAATATGTGAGAAGGTGCAAGGTGAGCCAAAAATTCTCTAATATACACAGAGCTCTCCGATTACATTACATTCAGTCATCTCTCTGTGGCCCTTCCATTTGTGGAGAGCTGATATACAGGACCTTTTCCCTTAGCTCCAGGTCTATTGAAGTTTTTGGTAGTAGCGGTGTACTACTTCACCAAATGGGTGGAGACTGAACCACTAGCTACCATCACAATAGAGAGAATTAAGAAGTTTTATTGAAAGAAATTGGTCTGCAAGTTTGAAGTTCCCAAATATATAGTGTCTGATAATGGTACCCAGTTTGCTAGCCGATCTGTAGTAGAGTTTTGCAGAGATTTGGGAATCACTTTACAGTTATCTTCTATTGAACATCCCCAGTCTAATGGGCAAGTTGAAGCTACTAACAAGGTAATATTGAATGTTCTGAACAAAAGGTTGGGCGAGGCTAAAGGTTTATGGGTCGAGCAATTACCACTCGTTTTGTGGTCATATCGGACCACTACGCATTCCTCTACCGGGGAATCACCTTATAAGCTGGTCTATAGCTATGATTCCATGATTCCAATAGAAATAATGGAGCTTGCTTTCAGAGTGATTACTTTTGATGATAATGTTAATGAAGGGGAGCGATGAGCTGAGATGGATTTGTTGGCCGAGGTAAGGGAAGCAACTCATATAAGGGAGTATGCATGTAAACAACGTGCAGAGAGGAAGTACAACACGGAGGTGATACCAAAGAAATTAAAAGATGGAGACTTGGTGTTGAAGAGGACAGTGAGGGACAGTGCGATGAATAAATTAACTCTAAACTCGAATGGTCATTTTCGTATTCGTGAGGAGATCGGTCGAGGAGTGTTTAAGCTAGAGGAGATAAATGACAGAGAAATTCTCAGAACCTGGAATTTGACCAAATTACGCTTCTACTACAGTTAGATATCTATTAATCTTCTATTTTGTTTTGATGTTTAAATTTTCCTTTAGCATTTTTGAGTTAGTTAGGAGTATTTAGGAATGTTATAAACATTGGTATATCGATCTGGAGGGAATTTTTGAATTTTTATTAATAAAATAATAGTGCACTCTTTTCTCTTCTGAGGTGGAAGAGTTTTTAATGAGGCACGTAGTTATATACAACTTGGGTGAGTTGTAAAACAAACATTTAAACCACCAATTGAATTGGTGGAGACCGAGAGAACTCGTCAATATGATTTAAACTACCAATTGAATTGGCGGAGACCGAGAGAACTCAACAACATGATTAAAACCACCAATTGAATTGGTGGAGACCAAGAGAACTCGACAATATGATTTAAATCACCAATGTAATTGGTGGAGATATAGAAGAACTTGGCGCTATATTTTAAATCTCCAACCAGAAATACAGGTCCATAATAATTCCATAACGGGTTCAATAGTTCGAGCTCGACAGTAATATCTGAATAAGGTTAGCAATTTTACTTAACCATTTTTAAGGTAACAAAAAATCCAGGTTAGTTTAACATGACCCGTTTTGTGGTTTATTTCATAGGAAGATAATGCCATGTGATGATATTTTGTAATACAATAGTGTGTAAGTGATCAACGCCAAGTATGAAACAAATAGGTGCTTTTGGTAACAAAGTTATCAAGATGATAATTTGAAATTCTATCTTTGTTAGATAAAACTGTAGTGTAAAACTTAAGATTGATTCCTACTATTGTCAGTAAAGATACCACTTCGTAATGCGTTGTTAGAATTACATAAATTGAATGCTTATAGTAGCTCCATGAGCCTTTTCAATACACGATGACATGAAAAGTATAGTCACAAGAATTCCTTTTATCATGTAGTAGGATGTTAACTCATAAATTTACGAAGTGGATAAATACTCCAAAGAAAGACTTATATTAGATTCCAAAATAAAGGTTCATACAGAAGCATAAAAATTCTAAGAACAGGAAAAAAAATTAGATGAGCTATTCATCGTCATCAGGGAGATCAATTAGTTTCCCATCTTGAATCTACTTGAAGGCTCCCACCTCCCCTAAGTCCAAATCCGGATACAGGGATTTCACATGTTCATCAACCTTTATCAAAACCTTGTTCATACTGAAAGGCAATTTTAGTCTTAAGGTTATTCACATCGGTTTCGCGTCCAATCTTTTCTTTCGCAAGAGACTCCTCAGTTAATTTCAGTGATTTGGCTTGATTATCTTTGACAACATCGACTTTTCTTTTGGCTTTCTTCATAGTAGTGAAGTTGGTTATAGCTTCTCCTTCTAAAGGGATAGGTTGCCGAACTTCTCTCGGAGCGACTCTAGCTCGGCATTGGCTACTTTTTCCTGAGCAAGTTCTTCATTCAAATCTTTCACTTTTTAAGTTTTCTCTTTAATATCCTTCTCTAGTATACCCACCCTGAATTCCAAAGCATGGCCGAGAAATACTGTCTGTGAAGAAAAGGGCTGAACCACTTTAGCAGTATTGGTTAGGCCAACCTTACCTATTCTGACTCGGTCATCCGACTTACAGAGGTGGTCTTTGATAACTTGTTCTGTGGGGAATCTTCGATAAAAAATGGAGTTCACATCGGTACTCGGCTTACCTTCGTATCCTTGAAACCAATTCCACCATTGCAGAACAAGGATGGGTCCAGAAGGCGATCAACTAACCGAGGAAGTTGGGGGATTATCAACAAGGGTGATGTGAGGAATGGAAGTTACGATGGTCTCTTGGTTAGGTCGGGATCTCTTTGGAACTAGTTTTTCCGATAGCGTGGTTGAAGAAACCTCATTGTCACCATCAACATTGACTACCTTATTCACCGGAGCAGACTCTAACGTCCTGGTATTGGATTTTCGCTTTCCAAATCGACTAAAGGCCTTCAAAGACTTGGAATCCATCTAAGGAACAAAATAGTTGGTCTTGGGTGGCATTTTAACTGAAATAACAAAATAAAATGGGTTAGAAAAAACAATTGAAATGGCAGAACAGTTCGCAGAAAAGGATAATTACCAATGTAAGGTTGAAGAGCTCCATCATTTTCTTCCTTCTCAATAAAGATGTTACAACTCACAGGAAAAAAGGATTTCAGTAACTCTACATCTAGTCATTCTAGGTCGGTCAATTTACTTTCCTCAATCCCTTTCATCCCACTAGGGTTACGAGTCCAGTAAAAGGGGAATTTTGGCTCCCCATGGGTGTTAAACAACAATTCGGGGTGGGTGTCATCTCACCTCACCCTATAATAACTTGGTTTAAGATCCTTGTAAGAGGAATGAAGATCTATTAGTAGTGGCCTACCAGAAATCCCATTCAAAGAAGTCCAACCCACAGGTCAGTTCTTAGTTCTTACCTAGTTTAGCTTGAAAAAAGTGAAAGAAAATGTTCACAGAAGGGTTCAAGTTATGAAATTGACACAATATTTCAAAGGCTCTAACAAATCCCCAACTATTGGGATGAAGTTGGGTAGGAGCCACGTTCAAAATTTTTAGAATTTTACATTGACAATATGAGAACAAAAGTGAAATTTTTAGTTTGGTAACGAAGGTTTCGTAAAAGAAAGTAAAGGAAGGCGAAGAAGATGAGGGATGGGGACAAAAACAAATATACTCATTCCCTATACACGGTTCTAGTATTATGTGAGAACCAAAATTTGGAAATTAACGAAGGATTAGTTCCTTTAAAGGTGTAAGGGATTCGGGAGAAAGTAAAATAGAAGTGTGGCGAAAAACACCCGGATGAGCCCAATAAGACGTCGTTCCAGCAGTATGCACACTATCATAAACATCCTCTAAGACATCTCTTTCCCTTGAATTTTCTTCGATTACAATAATGTTCCCCCGTCAGACATTCTTATTTCTCCTCACAAAATCAAATACAGAAAGGCCAGGAATGAACTTGCGTTAGTGAACATAATAGAAAAGGAAAAAGAGACAATACCTAGGTGATGGGTGCGAAGAAATAAATATGCAAGTGGATATATGAGGAGCAAGAGTGGTGAATATAAAAGAAGAGAAAAACCAAGGGGCATCATGTCTAAAGTGAGGAAACGAAATGTGAAAATTGGAAAAGATGAAACAATTTAAGGGGTTTCAGAAATAGTGGTTAAGGCTCATAATTAGAAGTTATTAATGATGATTAGGTGTGATAAGGGGTGTTAATGAAGGGAAAATAAAACATGTAATGGTGTGCCGTAATGATGGCATTTCTAAGACTTTCAGAAAGAGAAATGCATGGGAAAATGCAATCCGTCACATCATGAAAAAGCGTGTGACAATCCAACGTTCAGAATGGCAGAAGATACTAGGGACGATTGTGATGAGAAGACCTTTGGGTTTTCTAATTTTATTTAAAATAATTATTTTAACGATAAAAACACTGAAACCTTAAGGAGACGTCTGAATTCAAATCCGAACCCGGTTATCCTATTTAAAGAAAGTCGAAAACGTCTTTAAAATTTCCACTGACCTGAAGGAAGGCTTGGTTTCCTCATACTACCTACATTAGGCTCGAGTTTTCGCATCGTGCTCTGACTTAAGCTACTCAAGGATTAAGGGACCTAGCTGGAGACTCGACCTCTTCACCCTAGCTACACTGGGCTCGAGCTCGGGGGGTTGTGTTCCGTTAGAGATATTTAGTAAGCCTAGGGTCGATTTGGGCCAAGACTGGGTCAACTAAGAGAATCCATTGAGCTTATTGGGGTTGTAAGGGTGTCCCCATAAGTTAGGAAATCGGCCATAAATGGGTCACCTCGGGCGAGGCCCATTCATGGATGGTTATAAATAAAGGAGCTCACCCTAGACCTAGGGCATCTGATCTTTTCGTGACTTCTGAGTTTGACACCGACTAAGCATTGAGCTTGGTCGTCGGGAGACTTTTGAGAACAGTTTTAAAGCAATAATTTCAAGTTGGAAGTCGTTCACAATAAAACAAAAAATGGTAGTTAACGTGAATTCAATATTGAACCTTTGTTATAAAAGAAATTGGAAACTTCCACCCCTTCCTATTTTAGGTGGATTCTACCGTAAGACAAATGTTTTTATTTACCTTAACTGGCTGTGTAACCTATTGATTTTAAAAATTTATCTTGAAATAAAAAAATGCTAAGTTAATAAAATTGATGACGGATGCCCTTTTTGCAGGTATGAATCACACCATGGTTTTATCGATGGCACTGGCGGTAACCATCCCACAATATTTCCTGGAGAAGATAACGACAAGCAGAGTTAGGTGAGATGACCTCTCTTCCCATTCTACCGCTACTTACCACTTTTCTTGAATCCCCTTGTCAACCTTCAAAATAACCTTACTTTCTTTATTTATCATGGAAAATAAAGAAAAATAAAAATAGGGACTTCTCGGTTCTATAAATTCACTACTTCATGCATAGAGTCCCCTTCCACTCTTTTTTAAGATATTTAGCTTACGGTCCATGAGAGCTTTGCCTTTATGCCAAGCTTTTCTTCATGTTCTCAACAGCGACAATTATTATTTAACTTCAACCTTCTAAACTCTTGAATCCTTCACACCCTCATGTGAATCTCCTTTTGTATTTCCCTGCAAAGCTCATTTTCTTTGTTTTAAGTACCAAAGATTGAAAATTTTCTGTTAGCCACTCTCTCATATAAAAGTTTTTCTCTATGACTACTGTGCCTGCAAAATGAACAACCCTCAATCCATGGAGGTTGATAATAAAAAATTTGTATAAAAAATATGGAACTACCCCACTTCTCCACCTTCACTATCATTAGACTTCAGTGTCGCACACGCGACAAAAATCACCCAACAAAACTATCTGTACGTTAATAACCTTCGGCTCGCAACTTTAATCAAACAAGTAATCAATGATAAATCTACACCACAAATTATAATAATAATAAATCTAATGGTGGTAAAGAATTATTCACCGGTGGTACAACGTTTGGTTGTCTCACGCTAGACAACGCCCCCTTTTTAGTACAAGCTTGTTTTTTATTGTTTACGACGCAAAAATAATTCTTATTATATCTAAACATGTTCTTCGCAAGGAATAATTGATTGTGAGTTTTAGAATTGATTTTAAGATCTACTATTTGTTTGGTTAAAATGGAGAGATAGAGAATAGAGAAATAGGGAAGAAAGAGACAAGGGAGAGAGAAATAATAGAGAAATTAAATAGAATCTAAAGTTGTTTGCTATTAAAGAAATAAGAGAGAAATAAGAGAAATAAATTTTGATAATTATTTGGTTGTGGAGATGAACAAAAGTGCCTCCAAAATTAATTGGGGAAATAATATAGTTGAATTTTCGTTTAGTGGGTCTAGGGATAAAATCGTATTTTTGCTATCCTATCTCTCTCTCTCATCACTTTCTCTCATCACTTTGCTCTCTCCCCAAAAAAACCAAATGGGGTGGTTGAATTCTCTTGTAACAAACAATGTGCTAGTGATATTTTCTTCATCCATATCACCACACAGTTTTTAGGGTGAAAATTCCAATGAAAAAAAATTACTCCTAATCAGCTCACACTCTTGAGATTAATTAGCTATCAATCCTTATATTTATATTTGCAATTTTTTCTCACAAATTTTTTTTTATCTTATTTTCTTCATTTCTTATCACATAATTTATTATTTTTTCATATATATATTTTTCCCTCTTTTCTCTCCATCTTTACACTTTGTCTTCAGGTGTGAAAACATAAATTTTCATTAGGAGTGTGTTTGATAAGATATTTCAGCTAGATGAAAGTTAAAATTAGTAGAAGAAATCATTTCCTCAGTGTTTAGTAAAGTAATTTTTTTAGATTGCCACTAGCTTTTCTTGAAAAGCTACATCAAGTAGCTTTTTATAAAAACTCCAATTTTCAGATACTAATTAAAAATTTATTACAAGGTTATCACTCAACCACCATCACTCATCATTATTTAACAATTAATGATGTCATTATATGTCATTTTACTCATTTCAACTAGTTTACCAAACACTTTCAATCAAATCAGCTAACTTTTCAATTTTAAGCTAGCTTTTAGCTTTTCAACTTTCATCTAGCTTTTAGCTTTTCAACTTATATCTAGCTTTACTAAACACACTCTAACTATATAGTTAATCACAATTAACACCAAATTATATAAAAAAAAAAAAACAAAACAAGAAAACGAAGAAGAATAGGAAAATTCTTAATCCACTAGTGAGCACAGACTCGATAAAATGAGTTAGCTCCTCTCAACCCACATTTTTACCAAGTCTGGACACAAACAAAGGTCTGAATTTTTAGCGAGATTTTTAACTCGAAAAAATGTGCCTGCACTGAATTCGTGTTCGAGTCCGGTAGCCGGATGACATGCTTTGGGGTACCCGGATACATTAAAAAATTAAAAAATAAAAAGATTGCTTTGACAAAAAAAAAAAAAATAAAAATAAAAATAAAAGAAAAAGATAAAGAAAGATTGCTGACTTGTTGTGCTCGAGATGGAGGATGGACACACTCTAGAGTCTAGACTCTAGAGACTTAGAGATTAAACTAGAGAATTAGAGATTAAAAAAATCTGAAACCTTGAATCACCGTCTCACGAGCCTCACACTCACGCACCCACGGTTGCCGACGGCACAGACAGCACCGCTGCCATCGCATCCGGCCATCCACACCACATCGTCCTTCCTCCTTTTCCGTTCTCGCGTCGTCTTCTCAGTTTCTGGCAGCAAGCATTGTCTTTTCAAAGCTGGTTAGTTCATTTCTCTGTTTTTTTCCTTGGTCTTCTCGGTCTCTGTTTTATTACTGGTTAGTTCAATATCTGTTCCAGTGTGTATGGCTGCAAATTTAATAGCTAAATCTCTGTTTTATTACTGGTTACTGGTTAGTTCATTTCTCTGTTTTATTCTGCGTGCATTCAAACACTGGATTGTGCAAGTGGTATATAAGTCCAGAACATTATGGATTTATGCATCTCCAAACACTGTGCTTCTCTTTCTGTTGTGAATTTTACACTCCTTGGGTGCTATATGAGGTGGGATTGCTGTTACGTGGGTTTGGTTTTGTTTCTATGCTAAAAACCAAAAGGTGGTGGGGATAGGGAATTTGGTTGGGGGAGTATCCATGGGATTCTCTTGTTTCTTTGCCTCTGACTTTGGTTTTATTTAATTTTTCTGCTTATGAACATAGTGTAATCTGTTTTAGCGTGTAAAAGCAGTGTTGCCTCTGACTTTGGTTTTAATTTAGCCTTTTCTTCCTTCAGCAGTTGTTGGTGCTATTTGCTTCATTTGTGATTTAATTGACATTTTTTTTATTTTAATTTTAATATCCAGCTTGTTGGTCTGATTCATTTCTGTTTGCTTTTCTGTCACCATGTATATCGATGGAAATATATCATAGCTTTAACTTATAGCTATAATAACTATAACATCTCCACCCCTTGTTTAGACCTGATGCTAGTGACTATTATAACGTTTGAGATTCTGGTTTCTGTGGATATAAAGACATGTTCTTAGCTTTAACTTTCTTGTGTTGTTACTAGGTTTATTGTCTTCCTATTTCTGTTGTATAGAATCAATTCATTGTTTCTCTAATATATTTGATACTGAATTAATCTGCAGATATAAGTCTTATTCCAATATTTTCATAAAGGGAAAGCTAAGGCTAGGTCTTGGCAAATGGGGGCCTCATACTCCAACTTTCACTATTTTTTTGTTGGATTTTGTAATTGAATAGAAGAAGTTTTATTAGTACTTTGATATAATAAAAATTGTGACTTAAATTACCAAGTGTGTTGAATGTGTTTTAGTTTAATGGGATTGATGGATGATTGTGTTTCAATGTGTTTTGGAATACGTTGGGAACTTATGCGTTTGGATATAGAAACTAGATTGTCCTGCCAGTATAAAAAGTCAGTTGGCGAAGCTCTTTGAGGTATCTCTGAGAGCAATCGTGCCTGATGAGCCAGGTGTTGTGCCCTTAGTTGATGCTTGTGTTGCAAAGTCTGGCGTAAAATTTGCTGATTATCAATGGTCAGTTCAGTTTTTTTGCCCCTCCTGATCATATATATGAGAACTGATGTGCATCAACAAAAGATGCTCGTTTGCAAACTAACTCTTAAAGGTAACCAAAAAGCTTTTTATTTTTCTTGTATTAGTAATAATGCAATGAGTCTTTGGGCCAAGATTAAAGGAAAGCAGACAGAATTCAGGAATCCTCAGCAAATTGGACAGGTATAATCAGAGTAATTCCCTTACTCCGTCCCCACCCTTGTGTATTTTATTTTGAATCCTTTTTACTAATTATTGATTTTGAAATTACAGTTTGATTTATTATCAATGAATGGTAAAATGTGTGTGTTTTTGTTTGTGTAGGCCATTATGAAGAATCTCCCTCCATCTGAAATGATAGAATCCTGCTCTGTGGCTGGTCCTGGATTTGTTAACATTGTTTTATCTAACAAGTGGATAGCACAGGTGATTGTATTTTGTATCATGTATTGTTAAATTAGAAATATTATGTACCTAGTCTGTAAGTCCTTTTTTTTTTTGGGGGGGGGGGGGGGGGGGCTAAGTATTAGTGTCCGTTGATTGGATGATTGGAAGGGTGCATGCCATGCAAAAAAGTTAAGGTTTTCACTTTGTTTTGATTATTGAGCTTATTCAAGACCTCTGTTAGCACCTAACAGAAAAAAATTCCTCCTGCAGAGATTACAGAGGATGATGATTGATGGAATTGATTCCTGGTCAGCTCGACTTCCAGTCAAGAGGGTTATGGTTGACTTTTCCTCACCTAATATAGCAAAGGAAATGCATGTGGGTCATCTGAGATCAACCATTATTGGGGACACATTATCTCGCATGCTTGAGTTTTGTCAGGTGGAATTTCTCATCCGCCGAAATCATCTTGGTGACTGGGGAACTCAGGTAGATTTAATTTCCAAAATTATGCTATTTTTGTACCATGAGTTAAATAGTGCATGCTTAAAAAAACTGAGATGAAGTGTTTTATGCTATTTATTGTGACTAGATAATTGCTATACACCGTCAAAGTTGGGTTTCTTAACATACCTTGAGGACCGGCCCAACACATGTTGAGGCCTAAGGCAAATTTTTGAGATGGAGCATTTTCTAATTAATTAAAATAAATTATTAAAATTATTATAATTTTATTGAATTTTTTTTAAAAAAATTAGATATAAAATTACTTATTAAATTACTATATACAATTAATGTTTATGTTAGTATTTTGGTGATTTTGATATATTATAATATTTATTATATTATATAATAGAAAAATATGTATTATAACTAGGATTAACATGATAGGAAAAATAATCAACTAATAAAATAAATAAGATAGTTATTAATTATGAGAAAAAGTTATAGTAAGATGAGGCCTATTATTTTAATCAAAAGATATTTTTATTAAGAATTTAATCACTATACACGGTCAGTGTAAAAAATTTTTACACAAATATCCAATGATGTGTTGCCACATTATTTAATGAATATGACATCTCATGTATTATATATTCATTAAATGTTGTGGCAAAATATTATTGGAATTTGGATGTCAGTGTAAACATTTTTTTTTTACACTGACAGTGTATAACAATTAAACTCTTTTAGTAATTAGTAAATCTTCAAAAGACCTATTATATATTTATGAGTTTAATTAGTATACACGGTCAGTGTAAAAAGGTTTTACACTGTCATCCAATAATGTGTTGTCACATCATTTAATGAGTAAAATTTTTTTACACTGCTAGTGTATATACATTAAATCCTATATTTATATGAATTTTAAATATAAGTATAATTAATATAAATATAAAATTATGAGGCCTATGTAATATTGGGAGCCTAAAGCCATTGCTTTAGTTGCTTGGCCCTTTGACCTGCCTGCATACCTCGTGACTTATGTTTCATTTCCAACAATAATTTAACACGGCGAGCTTGTGTTCATTATCATTACTTGCTAGCTTTAGAACTAATTGTGTTTGGGACCAATGACTGATATAAGTTGTGTAATATGTGTTCTCTTTTATTCTTCTTTTGTTGTGTAACCTTAAAACAGTTGATGTCCTCGCCTAAGACACTGCTGTATCTCCCCCTAAGGAAAATAGTTTAGACATTAAACTATTTCAATTTGTCACTAATAACATGTTTGGATTATATCAAAATCGCGTTACAAATGTGGATCCAGTTCAATGCTACTAAGAGTAACGTCGAACTGAATACATGTTTATAACGTTGTTTTGACCAAATCCAAACATCCTATACAATAGCAATGACCATTGATATTTTTTAGGGATGTACTTCTGACATATTTGCTTGAATTATAAAAATTCCATTAGGAAAATTCTCATTTTGACATTGGTATTACATGGCTCAAAGTCCATGCATTATTTTGCAGTTTGGGATGCTGATTGCATACCTGTTTGAGAAATTTCCAAACCCAGAAGATGTTAACGAAGCAGCTATTGGAGATCTTCAGGTGAGAAAATATATGAAAATGAACTTCATTCCAGTTATTCTTATTTAGGTGTTTATTCATATAATGTTTTCTTGGTATTTTTTTTTGTTCAGATCCAATATTTTTTTTTAGTTCATTTGCTGCATGCTTATTTTAGTTTAATCAAATGGTAGTTATAAATGCTACAAAACCTAATTGGATAATATAAGCTGCTATTTTTATGTGGTAACAACCTTGAAAAGATATGCAATTGATTTTCTTTGCTGGAAGTGCCACTAGTTGTGTTATCCTTTGTTTATGAATAAACTATTTTTAACATAAGTTTGCTGTTCAAAATCAGTTCCATACTTCTATAAATGTCACTTATTTTTTCAAAACAAAAATGTAGAAGGAAGTTAAAGCATGAATTCAGAAATAATTATATGGGCTGTGTTTGATAATGAATACTGCTTTTTGTCAATTTGTGTAAATGAACCATAAGCCTTGAGTTGGCAATGATTATAAAGTCTTGAGGGATAATGTTCTTGTTGTCACTTTGTTTCTCCTTATGGTTTTTGTTACACATCTTTTCATGATTAAGCATTTGTGTTTCGCTTGAAGGTGAATTATTATTTGTGATTTTGAAGTTCTTTAGAGTTGATACATTTTTAGGCTTTCTATAAGGCCTCAAAAGTGAGGTTTGATAATGATCCTGAATTTAAGCACATAGCACAACAGTCAGTGGTCAAGCTCCAGGTAAATTGTAACTTGTGATTTTTCCTTTCTCCTCTATTCATGAGATCTTGGGGAATTGGTTTTACATCTTTCATATAATATGTATTAATTTCGATTTCAGAGGGGAGACCCCAAGTATCGCAAGGCATGGCAACAAATTTGTGATATTAGTAAGGCTGAATTTGAAAAGGTCTATCAACGGCTTGGAGTTCGATTGGAGGAAATGGTAAGGGTTCTAATTTCCTTTTACACCGACTCTGCATTCAACTGTGATGTCTATTCTTTTGTATCTCCCAGCAGGAATTTCCAAGTTTTTTTTTTCAATTCATTATAGGACCACTTAGAATTCTGTGCATGATTATTCATTTGGTTTCTGAGGAATTCTAGCTGTTGCTATGCTTTTTAGTTTTTATTCAATTCGAAATGTGGCTTAGATGTCTTTTAGCCAGATCTTCCATATTCTGCCTAAGTAAAAGTGTGTCTTTTGTCTTTTTTTTGTTATGATGGTTTGATTAATTGTCTAAGTTAGCCTCACTAACCTGCATACTTTCTCTCTCACCCATAAGCTTGTTGGTAACTTTGTTTTGTGTTGGAATTTTATTCTCAATTTGACCAAGATTAAAATAAGAATTTTAATGAAACACAGTGTGAAGTCTATTAATCAGTTTGAGCATTCAAACCTGACTCAAAGACTTAATATCTTTTAGTTTTAATGATTAACAAATAAGAGTATAATAAGAACAAATAAGATTATATAAACAGATTCTACTGAGAAAGGTATTGGTTTGTTGAATTGTGTTCCAGGTTGAAATATTCATTAGAACAAGAAGAAGATTTGATGAACAGAATCAGAATCAGAAGATAAGGATCAGAAGAACAAAAGCAGGATGTAATATAAATGTTGTCTGAAGAACGCAAGCCGTCTGAAGTACGCAAGCCATCTGAAGACGTGAAGACCGTCTGAAGAAGTGAAGACCATCTGAAGACATAAAGACTCGAAGAAATGAAGACAACATAAAGCAGTCTGAAGATTGAACTTATCTGAAGCAAAGAAGTTGTCTGAAGCAAAGAAGCTGTCTGAAGCAACTGAGCTGTCTGAAAGACTAGAAGCTATCTGAAGTGTCAATACTCGAAGCCGTTTGAGATCCGACGTGGCACACTCACTGAAGACAACGAAGATTTTTTTTTGCTCTCTGAAGTATGCTGAAGAAAAGTCGTTCTCTACAAACACGCAACACTTTTCTGAAGTATGCTGAAGAAAAGTCATTCTCTACAAACACGCAACACTTTCAAAGCTTAAATTGGCAAAGTCACAGAGACCTTTCCTGGTACCTTTGAAGTTCATACACCACTGAGGAAATCTCTGCAACGCAGAGATTGCAGCAACAACGGTGGCAGCTTTATAGCAGCACCAACGTTGTACTTTGTCAGAACACCCAGAAGCGTGTCTCACAACGGATTGAATAGCATTCAATGCTATCTCTAAACGGTGGTATCACAACGGAAATATCATCATCACCAATCCGAAAGAAAGCACAAGAAAAGCTCAGGAGACTAAGCAGAAGCAACAAAGAGAAATGTTTGAATGAAATATTTTAATTCAAACATATTTTATCATCTGAAAGAAACAGCCATTGAACAAGACATCACAAAGAAGATATGATGTCTGGAGCAAATAAAAAAAAGGGAGTATATACAGAATAAGCAAAAGGACAAATCCAACGGATACCTCCTCATATAAACTCCTAAGAAAAGCAGAGGAAATCAGAAGTCAGCTGAAGAAAAGCAAAAGGATATCAAGAGAGAGAACATGCAAAATAATATCAAGAAAATCTCTCTAAAGAGCTCATCTACAGAAGTGTCAGAACAGGACTGTCTGAACACTTATCTGCTTAAGAAGAAGCAACCGTTTGAGACACTATTACATAACGGCTATATGAGCCACATCATCAACATCTCAACGGTATTATGAATCATCTTCAAACGGCTATATTCCAACAGAACATATAAATAGCCTCAAGGAAGAATTTGAAGATGTTGAACTCATTCACTTGGTTCAATCAGTTGATCAAGATGTATCAAAAAACCTTATTGGTTGTTGACCATGCTTACTTGAATCAACCATGCTGATCTATTGATCAGTTAGTCAAAATTGTAGTTGTTCAGTTGAACAACCAATCAGGCTGTGCTTAATCTCATATGAACCAAGAATGGTTTGAAGCTGCAAGTATGCCTTGGTTTTTCCAATGATACGGGTGAGAATGTAGCCCATGGAAACCAATGGCTGGAGAACAAGGCTGGAGCTTAAAATCAGTATCTACCTAGCCAATTCTCAGAGGATGTTATTCCTCTTATAAAAGACAGGGATTGTACTTAAACTTATACACTTCTATCACTGTCTTAACCTTGTACTTAGAATTCTTTCATGGTATCCTGAGTAGTACTCAGTTAACCTCAAGTACAGGAAAAGATTAAGTTTATGTTTCGTGGAAACTTAAACTTAGTTTAATTTGTAAACACTTTATGTGTCAGAGAGCCTGGAGAGGCTTGGTGGAAGAAAGAATACTTAGTTGCAAAGGCTGGAGAGGCTAGACTGAAAAAGAATACTACATATGTTGCTTGGAGAGGCAGTTGAAAACAAAGCAATACTTTTGTTGGCCTGAAGAGGCTGTGAATAATACTTGTATCTGTGGATTCAGATAGTGGAAAATCCAGTGGTGGTTTGCCTTTGGGACTGGATGTAGCTCACGGGTTTGTGGGTGAACCAGGATAAATTCCTTGGCTAAGTTTTCTTACCCTTATCTCTTATCAATTCTTTTTATACTAATTAAGGGGTCAGAATAATTAATCTGATATTTTATAAAGGCACAAAACATCTTTCAAAATTAGTTTTTACAAGCCGTCTGAAAACTTCAGACAACCCCTTAAAAGCCTGTCTGAAATCTCTATGCCTAAGTTCTCTTTTCCTTAATCTCTTTATTTCCAGTTTTCATATTTATGTTGGGGTTTGAAAAGTATTTTCTATAATAAACTTAACACAACTATTTCAATAAAATGACATTTGATATGAATAAAACATGAGATGACTCTTATATCATTTGAAGTTTTACAAAGAATGTTCCTTGAAGAACTTCTGAAATAAATTCTCTGAAGTAAGTCTGAAAGAGATCAGTTCAGAAATCAGGAACAGACTTCAAACAACCTCTAGTCGTCTGAAGTATTTCAGAAACCGTTTTGAAAATACTCCTTGTAATAATCTTCAGAAGATACTTTGAGAAGCCTCTGTTTAAAACAATCTTAAGCTTTAGAAGAAACACTGTTTTTCTTATCTTCCACACGTTTCAACTATCTCTGATCTTAAGACTTGTTTTTTTAACGGTGCCCATCTTCATGATTTAAATTAAAGATTTCCAAAAACTATCAAAAAGTTTAAAACACTATTCAACTCCCCTTCTAGTGTTTCCTGTGGTTCTAACAATTGGTATCAGAGCTCACCTTCGGGTTGAGCATCTAACAAATGTAGAAGGAGTAGATCCTCAGAAGATGGAAATCTCACCAAGCTGAAGCAACTCTGAAGAATGATAATGAGAAAAGAAAATCATTTTTCTTAAAACTCATTATTCATACAAGGCATCTTTCAGAAGGACATAGCTGGAAAAGAAAAACAGGTTTCTGAAAATAAGCTAAAAGAAGATCAACCGGAGGAAATGTCATGTGTAAAAAGATGAATCAAGGCAACATCATGTAAAAGAATGTCTAAGTGTGATATCATCTTCATTGTCTGAACCTGTTCAGACAGTTCACAATGAACTTACTGAAATTGTGGGTCAGAAATGTTAAGATGGTTGATACACAATACACTGAGCCTACCTCTACGCTTGAAAAGATAATTTTGACTTAGTAACATCTCTACTTTCTGAACCTGTTCAGAAGGCTCTCGGAGAACCTTCTGAAATTGTGGGTTAGGAATATTAAAGTAATGGAAACTGAAGTCATTAAAGTCTATTTCAATCCTTGAGGGACATGTTAAGATGATTGTTCAAAGATTCTCTGAAGCACAAAAAGACAAAAGACTAAAAGGAGGATCTGCAGACATCAAGCGACCTCAGTAGAAGAAAAGTCTTCAAAGAAAGGTGCAATGTCATAAAAGCATTCTTCCATCCAGAAGATAATGGTAACATTACTTCACCTTAAAACTTAAATATCTGTGAAAAATTGTCCTCTAGTAAAAATTTAATCAACAAATAAAATTTTAATTAATAATTAAAAACATAAAAGACTTAACATATTAAAAGCTTCTCAGATAATAATAATCATAAAATCCTTTGGTTTGATACCGTAAAAATCTGTTTTCAAAAATTTTCTTCTTAAATGTTTTCTCACATTTTCTATTCTATTTCTCTTTCTTTTCTGGTTCTAAAAAGGTGTTTCGAAAAAGTAATATCTTTTAATACGTTTTTATGTCTCTTCTTAAATGTTTTTCAAAAACGTTTTCCAAAACTTACTTTATCCATGCTAATGACTCGGTTTCCTATAGGGCCTCATCTATGACTAATCAATGATGCACGTTTCGATACTTTCAAGGTCTGAAACTATCATCATGAAAAGCTATCTGAGCCCATATACATCGCGTGAACAACAATCCAATGGATTCATTTTCCTTACTTCTCTACTTTACCCTTGCTTCAAAATCCTATAAATTCACAAGAGCCCATCTCACAAACTCACATCCTCAAAGCTCCTCTATAGCTTTGTCTAAGGTTCTGAGTAAGTGGCTCCCAAAAGGATGATGAAGAAGCAAAGGAAAACAGAAGAAGAACCTCTGAAACATGTTGAGGCAAAGATCAAGTCATCTTGGATGATGTATGGAATGAAGAGTAAGGGAAAGGGTTCATCTGAAAACCCGTTTCTCTATACTTGGACCATGGTGATTTTGCTGCATCACAGGTGGACTGGAAGATCACTGGGAGATCCCAGAATAGTCAATCTTATTAAAAGAACTACTGACAAAGTGGTTCTTGGAAGTAAGGTGGTGGCTAATGATCGAGACACAGTCTTACATGATGCACCTCCATCGTCCTAGCGGCTAGAAGGAAAATGTGTGCAGCACGACACGGTTGGGATGAAGTCTGAGGCTCTGAGGCAACTCCTGAAGCGTTTGCAGCAGAAGGAGTGGTGATAGCTTTGAAAGAGATGAAGTCTATAAGGCTATGCCTCAGGCCTTCGAAGGAATCTCCGGAGGAAGCAATGGATGGATACATTCTATTTTTGGAATGTAACCTCTTTTCTTTTTATGAAAACCTGCTTTTTGTATTTATCAAATGTTTTGAGAAAATTTAAACTTGTGTATTTCTGTTTTTATTTCAGTTTATTTTGTTTATCAAAAGTTGTTTTATTTATTTGGTATAAGAAGTTACTGTATTTTTTTAAACAATTGATATTTATTCCTTAATCTTTGATATCTGAATAATAACAAAAACAATTTGAGTAATAACGTCCCTGCAAAATTAGAACAACTAATATCAAGATTTAGACTTTGTCAAAAAAAAAAAACCTTAATGTAAGCTAAAAAAGGGAGAAATATAATAGTGAAGAAATACGGCTAAAAATAATTGATAAAAGTAAATAAACTTAAAATAGAATGATATATATATATATGAAACTCAACTATATGAAACCATGAACCTTTTAATTAATGACAAAAGGGGGAGAAATATAAAACTCACAAAATGATTTAAAAGGGAAAAATAAAGGTAAAATATATAAATAATAAAATGACGTATGTCAAAAAATAATAAAATGATGTATGTTCAGAAAATGACAATTGGTATATGTAATAACAGTATAATTATATAGCAATCAGTATCTGTGATAAGTTAATAATATGTGGTAATATTAGTTTTCAATAAATAACAAACAATAACAATTGGTATCTAAAAAGATTAACATTTGATTAATAACTAGTATCTGAAGATTAACATCTAGTTTCTAAAAGATAAGTAACAAATGTTCTTCTCAGGGGGAGTATTATAGATAGGGGGAGCCTTCTATATACTCAACCATCTTTCCTTAAAACATTTTGTAAGTTATGCATATCTTATTTGTCATCATTAAAAAGGGGGAGATTGTGAAGTCTATTAATCAGTTTGAGCATTCAAACCTGACTCAAAGACTTAATATCTTTTAGTTTTAATGATTAACAAATAAGAGTATAATAAGAACAAATAAGATTATATAAACAGATTCTACTGAGAAATGTATTGGTTTGTTGAATTGTGTTCCAGGTTGAAATATTCATTAGAACAAGAAGAAGATTTGATGAACAGAATCAGAATCAGAAGATAAGGAGCAGAAGAACAAAAGCAGGATGTAATATAAAGGTTGTCTGAAGAACGCAAGCCGTCTGAAGTGCTGAAGCCGTCTGAAGTACGCAAGCCATCTGAAGACGTGAAGACAATCTGAAGAAGTGAAGACCATCTGAAGACATAAAGACTCGAAGAAATGAAGACAACATAAAGCAGTCTGAAGATTGAACTTATCTGAAGCAAAGAAGCTGTCTGAAGCAAAGAAGCTGTCTGAAGCAACAGAGCTGTCTGAAAGACTAGAAGCTATCTGAAGTGTCAATACTCGAAGCCGTCTGAGATCCGACGTGGCACACTCACTGAAGACAACGAAGATTTTTTTTTCTCTCTGAAGTATGTTGAAGAAAAGTCGTTCTCTACAAACACGCAACACTTTTCTGAAGTATGCTGAAGAAAAGTCGTTCTCTACAAACACGCAACACTTTCAAAGCTTAAATTGGCAAAGTCACAGAGACCTTTCCTGGTACCTTTGAAGTTCATACACCACTGAGGAAATCTCTGCAACGCATAAATTGCAGCAACAACGGTGACAGCTTTATAGCAGCACCAACGTTGTACTTTGTCAGAATTGTCAGAACACCCAGAAGCGTGTCTCACAACGGATTGAATAGCATTCAATGCTATCTCTAAACGGTGGTATCACAACGGAAATATCATCATCACCAATCCGAAAGAAAGCACAAGAAAAGCTCAGGAGACTAAGCAGAAGCAACAAAGAGAAATGTTTGAATGAAATATTTTAATTCAAACATATTTTATCATCTGCAAGAAATAGCCATTGAACAAGACATCACAAAGAAGATATGATGTCTGGAGCAAATAAAAAAAAAAGGGAGTATATACAGAATAAGCAAAAGGACAAATCCAACGGATACCTCCTCATATACACTCCTAAGAAAAGCAGAGGAAATCAGAAGTCAGCTGAAGAAAAGCAAAAGGATATCAAGAGAGAGAACATGCAAAATAATATCAAGAAAATCTCTCTAAAGAGCTCATCTACAGAAGTGTCAGAACAGGATTGTCTAAACACTTATCTGCTTAAGAAGAAGCAACCGTTTGAGACACTATTACATAACGGTTATATGAGCCACATCATCAACATCTCAACGGTATTATGAATCATCTTCAAACGGCTATATTCCAACAGAACATATAAATAGCCTCAAGGAAGAATTTGAAGATGTTGAACTCATTCACTTGGTTCAATCAGTTGATCAAGATGTATCAAAAAACCTTATTGGTTGTTAACCATGCTTACTTGAATCAACCATGCTGCTGATTTATTGATCAGTTGAACAACCAACCAGGCTGTGCTTAATCTCATATGAACCAAGAATGGTTTGAAGCTGCAAGTATGCCTTGGTTTTTCCAATGATACGGGTGAGAATGTAGCCCATCGAAACCAATGGCTGGAGAACAAGGCTGGAGCTTAAAATCAGTATCTACCTAGCCAATTCTCAGAGGATGTTATTCCTCTTATCAGAGACAGGGATTGTACTTAAACTTATACACTTCTATCACTGTCTTAACCTTGTACTTAGAATTCTTTCATTGTATCCTGAGTAGTACTCAGTTAACCTCAAGTACAGGAAAAAATTAAGTTTATGTTTCGTGGAAACTTAAACTTAGTTTAATTTGTAAACACTTTATGTGTCAGAGAGCCTGGAGAGGCTTGGTGGAAGAAAGAATACTTAGTTGCAAAGCCTGGAGAGGCTAGACTGAAAAAGAATACTGCATATGTTGCTTGGAGAGGCAGTTGAAAACAAAGCAATACTTGTGTTGGCCTGAAGAGACTGTGAATAATACTTGTATCTGTGGATTCAGATAGTGGAAAATCCAGTGGTGGTTTGCCTCTGGGACTGGATGTAGCTCACGGGTTTGTGGGTGAACCAGGATAAATTCCTTGGCTAAGTTTTCTTACCCTTATCTCTTATCAATTCTTTTATACTAATCAAGGGGTCAGAATAATTAATCTGATATTTTATAAAGGCACAAAACATCTTTCAAAATTAGTTTTTACAAGCCGTCTGAAAACTTCAGACAGCCCCTTAAAAGCTTGTCTGAAATCTCTATGCCTAAGTTCTCTTTTCCTTAATCTCTTTATTTCCAGTTTTCATATTTATGTTGGGGTTTGAAAAGTATTTTCTATAATGAACTTAACACAACTATTTCAATAAAATGACATTTCATATGAATAAAACATGAGATGGCTCTTATATCATTTAAAGCTTTACAAAGAATGTTCCTTGAAGAACTTCTGAAATAAATTCTCTGAAGTAAGTCTATAAGAGATCAGTTCAGAAATCAGGAACAGACTTCAGACAACCTCTAGTCGTCTGAAGTATTTCAGAAACCGTTCTGAAAATACTCCTTGTAATAATCTTCAGAAGATACTTTGAGAAGCCTCTGTTTAAAACAATCTTAAGCTTTAGAAGAAACACTGTTTTTCTTATCTTCCACATGTTTCAACTATCTCTGATCTTAAGTCTTGTTTTTTTAACGGTGCCCATCTTCATGATTTAAATTAAAGATTTCCAAAAACTATCAAAAAGTTTAAAACACTATTCAACCTCCCCTTCTAGTGTTTCCTGTGGTTCTAACACACAGTTCCTTTATATGCTTGATTTCCTAACAATTGCAGCGAAAATTATCAATATTGCAGCTTAAAGGCCGTTTTTTTCGTTCTGGCTGTCATTTATATAATAACTGCATACAGTGTAGCAATAAATTGATTGAATGTATTGAATCTATGTTGTAGTAATTGTAGATGTTCTTATCTAAATGAATAATGGCATTTTTTATGGTGTACTGATTGGTGATGTATTTGGTCACAGGGAGAAAGCTTCTTTAATCCATATATCCCTGATGTTTTGGAGAAATTGGATAAATTAGGACTGATTGAAGAAAGTGGCGGTGCTCGTGTGATATTTGTTGACAGTGTAGACATACCGCTAATTGCTGTAAAAAGAGATGGTGGCTACAACTATTTTTCAACTGATCTAGCATCACTTTGGTTAGTTTTTTACTTAATTTTTTGGACATATTTTGGAAAATCCTGTTAGAGTTGCTGGCTTGCTTGTGTGGTCAAGCTTTGTTATAAATTAATTTCAAATCTATTTATGTTGAATGTCAGTCTGCCTAATGAGGATGTTACAATGGGTGAGTGACTACACAAAACGAGTCTGGATTAGTGAATGTATTAGAATTAGAGAGAAAGTTGGGGTTTGTGTAAAAGATTGTAGAATGAGCCTTTGGTGGTTTAGGCATTTGAGGAGAAAACATATGGAAGCCCCATTAAGTCGAGTAGGTTAGATGAAGGGTAGTCCAATAATTAGAGGTAGAAGAAGACAAAACTCTTGGATAAACCATTTTATCAAGGACTTATATTTAAATGGTTTGTCATTAGACATGATTTACACAAGATATTGTATTGTTGTTGGCCCCATGTAGTGGGCAAAGGCTTTTATCATTGTTTTCTATATACTCTGGTATTTGATGTAAAATTTGGGATACATATCTCTATTTGTCTGCATTTTTGTTTTGAGTATGGTGCGGGAAGTATATCGACTCTGCAAAATAAACTGTTTTGTTTATCTGAGCTACTTTATCCATGTAGGTACCGTCTGAATGTGGAAAAACTTGAGTGGATTATATATGTTACAGATGTTGGGCAGTGGCAACACTTTGATATGCTTTATAAGGTATAATCCTGATTGATGATTTTCATATTATCTTATGGTTGTATTTCATTGTTGTCACAAGAACCTTTTCTATTTGCATTTGCCAGTAGCAAGTTGTCTTGGTTGGTTGACTTGTCTCTGTTTGTCGATAGCATCCTTCGATAGTTAATAATTATTTTCTGTATAAATGCTTTTTTTGTAGTATTAAATAATCAGCCATGTCCTATTATATTTTAGTTTTTAAAGAAAATTCATGAACCATGACAATTTTTAGTGCTGATGCTAATCTTTCAATGAGTTTGAATGTCTGACAATCTCCTCCAAATTTTCTGTCAGGCCTTTCCACGTGCAGGATGGCTTCCAAAGGATGAAAATGAATTTCCCATATGTACTCATATAGGTTTTGGTCTTGTTCTTGGGGATGATGGAAAAAGATTTCGGAGTCGCAGCAGTGAGGTTGTTCGATTGGTTGATTTACTTGATGAAGCTAAAAGGCGCTGCAAAGCTGCTCTTCTTGAACGTGGTATAGTACCAGTTGCCTATTCCAATTTTTGCTTCTTCCTGCCTACCTATGACCAGAGCATCCGCGAAATGAAATTTCTGCTTGATTAATCTTTTTCAGTGAAATTTTATACGTTAGACAGCTAACCTTCCAAATACTATGTTCATTTAGAGAATGCTAAAGATTGGACTGAGGAAGAGATTGAGAAAACATCAGAGGCAATTGGTTATGGGGCTGTTAAGTAAGCTTCTTCAACTCAAATAATTTTTTACCCTTATTTTAAGCTTAATCAACATTCTTTCAGTGATACCATGTTGTATTTGGTTCTTTCTAGGCATATCGTGCTAATGTGAAGACAGATTTATTAAATTTAACGAATTCCTCTTGAACTGAATTTTTTAAATTGTATATGGGATTACGGGTGCTTTAAGCTAATGTTCTGAATCCAGTTAATGTATATTAATTTTCACTTTGAGGTTTCTGTTTATATTTGCTAATTGTTAATTAGTTAAATCATGTCGAAAGAGAAACATCTGAGTTTTTTGGGATTTTTCCTGCTAAGTGCTTAACCTGGTGTTGTGTTTCTGTTCTGCAGTATTAGGATTGGTTTTAGTAAACTATGGTCCTGCATATGGTTTTGAGTTGACTTGACAAAATCTTCACTGTTTGCATATGCCCTTGATATGAATGCTAAATGAGTTGTGGGTTAAAACTCTCTCTAGTATGGAAATGTCCAGTCCACACATGTGTATGGGTCTATCTCTCTCCAACTGGACATTTCCAGTTAATGGAGAGGAGCCCAGCCCATGAGTTGTAGGCTTATTGCCCCTCATGTCTGTGCTAATGTGTTTGCAGGTATGCCGACTTGAAGATCAACAGATTAACAAATTACACTTTTAACTTTGATCAGATGCTTAATGATAAGGTGTATTCACTGTTTGCAAATTTCCAGTATGCTTGTAAAAAAGCTAGTGATTTTGGTAACCATTATTAATGGGCTTTGTCTCACTCCGCCTTCCTTAGCAAAGACCTCTGAAGTCTACAGCTGTAACTGTTTGCTTCTTCCTATTAACAATTGCTATGAGAACAACTAAGCTTTTTCTATGAAACAACTCTTAGCAATTATTGAGCCCTCTTTATCCCCAACAAAACTAGCTGATCTGATGTTATATATGTCTCACCTTCTTAAGCTTTTTATGGAACAGGGCAATACTGCAGTTTATTTGCTGTATGCACATGCTAGGGTATGTTCCATTATAAGGAAATCTGGTAAAGACATTGAAGAACTAAAAAGAGTAAGTTTATTTTTCTTCCTGTGATAATGGCTTACTCATTTATTAATTATAGATTATTAGAAAAAAATTGATTTAATTGTTTTTTGTATCATATGCTTGCTTTTACAATATAAAAACCAAGTATATGAGTTGTGCCTAGGTTTATAGTCTACCATGGTTGACTTGATATGAGTCAATTCAGCACCAATAGCTAATCTATTATAATTGTTGTATGACTCAGTAGTACATATGGTTTAATATATTGTCAGTCAGCTAAATATCAGCAGTGCAAATTTCATACGCTTTACTTCTTGTTTACCAACTTGTGACAGAATGGGAATATAGTGTTGGATCATGAAGATGAGCGTGCATTGGGTCTTCATTTAGTACAATTTCCTGAGGTAGGACATGTGAATAGTATATGTTTTTCTTGAGCTTTATTCCCTTGCATGCTATACTTGTGAGATATCATGACTAACGCGTACACTTTAATGTGGGCTTTTGTGTTGTTTTATTTTTCAGGTTATTGTGGAGTCATGCTCGAATTTATTACCAAATGTGTTGTGTGAATACCTTTATAATTTGGCCGAAATCTTTACAAAGAAGTTTTACTCAAATTGTCAGGTATACTACCAAAGCTATGAATTTATGCTGAGTAGAGTACTAGTTTCTATGCTCTTCCCTTTCCTATTTCCTAGTGGTGTGTGTATAAAGGTGCCACGTAGTAGATTTGTAGTATAATTTTCTAAAATATTACTTACCTAGAGTCCCTAGGTAAGGTATACGGGAAAAGAATAATGTTTAGAATCTAGCTAACTAATTCAACCTCTTTCCCTTGGCAGGTTGTCGGGTCACCTGAGGAATCCAGCAGACTCTTGTTATGTGAAGCAACGGCAATTGTGATGAGAAAGTGCTTTTATCTCCTTGGAATTGAGCCTGTTTACAAGTTATGACCAATTTGAGGTGGTTCAAATACAAATTTTTGCAAGACACATTTTTTGGGTGCCCAGTGTAGGAAACTTCCAATATGAAAATCTGGCAAATTATCTCTAGCCTCTTCTGTTTCTTTTTTTTAGATAAGCTAAATTCATTGAATAGAGCACTAGGGGTGCTCAAACCCAATACAACTAAAAAGTTTAAATAAAAACTAACACTCAACCACAAATGACGAAAACTTACAATTATCAAAAAACCAAGATAAAAAACTTGAATAACCACAACTGACCAAACTCGGGCATTGAAACACCCGGGAAAACAATTCAATTATTAAGAGAGATCAACTAAGCAGCTGCAATCCATATCCTATAAAAGTCAACCTCACGTAATGCTCTTCTAGCAGACAACACCCAAGATAATAGCTCCAATTAACACACCAACCATACAAAGACTGGCATATAATTCCAAGCGGAAGCAAAAATAGTAACCAATACTTATCCACAAACGCACAGACTTCAAGAACCTACTCCAGAATTAATACAAACAGAAGGTTATGCTAGCCAGGAAGAAAACTAATAATGGAAACGAAAGTCTTTGGCTTTAATCCATTTCCAATAACGTAATTAAATAAGTAGTAACAAATCTGAAGGAGATAAAAACTTATTTGAAAAAATCATCTCATTCCTAGCCAGCCATAAACTCCAAGGAACAGTTAGCCAAATGACAGACCACCTGTACTGCACTTTGGAACTACAATTGGGTAAACCCAGAAACTATTCAAAGTATACTAAAAATGAGTTGTGAAGGACAAAATTAAACCCACACCATTCCAAACAAAGTATCCACACCCTATAAGCACAGGAGCACTCAAAGAGAATATGCCGAGAGGTTTCCACCCCTTGATCACGCCACATACACCCAGCACCAGAGAGTTGGATAATATGCTGCTTTACTAAATTATCTTTTGTTGGAATTCTATCCAACAGAACCCTCCAAGCAAAACAGGAGACCTTTGGAAGTAGTAATGTACACCAGAGAAACTTATGCAGCGGTATCTTTGAAAAAATATTAGAGTTAACAATGAGTTGATAAGCTGATTTAACTGAATAAGAGCCTTCTGGATCTGCTTTCCACAGCCAAGAATCTTCATTCCTCACATGAACCTGGACCTCAGATAGGTCTAGCAAGAGCAAAGATAGTTGTCCCAACTCCCATTGAAATAGTAGTCTTCTCCAACCCCAATTCCACACAACACTAGTCTCACTTATCTCAAAGATATCAACAACCGAAATCTCCTTGTTCAAAGTAATAGAAAATAACCTCCTATATCGCTCACAAAAAGGGCTAGGAGTACCCCAAGAGTCTCTCCAAAAAGAGGTACACCTCCCATTCCCCACTACTCTAACACATGAATTGGAGAACCACTCGGCAGAGATATTATCACCCATATCAATACTCCACAAATCTGACCACCACCTAGAACCACCAGCCCTCCCACCCTCCTTTCTCACAACAGGCACAACATAGATAGAAGTTAGAACCTTATTCCACAAACTACCCCTCTCTACTAATAAACGCCATCTCCATTTTCCTAATAGAGCTAAATTAAAAGCACTTAAATCCCTTAATTCCAACCCCCATTCTATTTAGGTTTACAGATATCCTCCCAGGAAACCAACACTAATTTCTTATGCTCATCATCCTCACCCCAAAGAAAATTTTTAAATAAAGATTTAAGATGAGAAATGATACCTTTAGGAGCTTTGAAAAAAGAAAGATAGTAGACCGGGATGACATTCAAAATAGACTTTAAGAGGACAAGTCTTCCGCCAAAGGATAACAATTTACCCTTCCACCTAGAAAGCCTTTTCTCCATCTTCTGAACAACAGGAAACCACGTCTTCAGTCTATGAGGATTCGCACCAATAGGTAACCCCAAGTACGAACAAGGGAAGGACCCAACTTTAAAATTCAGAAACTCAGCCATGTATTCCAACCAAACCACATCGACACAGACTCCCGTGAGTTTACTTTTATGAAAATTAACCTTTAAGCCTGAAACCAACTCAAACACCTGTAATACCGCTTTGATAGTCCACACATTGCGCAGAGAAGTCTCACCCACAAAGAAAGTATCATCAGCATATTGTAAATGTGAAATTAATACACCATCTTGGCCAGCACTATACCCAGTATATATCCTCTCCTGCGCTGCTTTCACCATCAGAGAATTCAACCCTTCCGTTACAATTAGAATTAGAAAAGGAGCCAGAGGGTCTCCTTGCCTCAACCCCCGACCAACCCCAAAATCAGAGGAAGGACTTCCATTCACCAGAACTGAAACTCTAGTGGTATTCAAGCACTCTGCTATCCATTGTCTCCATATCAACGGGAATCCCATTCTCTCCATCACAAAATATAGGAATTGCCAGTAAACAGAATCATACGCCTTTTCAAAATCAACCGTAAAAAATAGACAAGGTTGTTTTCTTCGCTTGAACTCCTCCAGAATTTCATTAGCAACCACCACACTATCAAATATTTGTCTATCCCTCAGAAATGCAGTTTGACAATCAGAGATTACCTTACCAATGACTTGTCGCAATCTATTGCCAAAAGCTTAGCCAACACCTTATACATACACCCAATTAAAGAAATAGGATTGTTTTATTGGCCAAAAGCTCTAGCCTCTTCTTTTTTATTTATTGTATTTGAGGTTAGAGCTGGAAAGGAGTGAATTATTGATAGCAGTTTTACTGACAAGGTCCTTAGAATTTGTTTTGATGCTATTTAAATTATATTTAGTTCAACTTGTAATGTGAGGGTTTGAACTAGTGTATTTTTTTTAAATTTATTTTATTTATTTTTTTCGTTAGGAAGACACTTTTTTTCGTGATAAAGGGTGGCCAAAGCCCAAAAGCCCCAAAATGTCGGCAAAGAAAAGACAATCTTAGGAAGACATCTATATATGATTTTGTGCTTAAATGTGTTTATTTTTTTTTTTGGAGTTGCACAATATTACCATCAATCGAGTACAGTCAAACAACTGCTATACAAACATCAAATCAGAAAAGCTTATGTGATGTTCACACAACCTCTTTAAATACTAACTTCACATATCTTCTTCTTATCCCT
Source organism: Sesbania bispinosa (assembly GCA_026901365.1). NCBI lineage: Eukaryota > Viridiplantae > Streptophyta > Magnoliopsida > Fabales > Fabaceae > Sesbania > Sesbania bispinosa. The sequence goes on from QLOH01000857.1 coordinate 60,892, forward strand.
TAATTTCCCCGTTTAAGTTGGAATGATAGAATCTGATTGGTGGGAATTGGGAACCAAAAATGAACTTGCGTTTGGAACACAGATGAAAATTGACTCAGGTTGTTTTGTCTTGGTTTTTATTTTCTATATTGCTGTTTCCGGTTTTAGTTTCCATCAGAGATGTTTTGGAATAAGTAAGCAAAGCATGCATGCCATGCATTGCGAAAGTGATGGAATGGACGTTAAGTCACGTGTCAAGGTTGATATTGAGATACATAATAATATATACATGTCTTCTCATTACAGAAGAGTGACAGCCTTATACCATGCATGAGAAATTAACTTGCAACGAATCATTCAAATTGCAAAGTGCATTCGACAGGTGCTAGGCGGGGAAAATCCTAAATAGCTTCTTTCAGGTATGAAAGATTTATGAATCATCGTTTATCATTTATTCTTATGGAGATGTGAGTTATCATCAATGGAAAAATGTACAAGTAAATTGGTATTTATGTTAGTTGACCTGCGAGAACTAATGAGTCATGTGTGATGACTCTAGAAACTCTCCAAACTTGGTGTTGTTGTTGTACACGATGCCATGATTCTGCAGTATGTAGATTTTTTGCCATTTTTACAGCATAGGGAAAGATTGGGAGTCATGGTCATTGTGCTTCGATGGTCCATAGATCTGAAAAATGAAATTAGAGGGGAAGACTGTATAATTGAATATTTCAAGAGTTGCCTTGGTTTAGTGACAACATTCATTTCCATGTTAACCCTGGCTAGTGTTGCCTCTATGTAATGTTGGCATAGCATTTGTTATAGAATATAATGTCATAAACCAGAAGAAGAATGAGGGAGAAAATGACTTCTTGAATAAATACTTACCAAGTGCTTTGTACCATAAAAATAAAAACTTACCAAATGCTTATACCCTGACATTCCAAAGAGGCCGTCTCTGTCAGTGAATGCACGCTCAGTCATCATCAGTCTATCATTCAGCACTCTCACTTTCAAGCGGTCAATAAGAAAGAAAGTTATATGTATCTAACTCTTAATAATTTTCAAATACACTGAAGCTGTAAAACTAATAGAACTTTAATTCATATAGCTGAGATAGGTTTTACTGTGATATAAACTGTAAAAAAAATTACGTGACCAACCTGCAACATGCCTTTGAAACATAGGATCACCGAATTTTTCGGTCCAGATGAAATCATCATATAGTGAGTGGTATACGTACTGGGTATGCTGCAACATTGTGAAAAAATTTGATTTAAGTGTCCACTCATTGACGATAAAATGTTTCTTCCTAGGCATCAAATCTTGAATATGGCTATGTTGTGCTACACATTACCTAGTTTGATAACACTCCTCTAAAGTAAGTTATCCCTTTTTGATTGAATTAAAAGTGCATTGTGATTCTAATATAATAAAAGGTTAAATATGTTTTAGTTCATGAAGTTTGACCCGAATTTAGTTTCAGTCCCTTAACTTTAAATCTGTTGGTTTGGACCTCTCCTTAATACCGTTAACTTTGTTAATTTGACACTGACGTGACAACAAAGTTTTGTGTCAATTTATCCCGTCACTTTCAATGATCATGGTGTGACAATTGAATTACAACTCAGTCTATCCAGTCAGTTTTTGTGGCATTCCCTGTTCAGAAAAAAATGTGAAGTTAAATTTAATAAAATCCTAAATAAAATCTGAGTGGATGAGTTGGAGTGTAATTCAATTGCCACAACATGGTCATTGTAACTAGCTGAACAAACTAACACAAAAATTCGTTTGCCACGCTACGTCAAAGTTAACGGTATTATGAGGAGAGGCTAAAGTTACGTGATTTCAGAACATGAAGAACTCAAACCAATAATTTTAAAGTTTAGAGACAAACCAAATTGGAGTCAAATTTTAGGAATTGAAAAGATATTTAACCCTATACTAAAATTCAAGAGAAGATACATTTTTATTCACTTTGTTGAAAAAAATATACTTTAGAGGTGCTTTTTACTACAGGTCTATATAATTCTCATCAATAAAATTGGTTTAAAAAGACAAGTTATTTTTCAAATTCTGTCCAATCCTAATTGGGTTTGTCGTTCAGAAAAATTTGGAATTTGGAATTTTTATTTTTGGTGCATGGAAAGGGGAAGGAGATAGATGGCCTAGTGGAGAACCAAACTTCCAATATCATCATTACACCCAAGTCTCTTTTTTTTTTTTTTTTTTCAAATTACACCCAAGTCTTAACTCTTATAAAAAAGACTTGGACCAGTGCCAATTGAGCTATAAGCCCCTTGGCATGTGGACTTTGAATTATGCTAAAAAATTGTAACTTTTTTCATTTTGTTTAGGAGAAATGATTTATTGCTTACTTCAGAAAAAGGACATATACAGCAGAAATGAGATTATTGATACATCTGCATTTTAAAGCATATTTGATTTAACGTTAAAATATGGTAAACTCACGTTTCTAATTTTCCAAACCTTTGAAGTGGCTTATGACCAAAGATAAATATTCAGATTATACAGCTATTCTAAAGCTTAATCCACACTCACCAGGGCATTATCATTGAGATTAAAAGTGAGGTAAATTGAGTGTTTCTACTCTGCAATGTTAATTTTGGTCTTCCCCCCCCCTCCTTTCCTAATGCTATGTGATGATTTGGGAATGTAATAATTATGGTGTAAAAAATAGGTGGCTCAAATTTGACTAATTTATTTAAATGAATTAAACTTAAAGTTTGAGCTTAACTTAATAAAGAAAAAACAAAGTTTGGATTTGATTTAATTAGCTCATTTAATTTATAACTTCATTATTTTTGCTTTTATGAAAATTTTCTTTAAAGTTTAATATATATACATTATCAGTTTAAAGAAATTTTACACATATATCAAATGATATGCTGCCACACCATTTCTTGAATTTAATAACACATAAGGTGTCATATTCATTAAATGACGTGGCGACATACCATTGGATATTTGTGTAAAACTTTTTTTATACAGTGTATATCAATTAAATCCTTTCTTTAAATCATTTTTTAACTTTATGAATTTCGTATATAATAAATATATTAATATTAAATGATAATATAAAAATCAAAATATATTATTAATATATGGTATATATAATTAAAAAATTTAAAATATTATATTTTTTTGAAATTCGATAGTAAACTTCTTAATTAAATATTCAATGCTTTCATATATATATATATATATATATATATAAAGTAATTCTTTTACCTTATTACTTTATTATTTATTTTAAAAAATAAAGTTATTTTACCTTATTACTTTATTATTTATTTTAAAAATAAACTTATAACTTTATGTTTTTTTTTTACTAATCTTACTTTCTTTTAATTATTTATATTAATTAATATATATATATATAAAATAAGTGATCTCTTTATGAGTTTTTAATGTTAAGTTTATAAAAACTTAGGCTTGATTCATTTAAATAATTGAGCCAAACTTTAAACTTGAATTTATTTAATTAAACAAATGAGCTTGATCGAGCATCTAACGAGTTGAGGTTAAATAGTTCACGAATAACTCAACTCATTTACAAGTTTGGGGAAGTAGCACTCCCTTTTGTCCTTTTTATAAGATACTTTTTACAAGTTTTTGTGGTCCTTTTTATGAGGCACTTTACAATTTCAAGGAAGTATTTATTATCATTTTCCTTGTCTACCCTTATTAACTTTAATGTCTTACAATTATCAAATGATAGTGGAGTTATTAAATAAGGGTAAAAGTAGAAAGTTAAACTATTTTTTAAAATTTCAATAAAATTAACTAATTTTAACCATTTTTATTGGTATGTGTAATTTGGTTAAGTCCATGCTTGTCAAAATTGGACCGAACTAGCCGGTCGGGCCGAAAAAAACCGGTGAACCAGTCATGTGTCGGGTCCAAATAAAACACAAAACTGGTCTTGCAAAAAACCGGTCAAGAACTGGTCAACTCGATAAAAAACTGGTTGAACCGGTCTATTTTTAATTTTTTTATTTTTTATTTAATTTAAAATACTTTTAAGATAAATAAAAGGATTTAAATGATATACATTGTAAGTGTAAAGAAGTTTTACACAGATATCTAATGATGTGTTGCCACATCATTTAATGAATATGACACCTCAAGGATTAATAAATTCAATAAATAATGTGGCAGTACATCATTGAATGTCCGTGTAAAACTATTTTACACTAATAATGTGTATATATATATATATATTAAACTCTAAATAAAAATATATGTTTAAAATTTATAAATAAATATTTATTATTTTACCAATTATTATTAATTTTTGTTTTATAAATTTTATAATAAAGTTATTTAAATGAATTTCTAATTTGATATATTTTAATTTCTTATAATTTTATGTTATTTTATTAATTAAAATGTTACCATTTTTAAAACATAAAAAGGATCGAGGGAGTAAATTGGTCAAAAGTTAATTGAACTAAAAAGGTTAAAATTTTTATTTTTCTCAAAATCAACAAAATTGAAATTACTAAACAAACACATCATAAAATGATTTGGAAAATGATTTTTGCTGCGGGAAACGTGATTTCTCGCTCCTCGACAAGCCAAACAAGATTGAAATTTTGGAATAATAATATAACGACAAATAATGCATTCAGTGAGAGAGACTTTCATCGTAAGCAAGCGCTAGCGAAGTGGCAGAGTGAAGTGCGAGTGTGGAGTGTGCATCACCTAACCATTACTCATCAAACCAAAATCAAAATCAAAATCAAAATCAAAACCCAAACCCAAACCCTACCCCTCTTTCTCTGTTTCAATCACTGTACTCCAATGAGTCTCGAGCCACCCCTCAATCCCCCTTCCACCGTCGAAATCATCGACGTCGAATCCTTTCGCTTCACCCGCAACAGAGACACCCACGTCATCGACGTCGATCACTACCACAGCCACGTCATCAACCTTTCCGATGTCGAAGACGACGACGACGACGTTAGAGTCCTCAATTTCATACCCCTAAACACCACTTTCGGTAACAGACGAAGAAGAAGAAGCATAAACGACACCAACGACCACTGCGTTGAGAAAGGAGAGTCTTCGAACAGCACGCCCTTCTTCTGCGAGATTTGCGCGGACACCAAAACGGCGAAAGACGCCTTCAGCATCAGCGGCTGCTCCCACGCGTATTGCTCTGAGTGCGTCGCCATGTACGTGGGTGCCAAGCTTCAAGAAAACGTGATCAACATTCGGTGCCCCGTTTCGGGATGCAGTGGTTTGTTAGAGGCGGAGTATTGCCGTGCGATTCTTCCGCCGGAGGTGTTCGATCGGTGGGGGAAGGCGTCGTGTGAGGCCGTGATTTCTGCTTCGGAGAAATTCTATTGTCCCTTCGCCGATTGCTCTGCGCTGTTGATTGATGATGGAACAGAGACAGTTAGGGAATCAGAGTGCCCTAATTGTGGGAGGTTGTTCTGCGCGCAGTGTAAGGTTCCTTGGCATATGGGGATAGAGTGCGATGAGTTTCAGAAGCTGAATGAGGACGAGAGGGGGAAGGACGATGTCATGTTGATGCATCTTGCTAAGGAGATGAAGTGGATGAGGTGCCTCAATTGCAGGTTTTACGTTGCCAAATCTGAGGGTTGCATGTACATGAAATGCAGGTATTTGGTTGGTCTCTTGTTCTGTTTTTGTGACATGGGGTTTACAAGTTGGTGCATTTCGAAAATAATATCCAATGTGAGTATGTGACATGGGGTTAAGGGTGTATTTTTTACACTTTGTCACACGTTCCAATGCACCTACGTGCATTTGTTGACTCAAGCCTCAACCTCTGTTTGTCTTTCTTATTTTGGTTCCAAGCCTTTTTTTTCAATTGGAGGTTCATCGTATAGATAATTGACAGCGTTAGCAGCTATGTTTTAGCATGAACGACCCTCAAATGTGCTAATAGGACTACTGTAATGTCTCCTCTTTATGGCATAGATTGTAGTTGTGGTTTGTAAATTGATAACATCCTCGAACACATACATAATTTCAGGCTTCAGATCTTCTTTTTAACATTTGGCCTGGCTCTGTTTAGGTGTCACACTTTTAGCTTTGTGGTCGGTGCCTGCAACTTTCTGATTCATAATATGATTTGGCCCATTTACTTCCTCCATATCCCATGACAAATTTAGTGTAGGGTCTCCCATACCCTCGCATCATAAGAGGGTTATGTTATCTTTTTCTTTTTTTTTTTTTAATTGAAGGGAGGTATAAAGGTTAAAATTATATAGGAATAAGTTGTGTACTCAATGAGGGAACAGGTAAAAAATATAAGAGAATGGTTATAAAGGGTCAGAAAGTTCAAAAATTAAAAATACAAATTCTAATAGTTAAAACATTGTCGTGCAACTCTAACATACTAGACCATTTAAGAAAAAAATGTATTTATTAGTTGGTTAAAGAAGGTACCAAAACCTTCTCTCTCGCTGGAGGGTATCTAGAATTTTTCTTTCATGTATTTTACTCAAGAATTCTCGGACAAAACTGAATTATTGTTTTGGGTAGTTCATAGTCAGCTATATCTGTTTTCGGCCTTTTCAAGTTTCAACTATTTCTTGTGCCTGGGCTTGGCAAACATTACACTTATCACCTTGTAAAGGGTTATCATCTGCATCCTACAAATTTCTCTAAAGCATGGAATTCCTACATGTATTTCGAGTCTAATTATCTGGTTGCTTTGAGAGAGGTAGGCAATTCGTGGATTCATGTCAATGTTAGTTACCTTTGTGGTAAGAATACCTGTTTGAATTCTCCTCTATTTTGGGTTGTAGGTGTGGATATGCCTTCTGTTACAACTGTGGAACTGCTAACTCAAGCAACAGCCATTATTGCAGAAAATGTAGACGCTAACGATGCTTGAAGCTATGTTGAGTTAAACATATAACCTAATGCAACTATCTAAACTCTTCCCTAACTCATATTATGCGTTATTATGTGACGCTTATAACTTTTAGATCTTTTGTAAATATTAAATTTAAAACACATTTTACATCTATTTCAGTATGAATTTGAGTACATAATGCTTACAAGAAATGACAGTAACACTCTTTGTGATGCTCTTTTAAACACACATCTTATTATTAGATGAAATTCACATGGGTTTCACTAAATAGGGAGGAATCCCATTACATTATTTGATGAGATTAACATAAATTTTAGTCAATAATAAAAAGTGTTGGAAAAAATGGGTGGTTAACATGTCCTTAATATATGTGTGTGTGTGGATGGTGGCAATAAGGTTGATTTCCTTTTATTAAGTTCAAAGAGTGGAGAGATTGTTTGATTTGTTAATGGCCAAGGTATATAGTAGTACTTGCAAATCAATTGAAAGAAGATATTGTCAGCGGCATTTTGGTCAAAGGAGCTTGGATTGAAATGTTCAAAGGGCAGGTAAGCGACATTTAGGAGTAGATTAATATGTTATTTGGTTTGAAAGAAATAAATGAGAGATGGGTGTATCTCTCCCTCTCTTCTTATTTGGTTTTTTGGTACATAAAAATTTAGGGTGAGTGGATGGTGCCCCAGTGGGAAGGCCTCCGGGCTCAAAGAGTACTTACAGAGGTACTTACATTTTACCTCACCCCAAGGGGATAAGTGGGGGTTCGAACCTATAGCTTGTCAGATACTTTTCTTATTTGATTGTCTCTTCTTATTTGGTTGAGTAAAAAAGTGAGAGGAGGGAAAGTGGGAAAGAATAAAAATTGACAATAATACCGTATCAAAATTTATGTTTAGTCATATCAAACAAAAAAATTGGAAGTGAAATAGGGGTATATTTGTAAAAACATCTTAAATTAACTCTCAACCCAATTTTTCTTTGCATAACAGCATAGACTCTAAAAAGTTGTGGACGCTTCACATTTGAGTTCTCTCTTTAATGTTTTTTACAAATCAAACAAGGATGAGTTTATATCTTCTCTTCAGTTTCTCCTTTCGTTTATTCATTAATTTTTTGTCCGACGATTCTTCTCTACGCTTAGATTACGATACAACTATACATTGGTTGATCGACATTAAATTACAATACAACTATGCACTAGTTGATCAACATTTAAGAGTGTGTTTGGCTAGTCATTTCAACTAGCTGAAAGTTGAAAATAGTAGCTGAAATCATTTCAGCAATGTTTGGAAAAGTAGCATTTTTGGGTAGCTACAAGTTTTTCTTAAAAAACTACTTGTGGTAGCTTTTTTTTAAAAAAGCTCCAATTTTCAGCTACTAGCTAAAAATTAATTACAGGTTTAATACCCAACCATCCCCACTTATCATTATTTAATAATCAATGTTGTCCTTAAATGTCATTTTACCATTTTCAACTACTTTTACCAAACACATCAATAGCTTTTCAGCTTTCAGCTAGCTTTAAGTTTTCAGCGAGCATTTCAGCTTTCAGCTATCTTTAAGCTTTCAGCTAGCTTTTCAGCTAGTTTTATCAAACACACTCTCAATTACAATGCATGCTTGTTTTAATTTATCGAATTGGCATTTTTCATCTCCTATTCAATTGTTAAAACTATATCAAAAGGCCATCAACTCCGACCTATCAACTTTCACAACTTTCTTAATATTTTAAATTTTTTCATATTTTCTCATACTTCCATATTATTTTTATTATTTCAAGCAACTCAATTTCTTTTATCTCAAACCCAACAACTCTAAAAAATTTAAATGGATCCCACAATCTACCTAACATGTATATATTTTATTATTTTATCTCAATTTAAACAATTTATTAAAATAAAAGAACAACCCTTTTTTTGAATTGTTGTAGGCAGAAACTAGTTAAAGTCACACAATGCTCTCTAATGCACAAGAATCCCACTCAAGTTGCTCACCTCTTGGATGTGTCAGAAGAGCACCTTTGGAGATGCCCTAAGCACCATTATTTTAGTAAATTTCTATGGGACTTGGGAATAACCAACAAGGTGATAACTGATAAGTGAGCTATTGGTTCAATCTCCATTTTCAATTTCTTGAGGTTGTCCTTCAAAAACTCTAATCACCAATAATGGATTTTTTATCATACGGGTGTCAATTCGATTTGACCCAACCATTTGAGCTAGTCCATTACGAGTTAACACATTTTCGGGTTGGGTTTGACTGATCCAATTTAGTGATGAGTTGAAATTTTGCAAGCTCAAAGGAAATCCGCACAAACAAAAGATAGAATACAGCGCTGAAGAGAAACCTAATAGCAGCGCCGTTCACTACAGTAGTAGCCGCCCCTTTGGGGCTATTCTCCCTCCATGCCAGACCTCCTACCCACTTTAGGTGGGTTTTCTCCTCTCCTTGGTGAGAGTTTCTTTTTTTTTTTTCCTTTTCTCACTTTCCATCATATCCATAATCAACTCCACTATTTCCAGTCACTACTTCCTCCTCTTTTCTGGCCACCTCCATATTCCCTCTATCATTTCTTGTTCTTTTATTTCTTCTATTCTTCTACTTAATAGATTCTGTAAAAGCCATTTCTTTTAGCATTTTGTAGTACTGTGTTACCTAGATCTGCTACCTTTGCACACCTCTATCTTTAGAGCTCGATTTTGTAGTACTGATTTACTCAGTTTGACTGCAGTTATTGTTGCGGAGATTTTGCTTTGAGCAATTGTTGACAAGCCGATCCGGAAGGAATAGAAAAGAAAAAGCAAGAAATGTCCAAGGTTTTTTTTTCACGATTTTGTAAATAGGAGATTATGTTTCAGGATTGCTAAATAGTTTAAATTTATGAATATGTGTTTGTTTTGTTGTTTTAATCTATAATGCGCTATTGTAGTACTCTTTATTTAGCATCCTATAAGTTCTGTAAGTGTTGTTTGGCATTTTTCAATGAATGATGATGATGATGATGTTTAGAAAAAAACAAGGAAAATACCAAATTCTATGAATTAAGTTTGGGGGAACAAAGGTTAACTGCTTGAGACAACTGTCCATCATAATGTGATTCGCAGTTTGTCTATTACTAACAAAATGAAAAAATTTCAAAGATATTCAAATTTGGTGTAACTATTTTGTATATTTACATATCAAACCCCTGAAAGCCAACGAAACATTTCGCTGATTTCTTCCCCAAAATGGTTGGCTTCCACTTCGTAATCTCCTACTCCAATAATGTCACTTCACCGTATACTCCCAATGAAGAACCTTCCGAAGCTTCAAAATGACATCGTAGTAGAGAGGCGATCAACATAATCCTTCACCCACCTTCTTTAACACCCAACCTCACCAACCAAGCTTTGTTGAAAATCCGTCGACGACTCTACCGCCGGTGAATCATCTTTTTCACCGGAAATGATTCTCCTGTGAGCGTGGCTGAACGAAACCCCGGCCTCCTCATTTATAAAACACTCAAATGTGCCCATGGAATATGACCTCCCGCAAGTTTCTCCGGAAACGTTTTCAAATGCAACTCTGTGGCGGCTGCTGACGTTACTTATCTCCAATTGGAAGTTGTTGCCGCCAGCGGTGAAGATGACCGAAAAACCTTCGTGAGGTACGATTCTGAAGCGAAGACGGCAGAATAGCAAAGCGGGCAGGTGTGATTTGATCAGAGCCTAGTGTCGATGCATTTTTGGCATGGAAGGTGTGGTAGCAGAGAGGGAGGAGGCGGAGGAGGTCGCGCGGCTCAAACTTCGATAAGCAAACAAGGCAGTTGTAACATCCTAAATTTTATTAAGTAAAATATTAATTAAATTAAATAAATAAGTAGAGAAAATAAGTAATTAAAAAGATGAATAAATAATAGGATTAATATTATTATTAGTTTTATCCATAAAGCTACTTCATTTTAAAAAGAGGAGAAGGGGGTTGAGAGTGGGCCCAAGCCCAATTAGACATTCTTGTAAGGAGGGGTTATCAGTCACCCTAATCCTTATTCGTATTTTCGTCAGAGAGCGAAACGCTAAGGAGGGGAGAAAACGAGTCTCAAGAGAGGATTGTTGTAGAGTGAACATCAAGAACCAAGAAAGGGACTTCCTTGCTGTAATCGATCTTTGCTTAAGGTACGGTGGGGGAGAGGGTGCTGCTTGTATATGCATGTAGGGGTGCTTGGGTAATGAGGGCAACCATAAGACCCTCTAAGACTCTAAATTTGAAATTGATATATATATATATATATATATATTGAGTGTTGGATGATGAAAACATGTTGATTGATGATAAATTCTGTGAATCCTTGTGAATCTTGATTGGATTGAATGAGAATAAAGAGAATAGTGAAAAGGGGTTAATGAGGGTTTAATGATTTGGGGTTTTGATGGGAAAACCATGTAAAACTGTTAAAGATTGATGATTTTGATGGGTTTGATGAATATTAATGATTATGAATGGTGTTTGATCGAAAAGGATTGAATAGAGGTTGAATAGAGTGATGTAGAAGTGTTAGAAATCGTGAAATCTACGATCTGCGTCGCGGGTAATCGATTACCAGGAGTGGTAATCGATTACCAATGTGTTCTGGGTAACCCAGAAGTGCTGTTTGTTCGCTGGTAATCGATTACAGGATTGTGGTAATCGATTACCAAAGAGTTCGTTTGTAGGTAATCGATTACAGGGATGCTATAATCGATTACCAGAGTGTTTGGTTGTAGGTAATCGATTACAAGGTGGTTGTAATCGATTACCAGAGACCTTGTTTGCAGGTAATCGATTACTGGAGGTTGGTAATCGATTACCAGAGTGGATTTTGAGATCCTAAGTGCTTGATGATGATTGATGTTGTTTGATAATGTTTTATTATGATTTGGTGTGTATAATGATCGGTGAATATGCAATGTGATTGATGATAATTGGGTGTTCATAATGATTGGTGAATATGCCATGTGATTGATGATGTTTTGGTGTGCATAATATGCAATGTGATTAATGATGATGGTGAATATTATGATGATGTTTATGATGATAGTGTATATCACTTATGATGATGATGTAATGATGATAGTGTATATCACTTTATGATATACACTATCACTTTATGATGATGATGATGTTAATGATGATAGTGTATATCACTTTATGAGGATGGTGTTTAATGATGAGCATGATGATGCATAATGATGATGATAATGATGATGGTGTATATCACCTTTGGATGATGATGTTACCTAAGTTGTGTGGGCCCATAGAGGGGGTACAACTTAGGAGAGATGCCTTGAGCATATGTGATGAGACCTGAATTGTGTGAGCCTATAGAGGGGGTACAATTCAGGAGGTGAACTGAGTTGTACGGACCCATAGAGGGGATACAGCTCAAGGGATCAAGATGGGGCGTTCGATGCACGGGCCCATAGAGGGGGTGCAACCTAGGGGTGATTTGTACTGGCCCATAGAAGGGGTGCAACCTAGGGTCGAATATCGTTGTGCAGGCCCATAGATGGGGTACAACCTATCGGATTGTGTGTGGTGACACCGGTAGACTATCTTGGTACTAACTAGAGTGATTGACGAGGTGCACCCATTGTGCGGAGTTCCAAGTCATGATCGTTGGGTAGATAAGGTGATAAGTTTTGGTGCATATGATAATGTGTTATACTCGATGATGGTATTGAGTTGTATAATGTTGGTGATAAGTTTTGGTGCATATGATAATGTGTTATACTCGATGATGGTATTGAGTTATATAATGTTGTTGATGAGTTTTGGTGCATGTGATGATGATTTATACTTAATGATGAATTGAGTTATAATATGATGATGATGAATGTATGCATGATGGATGTATATATATGATATATTTGATGATGAAACTAAGTAAATAATGATGTTATGAGTATTAATGATGATTGAGTATTATGTGTGAAAATAGAGTGTGTGATTCCATTGGTGAATGATGGTATGAGACTTATATGATGATATAGATGAATAGTTATATGCTGATTTATAGATAATTATTATCTGATGGATTATTTGATGTTTGGGTATGTGGTATGATTGATGATGATGTTGTTTATATGTGGGTGAGGATAGGGTAGCCTCCTATGTGTATGTATGAGTGGTATTCTTTTCCTCACCGTTATACTGTGGATATTTTTACAGGCATTGATGATGACACGACTGGTGTCGAGTTTTGATTAAAAGGAGTGTGCTCTGGTATATGTGACATCAGGGCATAATTTTGGGGGTTCTTTCTTTATGTTTCTAGTTATGAAGGTTTTTGTAAACTGTTTTGGATTCCTTGCACAGCAAGTAGGATGTTTAGTTACTTTTATATTTTTGGAGATTCCGCTGCATGAGTATTTGAATACATTTGAGTTTCGTTTTATTTTAATTAAGTTGTTTTCGAACTAATGAGGTTTTTAATAAGAGAGTTATGTGAACCTTTTACCCATTGTGGGACGTTACCTTTTCTACACTTCAATTTATTAAACGTATAAGAGTTTGGGGTAGAAGGGTGTCACAACAGTCGCCTCCAGTGGAGGAGGAGTGACGGTTGATGGAAGAGAAGGCGAACAACAGGAGGAAGTCGACGACGAATGACAAAGTAATCTTCGACGATATTTGATGGTCGGGGCAGAAGACTGCGACGGATGACGGAGAGAGACGACAAAGGCAACGACAATAGTAACAGAGGATGGAATAGAGAACTAGAAAGACGGTGACGGCGATGGCGAAGACCGTTGTGCTTATGAGAATGTTGAGTAAGAGAGATGGTGGTAGGGGTGTTCAAGATCTTGTATGTCCATTTAACCCGTCCCAACCCGTCCTCCTCGAGCTGGGTTTGTTCCTGTCTTACCAGAAAGAATAAAACCAAATTGGGTCTCATCGGGTCATATTTGTTGACCCGACCCGTCCTTTATATATTAATATAATATTTATTACTTATAATTTTCTATTATGTAAAGTCCTAGCCTTTTTTCCCTTTTAAATAGTATTTTTAGTCAGTTTCCTCTATCTACCTTTAAAAATTCTATACATAAAGTTATATAGTGATATAATGTTATTCTTGTTTTAGTAATGTCTCAAACTTTAAAAAAGTAAAAAAATATTGTATACATTAAGAGGAATTATATTGTATGCAATATATTTACTAACTGTATGAACTATTTTCTTTTGAACATTGTTATATGATCATTTTATGATTATATTTAGCTTATACATCGGGTCAACCTGGTCCTGTCCCACTCTGACCCGATCTTACTTGGACCCGTACATCATCGGGTCTCTTCGGGTCTATGGACGGGTTCGGGTCCATAGAATTGGCTGGATAAAAAATTAGGGTCGGGTTAAGGACAAGCAAAACCTATCCCAACCCATTCCATGAACACCCCTAGATGGTGGGTGTTTTGGTGGAGAAGTGGTATATCCCACCACGTTGAGAGAAGGAACGAAATCAGAAGCCATAACTTGTTACAGTGAATTTCTCTTTCCCATGGAAAAAAAGGGAATGAAAATGTGAAATAATGATGCAATGACATGTGAAATGAAGTGCTACATGAGTTTTTTGTGTTGGATCGGAGGAGAGTCGTATAAAGGAGAAGTTGGAGTTATGGTTGTTATGGTAAAGTTGGTGGCCACCTTGGTATGGTTTTGGAATATGGGATTGATTGAATAAATAAAGAGAAGTAAATGTGAGCAGGTTGTGTGGGAGGTATGTCTTTGTCCTTTCCCCAAAGTATGTCCATGTTAGGGGTGTCCAAAATTAGATTGCCCGAAGAGAATGAAAGAGCATCAGGTGGTTTAAATCGGGTAAGCGGGTTTCACGGGTTGTGATCGATAATTCGGTCAGGCTCGGGTGGGGAAAATGTGATTCGTCGGTACACGAAACTGACCGATATAGTTTACTAACATAGCCCAATCTGCTCAATGTATAACACTTCAAACTTATTAACCCTAACACCACCACCATATATACACACATTTTAAAACCTAGCCACACACAACTACATCAGCCTCTCCCCTATCCCCAGTCTCAGGCTCTCACTCATTTTCCTCTTTCAATATTCAATTGCAAAGCCTAGAAGACGAAATAAAAGGGAAGAACAGAGAGAGCCCATAGTGACGTCGTTGCTGCTGTTGTCCCATCCTTTGGGCTGTTGTGAGCTCGCCTTCCCTCCTTGTGCCACTTTCGCGAAAACACAGGCACGCACCATCGTCATTTCGCCTCATCGTCCAGTCCTATGTCGCAGTCGTGCTTCACCGTTCACTAGAGTCATGGTGTTGCCCGCTTCTCAGCTGTGCATCTCGTCTCTGTCGAAGTCACCGTTCATCGTAGTCACCTCCTCCTATTTCGCTTATTTTGTTTTTTTTTTCACCCTTTTGTTTCTGATTTTTAATCTTTTCATCAAATGTGTAAGCTTTAACTTTCGTTTTGTGTTGGTCTTATGTTTTTCACTCTTTCCCTTGTGTCTGTGTTTATATTTTTATGAAAGTTGTAAACTTTAATTTGATTTGTTCTTGTTTTGATTTTTTTCATCCTTGCCATGTGTCTATGTTCACCTTTTCCATGGAATGTGTAAACTTTGATTGTTCTTTTTGCTTGTTTTGAATTTTTCAACCTTTCCCTTGTGTCTTTGTTTATGATTTTTATGAAAAGTGGAAACTTTAATTGCGCCCTATTCTTTTGATTTTTTCACCCTTTCCCTTGAGTCTGTATTTATGTTGTCATGAAAAGGTGTAAACTTTAACCCTGTTATGTGTTGATTTTTATTTTTTTTACCCTTAACCTTGTATATGTTTATGTTTTTCATGATAGTTGTAAATTTTAACTATGTTTTGCTCTTTTTTTTTTCAGGTTTTCATTCATGCCATTAATAGAGGAGTAACTAGATCTTGGATTAGAATATTAGGAAAGACTTCCTAGATTGGAAGATCATTCTTGAAGATGAATGACTTAACTTTTTTAGTTTGTAATCTGGGGATTTTTTTACGATGTAATCTGAATTCAATATTCTGAGATTCAAAATATGGATTAATTATTACAATTTAAAAAATTTTGGATGTGTTTGCTTTAAAAAATTAATTTAATAAAATGTTTAATTTTGGCTTTGGGTTGTCACAACTTAAATTTGAAATATAGCCCAATTCATGAATAAGTCCTATTTGGATATGAAAAAATGTGTTAAAATAGAAAAAAGAAAGCCCAAAAATCTTATGAAACAAAAAGAAAATGACAAGGCCCAATATTGGCCCAACCCGTTAATACCTACCTGACATAACTTGAAACTGCCCTAACCGAAGGGCCCAATTGTCGGAAATGACCCATATATTTTACAGTTCGATTTCCATCAGATTGGGATTTTTGGGCCCGAACCCAGTTGAACCTGACCGATGGACACCCATAGTCGATGTTATATATTTACTAATTTTCTTCTTGCATTTGTTAGGTCCTATTTTTGTACATTTTATTTACTTTATCTATCAATTTGTCATAACTAATATCTTCTTAGAAAAAATTGCATATAAATACATTTTTGGATATAAATAAAAACCTATACATTTTAGATTAAATTATTATATATGGTGAATTATGCAATTAAATAGTACTTTCGATGTCATAATATTTGTTATCTACTTTAAGTTAGTTTCCAATGTTATTATAAAAACATATCATCAATTTCAAAGGTTATATTTTCAAAGATTATTGATTTAGATCTGAGCTATGCTTATATTATTTTCGTCAAAAGTAAAAAAAAAAAAATTGCATGGCAAATAAAAGGGTTAACAAAATAGACAAAAAAACTAAATGTTCAATAAAATAAATAAGAGCCCATGATCCGGTTATTCTAAGACCTTAGTTATGTCACCTAAATAAAGTTTCATATTTACAATAATTTAGGACATGATATATAAAAATTATTCTACCTAAAAACAAAATGTAGATTCCTTGATATTTCTTCCTCAACTTTCATTTACATGTTGAGTGTGTCAAGATTTAAGACTCGACTGCTATCTTGAATCACCTTCACGTTTTTATGAATAAACTATATTTCTAACACACATAACCACCATTATTCATGAAATAAATTATAAATTCACACTTATTCAATCTCAATAAAAAATATATATTTATTTTTAAATTTTAATGAATTTAAATTTTGACACCTTGACTTATTAAGCTAAGCACACATCTCGATTTAAGGTGTAATTACGTAGAATACTAAAGTATTAGGGAGGTACGACGCCTTTGAGAAAGATTTGAGTGTGCAAAAAATGAGAAAAAAATTTAAAAGTTTAATGCATTCTGAAAATTTTGTAATAAATTAAACATCTCAACAATACATAATATTTCATAATTTCTTACTTAGTCCTAACGAGTCTGAATATTTTGCATTAAACACTAATAGCCTATTAAATTTGTGTTGGTACAGTCATCCATACAAATAAAATTAAACATAATCCAATTCGGAACTTATCATTTATCCAACTAAATAGGGAAATGGGTTCAACTAAGGAAACACATATAATAGAAGTCAACTATCAATCTTACTACCTCCAACTACACCAGTCACTACCTTCCCGTTACTCCTGGTTTTCACTAGGTTCAGACTCCATATAATCCCATTCCCATGAGCCTCCTCGCTCATAGTTCGGGTGGAGGACTGTCCAAGCATGCACCATCTGCTCTAGTGACTAAGCATCTGGCATAATAGACAAACACAGAACAAAGCAGAAGGGAGCGAGTCAGTGAGATCTCAAAGACAATGATAAAGAGACAAGGGTAATTTAGGGTTAATAGGAAAACAAATATCACAAGTTCACAATTAACATCTACAATCAATTATCCCAATCACATCATGCATGTTTATGCAATGACTTTCTTAACTCTAAATGACATGCACGAGCCCACAAATAGGTACTACAACTAGGCATGGCAACGGGGCGAGTTGGGGGCGGGTTTTGCTCTCCCCGTCCCCGCCCCCGTGAAAGTCGGGGCAGGTTCGGGTTCGGGTTTAAAGAGAACGGTTATGGAATTATGAAACCCAACCCCATTCCCTCGGGTCCCCGCCAGGTTCGGGGAAACCTGCGGGGATTTCACCTTCTTTGTTTTTCATTTTTTTCTCTATTTTTTATAACTTAAATATATGTTTTTAAATTAGTTATATATATCTAATATATTCTAACTCAAATAACATGTAAATATAAACATTGATAATCCTAAAAAAATAAGAAACTTAAGAACTATCTTATATTTTAAGGAAAATATATAAATTTACCTTTATTATTTAATTATTAGTATATTAAAATTATTTAATTATTTTGTCGGGGCGGGTTCTTACACCCCTAAACCCTCCTCCGTCCCCGTTAAACGCGGGGCGGGTTCGAGGTCGGGTTTTACTTAAACCCGGTCAAAGCGGGTTTTCCCCGTCAAAGTCGGGGCGGGGGTGGGTCAGTACCCGCGGGTTCGGGTTTGTTTGCCATGCCTAGATTTGATGTTTAAAAGTGATCGAACTCAAGTTTGCACCTCTCAAGATAACTATTTGTAGCGTTGAAAAGGTGAGTTTATCATGTTCCAATGCTAAGCCAAACATATCCTTATACTTAGGAGAAGCGACTGAGAGGTCCATATCTGTATCACCAAAGTATTAGGTACATTTTCCAAATAAAAACTTTATCAAGATTCTCTTTACCAGAATACTCTCACCGATCCGGATAATAATTAGGTTCTAGTCGAGATAGCCACCTTTGTTAAGTGGGGCCCCTTGTAACATCCCAAAATTAGGGTCTAGAAACTATAGTGGAAGTTTTAGGCTGTGGTTCCAGGCAAGTAATAGAGAGTTGGAAGTGGTATAAGATGTTGGAAATTTGAACATGAATTTAGATAGGAATTTGGTAAATGAACTAAGAGGTACGAGTTTGAGAGGTTTTGGGAGAAGGGGCCACGTGTTACGTTAAACCAGTGTAGGCGGAGCTTAGAAGGAATCACACCCTAAGACAGAGAGGATTATAATGATTCAAGAATGAGGAAAGGATATTAGAGGAAGAAGGACTAAGTTGGAAAGGTATGTTATTAGATGAGAGTTAGGGAATCGGTTAAGAGTTATGAGTTTTAAAGGAACTGGGGTATAAGGTGATTTTATGGAAAGGAGCAAGGGAATAGAGGAGCATAGCCTCATGGACACTTAGAACCCTTGACGTTAGCCTTATTGGAGTGAATTGATGAGTTATAACATGACTCATGTAAAGTTCGCCACGTTAGGCTTCAACCACGGTTATCACTTAAATTTGGGTTTTAAGCCTAATGACCTTGGTGCATTAATTTGATAATATCTAGAGTTACGGATGTCCAATTGAGGCGATTCCACTTGCACTAGAAAGCTAAGATCCGTGGCTTCAGTTTGATATGCTATACAATAGTATTCCGAGCTTGTTTGTGCCTCCAAACAACAAGTTTACGTGCTTAAGCGCGCTAGCTAGCGCTCAAGCACGCAGAGGAGTGGATTTTGGAATTCTGGCAGCAACTTTGGACGCTCAAGCGCACGAGCCTATTTCTTTTTACTCCTAGACAGAAATTTTGGGCGCTCAAGCGCCCTGGGGGCGCGCTCAAGCGCGCGAACGTGTTTCTGTCTTCATAAACGTGTAGAATTCTCCCCCTTCTTCATTCTTCTTCCTCCTTTAGGGTTTTTAGAGAGATAGGGGAGAATTTTAGAGAGAGAAACCATGCTTGGAGCTAGGAGGAAGCTTGGGGAGTCAAGGATCCGCCCATCCAACCTTCTTCAACCTTCTTCCCCTTTCTCCATTTTTAGCTCTTGAGGTGAGTAAAGCTCACACACTTCCACTTCCTCATGTGTATGCTTCTCTTATTCTCCTTTTCCTCTTCCTTTTGGTTTTGTGGATGTTGGTTCATTGTTGGATTAGAGAATATGTATGATATGAGTTGTTTATGAGCTTGTATGTGGACTCCTAGGTTAAAGGATTTTGGGGATTTTGGGATTTTGGAGTAAACCACCACTTTAGTCCCTGAAAGTGTGGTCAACTGTCAATTCAGACCCTGAATTGAAAAAACTATTAATTTAGTTCCTGAAAGTGTTAAACGTCGATCAGATTAGTCCTTTTGTTACTGTGCGTTAGTTAACAAACAGAAGGACAAAAGTGACCGATGTTTAACACTTTCAGGGACTAAATTGACAGTTGACCACACTTTCAGGGACTAAAGTGGTGGTTTACTCTGGGATTTTGTGGGAACAACTGTTATTGGGTGGTTTTATTGATGATTCTTGATGTCCCATGATGATTTTGTAAGAGATTGAGTATACATGGTCTATGGTTGATTGTGGATATTATTTGTTTTGGCTGTTCCTAGCATTTTCCAAATTTCAGTTTAGATTATGCACATGTATTTTTCAATTAGAAAAATGAATTTGGCCTAAGTCCACCAAACCCTAATTAATCAAGCTTGACTTCGGTCCAGAATAAGACTAAAATGAATTTGGCTTCGACCTAGAATCAGAATTTTAGCTTCGGCCCAAAACAACTAAGCCGGCTCCGGCCGTGAGAATTGTATGAAAACTTGACTTCAGTCCAGAATAAGGGTGGGATTCATCCCCAGGGAAGACGTTCCCTGTAGTATGAGCTCGGGTCTAACTCCAGAATCGGTGAAAAAAAAACCTGCCTGCTGGGAACAACAGTGAGAATTAGAATTATGAGATGAGATTGTTTGTGTATTTGACTTGATTATGTAATGTATGACTGTTGCATACCTATCTGGAATTGAATCGATATGTTCTTTCTACTGAGTTAAGATAAGATTTTATCATGGAAGGTGACTAGAATGATTGATGTATTACATGTTGACTTGTGTTGTGTGTTGCATCTCATATGCTTGCTCTCCCCACACTGTTTGTTGCATGCTTTGCTCACTGAGACCGTAGTCTCACCCCACGTCGTGGGATTACATTTTAGTTATGTAGGATGTTCTCGCTTTATGTTCAGATGGAAAGTGGAGCTCTTGGAGTGGACTCATCCACTCCCTGTTGTCAAGGAGAATCTTTGGAGGAAATTTGATGTAATTAAAAGATTAATGTTGTATTAAAGTAGAAATTTTAGGTTAGCAATGGAGGCTTAGATGAAGTAAAAATGATACTGTGTTATTATCTATTGTATTGGTGGATTTTTCTGGATTTTAGGTTAAGATGAAAAATTGGGAAAATGTCTAGTTTTTAGGGGAAACTCTACCGGATTTCCGGTAGGGATTTTATAAACCATAACTTCCTTGGGTGTAGAATAGTTCCTTAAACTTTGGACGAGGTTTTTTTATGGATTGTAATAATTTATGAATCTTGTGGAAGCCTAAGTAAAGGGAATACAGTATTTTCAACGGACATTATTCTTGAATCAAGAAATTAGGACGTTACACCCCTCGACTCCGAGTAGTTATTCTAGGCCATTGAGGTTCCTCACACTCGACTACATCCCCAAGAGCTAGGCAAAGCCTACTCGTGGTCATCTCTGATGTATTTCGTAGTACCATTGTTGCTTCTCTAAGCATACAGACAACCAACATGCATGATTCACAATCTTTATGCATTAAGACTTCATATTTTCAATTTAAAACATAGGTCCTTGCCAAGCCATCGTGACCTATAGTAAGTCCCTCCTCTTGATCAACAAATTTCATAAAACCAATGGAAGTCTTAACTACATGCATATTTGCCAATCTCTTCATGCTACATTAGAATCATCACATCATGTCATACTTCATATCATGGTCACACGAATGCATCATTCACATCTTGATCACATCAATTTGCAACTCATATCTCAATTATATCAACCACGATCTCAACTCATTATGGAACCCTACCCGTCAAATGTTGAAAGATATATAGGGATAAATCTCTAATGTGTTCAAGCCTTAATTGATTTAAAAGAGGATAATTGTCTTAGAAAAACCTAAGTATAACATTGGAAATAAGATTATAAAAGCATAAGTTAGAAAGGATAAGATCGAAAAGTTGAATCTAAAATAATATTATAAAGTTTTTTAAAGAAAATTGCTTTTTGATCCTTTTATTTTCTTTTATTGTAAAAAGGGGCATCTCTTATAAACTTAAAAGTCTTTAAAATTGCAAAGAGGTCCTCACATATTTCTAAAAGTAATTTTATAAAATTGAAGAAGGTCCAAGTAGCAATTTCATAAATTAGTAAGTAAACGTCTTTAAAATTTAACTTTTTGTCCTTAAAGAATTTTTCTTTTCAAAGTAGGGATTCTCTTATAATTTAATAAGTTTTTAAAATTGCACAAATGAGTCCCTTCTAGCTCATGAAAACCGAAATTACAAAATCAAAGGTAGTGAACCATATATAGTTCATTTTTCAAGGTAAATCGTCCTTAAAATTCCTTTCAAATAATTTTTCTTAGGTTCTTCCAATCATTGTTACAGGTCCACTTCAATAAAAAATTTTATTTATTATACTCAAGATCATATATTCATAAGCACATAAGAAATAAAATTTCAAGGCACTATAATAATTAGAAGAGGTCCATAACATGTTCCAAAGTGTTATTTTTATTTCCCATAATCATCCAACACCTTAGGGGGGTCTAAAACATAATTTATTACAAATTATCATGCACTTTATCATAGATATATCACCAAGTCAGCAACTAGTTCTACACAAAATAATCCATAAAATCCATTCAAAACATCAAGAAATGCATCACAAAAATTTCTAAACATTATAAGCTTGTATATACAAGAATATACAATTTTTACAACACAAAAATCTAACCCAAACCATTCGAGTTTCTCCATGAACACACTATACAAATTTTTCGTCATTGGAGATAAGAAAATATGGAGAAAAACTGAGTTAGGGTTCTAAGGTTCTATAAACCCTAACTTTGAGTCAAAAACTCAAAACCCTAATCTCCAAAAGAGGGGTTATAGGACCAAACCCCACCTTAAACTACCCTTGGCTCTCTTGAGCCTTTGAAATACCACACCCCCTTACCAAAGGTGAAGAAAATCGTGGGTGTGAAGGTGGAGAGCTCCAAGCTTGACAAAAACCTTAAACACCACAAAAGAGGGGTTTTTAGGACTAGAATGAGAAGAAAATGGAGGACGAAGCTCTTGGAGCTTTGATGATGTGTAAGAATGAAAATGAGTCCTCCAATGGGATCTTCTTACCTTCGGTTGAGTAAAGGGTAAAGGGTAGATGAAGTTCCCTTATACTCCTAACTCTTAAAATGAATGAAAATCGTAGAAAGCAAGGTTATTGTGTAACTATGGAGGAATGGAGGAAAGGAAGAAAAAGGGTTTGAGAGAGAATGAATAGGGTTGCAGCTGCTGGTTCGAATTATGCAAGAGATATTAGAGAAAAAATATTTCTTTAGGAATTTCTCTTTGGTGAGGAAAAGTAGGAGAGAGAAAAATACTCCCTAAAAGTGACTTGATCATGGAATGGAAAATCTTGTACCCTAAAGCATAGAACCTCATATTTCGTGTGAAAAAAACTTGATTTTGAATCTAAAGCTCAATTTTGGTCACGCAAAAGAGAGGGAATAGCCGGGGGCAAATTGGAAATTTGTAAATTATACTAGCTAGGGGCAAAATGATCTTTTCACCATGGAAAATTCAGAAAAACTACCGAAAATTCTAGAAAAATTTCAATAATTATTCAAACTTATTTTAAAACTAAAAATATGACTAGAACTCACTTCTCACTTAATCTCCCTTATTTCCCAGTTTTCACACACAAATAGTCTGAATTCAACAAATTAAACAGACATAAAAAATTGGGGTGTTACATAAATCACAATATATTTTAGATTAAGTTAATGATAAATATATTTTTTTACTTGCTCAATTTAAAAATCAAATTTTTGGTCTAATTTCTCAATTCTCATCTCTTTAAAAATAAGGGTTCATTTACACGTTGTTTCCATTTCTTATTTTTATTTTATGTTTTTAATTTCAATTATAAAACTATCACGTTTTTTATTTTATTTTTTCTTTTAAAAATTTCATATAGGAAAAATTGAAAATAATATGTTAAAAAATGATATTTTTATAGTTAAAACTAAAAAACAGAAAATTAAATTCAAATGGACCTTAAATTTTTGAAAGAGTCTTGTTCACGTTTTAAAACTTTTAGAAAAATGTTTCATTATTAATACTATATTTTTTGAAAGAATAATTTTAAACCTCCAACTTGATCCTCCTATTAAACGAAGGAAGTATTAAATGTTTCTTTTATGTTTCTAAACTTTTAAGTGCATTCAATTTTTTATTTAATATTTTTTTAATAAGTATCCGGGAGGATTTTCTTTTGGTTTCTCATAATATCCTCTCATCTAATTACTAAGAGATTAATCTCTCATGTTACATACTTAAGGGACCTGGGCCTTTTTACTGACACCAACACATTTTGGTACGTAGGAAGATGAGTAGGAGAATATAATATTATAATTTATGAAATAAAATAAGTGAGAATATATCTAAGCTTGTATTTTTTATAAATAATTTTTCTAACTTGTGTAATATTATACAAGATAATAAATTAAAGGTTTAATTATATTTTTTATCTCCCAAAATATCACAATTACACTATTTGGTTCCTATTTTTAGTTTTTTTTCCTAAAGCAATCATCTAAAAATGATTTTATTTTTCCAAATGGTCCATCTTTATTTTTCAATTTTTTTTTTCACATAATCCCTAAAAACCATGATTTCCAAACTAGATCCCCATAAAATATCACGATTTTCAAATTAATACCCATAAAATATTTTTTCCCAAATTGTTTCTCTATTTTCTTTTGTATCATGTTAGCATTTTATGGTAAAAAAAACATAGGGATCATTTAGGAAAAAAATCATTTTTAGATGATCACTTTAGAAAAAAATAAAATAAGGGACTACAAAAAATGTGATATTTTGAGGACAAACTACTTAATTAAATCTAGATAAAAAGTGAAAAGTTTTTATTGAAAAATATAACATTTAATATTATCAATATATTAAATGTTGCAATAGTTGTACAATGAAATTGTTTTACTTTGATTCATTATCACGTATAATGTGCATTGCGTATGGAGCCGGTAAAATGGGCTAGCCCAATTGGGACTACTTGTAAAAATGTAGGTTTGAACCTTTATTTAAGAAGCATGAATAACTCTCGATTTTTTAACTCTTTTTACAAAATCCACTACATGTACATGCATCGGGCAACCCGAATAATTCAAATTGTCAGCTCTATTTTGCACATGTTAGAAAAATTGTTTTATTTTTTTTACCAAAAAAAAATTGTTTTGTAAATTAATACTACTATTTTTTTTATCTAAACCACATGTATCCGGAGGCAATCAATTCTTGTTCGAGCCGGAAACATATACATAATGGTAGAACTAATAAGACTCGAACTCGAGACCTTATTTAAAAGAAATCAAGTATGTAACATTTGAATCAACCCATTAGTAGATTAATACTACTGTTTTAAATTTTAAATTAACTATAATATAATAGACTTTGGTTATCCGCAACTGTGGGTTCCGAGTGATTCCCGAAGAGTGAAAGAGATATTAAACATGCTTTGGGGGTTTTGTGGTGCAATAAGCAGGGCAAGTTGAGAAGAGGTTAAGGGCCGAAAAACGCACACACGTACTGGTAACGTGACACAGTAACGCGACGAGTGAGTGAGGTAAGGTAAGGTAACCAAATCAACTAAACAAAATTACTCAATTTTTTTTTGCGATCTCGTCTCCCTACACTCTGAATTACGAGGTCCCATCTCCTCCATCCAAGTTGACCTTTCGTTCTTCTTATTTTGAAATCCCTAGATCTCTCTACTGTTTCATTTCTCATTCAATCCCACTGCGGTGCCATCATCTCGATCTCCTTGATCTTCGATTTCCTTGTTCAGTTTTCATCTTTTGTAGGTCCCTCTGCTTTGGTTTCAATTGGATTTGCCTTTTACTTGTGCCAATTTTTACTTATGATTTCTCATTTTGTGTTGTGACCTTGTTTTTTTGAGTGATTCTGAATCTACGAACTTCTGCCACGGTTGACTCTCTCAACAGTTTAGTCTTATCATTTAGCTGTAACTGATGCTGCTTTCTGTGTGCATGTTTTTTATTTTATTTTTAGACCTTAATTCTGGTTGGACTAGGGGAATGAATTCGTTTCGTGGGCCTTTTTCGATTCAAATTTGATGATTTGTGTTTTCCTCGCATGCTTTTCAAATTCTGCGTTTGGGAAGTGGCTTGTCTTTTGTAGTTTTTGATTAAACTATGGTTTGGGGATTCAAAATGAAAAACCAAACACACAATTGGAGAAAAACAATTTTTTTCCCTTTTGCCACCTGCCCACAGCGAATGCTGCAGGAGCCTTTTTCTTCTGGGTTCTGATTCTTGTGTTTGTTTCATAATTGCTGATTTTCTGATAAAGGGTTATGTTCAAAGATTGAGTTATGAGCAGTAACAGGAGTTGCCTTTGCAGGTCTATTAACTTTGTCCGAGGTACTTGGGTACTGAAGGTAAAAGATGGCTGCTTCAGAGGAGAATAGTGCACTGTTCCCAATATTCATATTGACAATAATGGCTATCCCTATAGTGCCATATACAATAACAAAGTTATGTCGTGCTGCCACTAAAAAATCAAAGAGTATCCACTGTCATTGTTCTGAATGCTCACGATCAGGGAAGTACCGGAAATCCATATTTAAGAGGGTGAGATCATTTTCCGCCATGTGCATTTCTTTAGTGATTTCATACTTATTTATCTAATTCTGATATAACCTCTCATTTCTCCTTCTGATTTTTGTTTTCTTCCCTTTGATTTTGCAGATTTCGAATGTTTCAACCTGTAGTAACTTGACATTATTACTCCTTTGGGTGGTTATGATTTTTCTGGTTTATTACATAAAGACTATGAGTCGTGAGGTATACAAGTAAAATTTAAAATGACTTAGCCATTGCACTGCATGATATATGAATTTAGCATTGAAGGGTCTTGTATTTTCTGTATAAAACTTTACTTATTGGCTGAGTGTTCAAATGTTGCATGTTCTGAAATTTCTCCTGGAAATTTTATGCAGATTGAAGTTTTTGATCCATTTAGTATTCTTGGATTAGAACCTGGAGCGCCAGAGTCTGATATAAAGAAAAGATATAGGAGACTTTCTATTCAGTACCATCCTGATAAAAATCCAGATCCAGGTTGAAGGTGTTTCTGTTGTTTAATATATGTTTCTTATGGTTGCAAACTTCGATGTTTGCAAGATTGTGGGATTTCTTCAATCACCTATTTAACTGATAGTTTTTTTATTCATTTATTTCAGAGGCACACAAGTACTTCGTTGAGTACATTGCTAAGGCTTATCAAGCTCTGACAGATCCAATAGCTCGTGAAAACTATGAAAAATATGGCCATCCTGATGGTAGGCAGGTAATAAAACTAAATGTTATGACAAAGTGATCAGTCATCAGTGGCTTGTTGTCTTTTTGTTTTTCATGCTGGTGAAATATGCATGATAATTTATTGTAGGGATTTCAAATGGGTATAGCTCTCCCTCAATTCCTGCTAAATATTGATGGGGCATCTGGTGGAATACTTTTGCTTTGGATTGTTGGTGTGTGTATTCTCTTGCCATTGGTTGTAGCTGTTGTTTATCTCTCCAGATCGTCAAAGTATACTGGAAACTATGTGATGCATCAAACACTTTCCACCTACTACTACCTCATGAAGCCTTCTTTGGCCCCCAGGTAGATTCATTGTTTATCTTTGTATTAGTTCAATAGAGCATGTTAGAGGTAGTTTAATCTGGTGTACTGTACAGTATTTACAGTTCTCTGCTATATAAGTTACTGTTTCACCTGTCAGTGTCAGTAACAATTTGATTCAGTTAAGCTGTTATACAGATATATATACCCGTACATTCTGTTCACAAGTTCAGTTGAGCAATAGCAAAGATCTAGTTAGATTCCAAAGCAGGCTCTCTGCTCTCTAATTCTCTCTCTCTGTCTCTCTCTGTCTCTGTCTCTGTTTTTTTTCTCATTTCCCCTCATTTCCCCTCATTTCCCGTCAGTTTCTCTCGGCTTCTTGATAAGTAATATGCTATCAGGAGCTTGAACTTACCCTTTTTCCATGGCTTGTTTGGAGAAGGTTTAGTTCACTCGTACTAAGGCATGAAAATAAGAGTTGAATTGCACAATATGAAGAAGGGAGCATAATCAATTTTGGAGTATCTCCTTTGAATCTAAGGAATTGTAGATTGTTTGATCTTCATTGGTGTCATGACCTGATCTTATGCCATGACCGTTACACTAGCTAATGCTAACTCAATGCTCATTTAGCCTGGCAAGCCTAAAAAGAGAAGTATACTAAAAGCATATTAACAACTTAATCATTGAGCCACCAAAAATCCAGCAACTTAATCAGCTTGAAGTTCAATGAGAAATATCCCCTTGTGAATTTGTGTTGGCAAAATGCACGTTTTTACTGAACAAAATTAGATTTTTAAAGCCCTTTCCGCATTGAATTTGCAAGATTGAATTACACCACAATGCTGATGGGATATTGGGATTTAAAATAATTGTTTGTTAGAGATTGAAGAGAAAACAGCAAAGTAGGTTATGTTATTAACCCATTTTATGATACTATTGGTAAGGATAAATGGTATTTGGGAAAAACATATTGCAATTGTAATAGATTGATTGAGTCCCCCCCCCCCCCCCCCAATTTATACAACGACTATCTTGTGTACTTGAAACTTGTTTCTTTTATTTTATGTGTCTATTATGTTGTACAGCAAAGTCATGGATGTCTTCATAAAGGCTGCTGAGTATATGGAAATTCCAGTTCGTAGGACCGATGATGAACCTCTTCAGAAGCTTTTTATGTTGGTAAGGAGTGAGTTGAATCTTGACCTGAAGAACATTAAGCAGGAGCAGGCTAAGTTTTGGAAACAGCATCCTGCATTGGTTAAGGTATCATCTTTTATGGCTATGCCTAATGGAGTATTCCTGTTTTATGGTACGTAAGTGTTCTTTTCTGATTTCACATAGCCCTTTATGTGCTCATGCCTATGCTATTTTCTTTCAGACGGAGCTGTTAGTTCAAGCTCAGTTGACCCGTGAATTTGCAGCCTTGTCTCCATCTTTACAAAGTGATTTCAAACGGATTTTAGAAACAGCACCTCGCCTTCTTGAAGAATTAATGAAGGTGACTGACTGACTATTTGATCTTATGTTTCTCAGTAGACTTAATGCTCATGCTTTCTTTATCATGATGTTCCCGTTAAGTCTGCACTGTCTTTTACAAACTGCAATAATATTTCAGAAGTTGCATCAATATAGAAACACTGAAACACTAAATTCTTTGAAATTACCCAATACAAACAAAATCATCCACTGCACGTGCTCATGCCTGGAAACCAACATAAGGATTTATATTTTTGTTGAGTCTTTAGACACTTGTGAAACTTGAATGTTTTATGTGTAAGATGCAAGATATTAGAAGATTTGTCCAACAGACAACTTACTATATGAACACCCAGTTTACATGTAAATTACGTAACTGGAAGAAAAATTAGTCATACAGGTATAGAAGGAAGTTAATTGCTGGGGTGGATTTCGTTTAAAGTTCATTTTAAAGGAAACAAAAATGTTTTTTGGAAAATATTCAGTTTTTACCCATACAAATTTATTGGAAGAAGGTTATATCATGGAAGGAACTAAATAGTGGTGATAGCTAATTTTATGAGATGTGTGGTTTCTAAGGTTTTGCACTAAGAATAATGCTATATGTGATGAAATCCTATTCACAAATTCAATCACCAATGACTTGGCAAAAGTAAGGATGTCAACGGGGTGGGGCGGGTAGTGCCTACCCGTTAAAATTAACGGGTACCCATGCGGGTAACGGGTATCCGCAGGTATTCATGGGTATCCATTAATGTTTGTGAATTTAAATTTTATAAGAAAAAGAGAGGAAATGTTATATAATATATTATAATATCATACTATATATATAAATAATCTTTATATAATACTATTACGTGTTAATATATTAAAAATATTATCATAAAATAATATAAAATAAATTATATCTCATCATAAAATAATAAAAAATCCTAATTTCAAATATATTTAATAAAAAAATATGTTTTAATGAGTATGCGGGTACCCGTGGGGCGGGTTGTATAATATCCATCCCCACCCATTATATAAATATGTGGGTATATCCACGGGTACGGGTTTTTTGACATCCCTTCACTTCTCCTGACAAATATTTAAAAAATAAAAACCAAATAGATGAAAAGAAACATATCAAATGGAACTCGGGTTAAGCTACTCATGAGTGTACCTATAATATGTTTTAATAGCTGCTAGTATTTTCCTTATGCAAAAATACCAAGAAGTTAGAGAAAGAAGTAGGATAAAGGGACTGCTGATATTTAGGGTAGGAAGTCTAAGATCATACCTACATGAAAGATGAAGCATGTGTGTGCATTATGATGGATATGATATTTCTGTTTCTGGATTTATAGTCATGAATCTGATATTTGCATTTTGGTACATTCTTTAATTCTCTACTTTCTGTAAAAGATGGCAGTTATACCACGCAATGCTCAGGGGCATGGGTGGCTGAGACCTGCTATTGGTGTTGTTGAGCTTTCTCAATGCATCATCCAGGTAATGAATCTAAGTTGGTGCTTAGAATAATTTTCTGATTCCGTCATTTTTATTTCCTTCAGTTGCACCTTTACATATGTTTAATAAGCAACTCGTCTTCTGTGTTCCTCACTATGCCAAATTCTGTGGGATGGTACTCATTTTATTCCTTATTGTCATTTATCTGTAAGTTGTAATTGTTAATCTGTGTCCCATGCTCATTTATACATGCTGGTATCCTTTCTTTTCAAGTTTTATTCATTTTTTAGGCTAAAGGGAGTGTTTTGTGCTTTTTTATTAGTTTTTCCCTTTTGTTGCAGGTGTTTGGTGTGTGTGTGTGGGAGGGGGGGGGGGGGGTGTTCCTAGGAGGGTTTTGGGGCATTTGTGGTGGTTCTTATTTCCTGTCGAGATTTCATTTTTTGCTTTCCTTCAGTTTTGTGGTTTCTTTTGGCGGATACCTTATCTACTCTACTGTTTTCCCCTTTTCTAATAATATTTTGTTGTCGAAAAAACGCGCCAAGTAACATATAGCATCGTTATATTTCGTTCTACCTAGTTGCAGGGGCAGAACCAGTGTATAGCAACCAAAGGATAACACTTTACTGATAGGTCATCTGAAAGTACCATTGTAATTGTAAGCCTGCTAAGGCTTGTGGCAATACCTTGACCTTGGAATGGGGCAATGTACCGACCTCCTATACTTATAATTTTTTATCACAAGAAAAAAAATAATTTTTCTAGTGTTTGCCATTTTTCGGACTTGTTTACAAGGTTGTTTGACTAAAATAAAAGTGTTATGTAAACAAGCTTATTTTACTAGCTTGTAGCTTATTATTTTTTCTTCCATTTTTATCCTTACTATTTTAATACAGTTTCCTTTTTACCCTCTATTTTTTATTAATTTAAAATTCTTATCAACATTTTGAAGATAAAATATTTTATTGAAAATTAAATAAATAGTACAATATAAAAATAATCCCAAAAAATGGTAAAAACTTATTTTATATATTATAATATTTATTTTAATTTTTAATAATATATTTGATTTTTTAAAAAATAAGTGATAAATTGAATTAATAAAAATTACAATTACCTAAAAATAATTTTTTGTTTGCAAAACAAAAATAGAATTTATATACAAATTATATAAATATATCTTTTTATGTCATTTTATATTTATCAACTATAAAAAAATTTTACCAAACACTTATAATTCAATAAACTGGCTTATAAACTTTTAGTTTTCAGCTAGTAGCTTATCAGTTAATTTTGTCAAACAGCCTTAATTGATTGTAATTAAATCAACAAAGAAAATGCTTACTGCTATATGTAATGAGTAATCTAAATTTAACTTTCACATCTACATTTTCTTTTGTCTCAGACTCTCTGGTATAACGATAGTATAAAATAGATGGAAATACCCATACATGAGACCATTAATCAAGGACGATCATTGGTCAATATTGAATTAAGTTTCTACATTTCTTTAAACAGTGTGGTCGTATAGGAGGAATTTATGTTGTAGCATACAGTTTGTGCTATTTTACATGATTATTTAATATGACTTTTATTTGTAAAAGCAATTAAAATTGCTTGTGCTTGTTGACATTGTAGATCTTACAAGTAAAATGAGGACCAGAAACTTTTGATTTTTTCCTCTAGTATCTTTTTGTTCTTATGCTGATGCCTATTAGTTTAATGTCATTTCTTCAAGAACAAGGCAGTCGGGTTATGCTGTACATATGTTTCACATCTTTATATGTTCTTACTTAGTTTAGGTTGAAAGGATGTCTTGTTGGTTTAATTCTATGATATGGAATTTAATTGTGCAATTTTCATTTTTGTTTGTTTGTTTTTCTTGTTTAGCAAAGCATTCTAGCTGAATATACCACCAATTAATATTTTTGCCTTTTCCATTTTATAAAATAAATTTAAATTGAAGTTCTTTTCTTGATTTATGATCTCCTATGCAGGCTGTTCCTCTTAGTGCTAGAAAGACTACTGGTGGCTCACCTGAAGGCATTGCACCATTTCTGCAGCTGCCACATGTTAACGAGACTGTTATTAAGAAAGTGGCTCGCAAGGTATGTCCTTGTCATCCAAATGCAACTGATTAAATTTCCCTAGTCTAGATGTTCATGTCTATGCCTTTACCTGTAGTTACATGGTCTGATGATCTTGAGGCTTTATCACAGAGCTAACATATTAACAAACCTTTTAGTCACATTTTCAGGGCTAGTTAGCTAGCTACTTCTGCTTGTTGGATCCACTTCAATAGAAGTTTGATTTCTGCATAGTCTTCTTGAGATTGAAAAAGGAAATTATTCATATGGTTTCATATTAATTTTTTATAAGATCTAGTAGCTGAATGACTAGCTCTATGAAATTACATCTATCATATTTTATTTTATTAAAAAAACTGCAGAGCTATCTCTAGTCTGCACAAGTAGCCCAAAGTTGTGTATACTGTATAGTGACTACTGTTGTTCTGTTGGCTATCTATGTTTGAAATTCCTTTTTTATTTCTGGTAATATTGAATTTCCAATTTGATCCCATGCCCGTGAGTCTTGGACCCTAAGCATTTTCGTTCTTGATATGCAGAAGGTGAGAACATTTCAGGAACTTCATGACATGGACTCACAGGAGCGAGCTGAGCTGCTTACTCAAACAGCTGGGTTATCTTCTGCTGAAGTGCAAGACATTGAGATGGTATTGGATATGATGCCTTCCTTGACACTTGAGGTTACTTGTGAGACTGAAGGTGAAGGGGGCATACAAGAGGGTGACATTGTTACTATCCATGCTTGGATAAATGTTAGAAGGGGTAATGGCCTGATCGGTGCC
Source organism: Sesbania bispinosa (assembly GCA_026901365.1). Taxonomy (NCBI): domain Eukaryota; kingdom Viridiplantae; phylum Streptophyta; class Magnoliopsida; order Fabales; family Fabaceae; genus Sesbania; species Sesbania bispinosa. The sequence continues at coordinate 94,288 of QLOH01000857.1, forward strand.
CTTCCGCATGCCCCCCACTACCCATTTCACAAGGAGGAAAATTTCTGGTTTTTGCTTGCGGATTCTTCGAATAATGTGTGGTTTTTTCAGAAGGTTAATTTCTTGGATGAAGCTGCTGCTGTAACTGCTGCATCGAAGGCAATTGAGGAATCTAAGGAGGGGTCAGGAGCAACTGTGAAGGAGACCAGTAGGGCAGTTGCAGAAGCAGTTGAGAAGGTGAAGGGGGGATCTAGATTGGTAATGGGCAAGTTCCAGGCCCCATCAGAGGGTAACTACAGTTTGACTTGCTATTGTTTGTGTGACTCTTGGTTGGGCTGTGACAGGAGGACAAATTTAAAGCTCAAAATTTTGAAACGGACTCGGGCTGGCACCAGGGGGGCTGCTTTTGCTGATGAAGGACCTGTCATGGAGGATGGAGTTGAGGAGGATGAGGACAATGAGGATGGAGAGTATGATGATGACTATGAGAGTGAGTACAGTGAAGATGAAGAAGATGATCAAAACTCAAAAAATAAGCATCAAGCTGCTAATGGCACCTTGAATAAACATGGTCAAGCTGCAGAAAGTTCAGGCTCTGACGAAGACTGATAAGTCCTTTTTAACATGATAGAACCATAATATCATCTTTGTTCTTCTTGGGTGGTAGAAGATCAATTGTAGCAGTAGTCATATATATTGACCATTTTAGTTTATCAGTTGGACTGCATTGATACCTGGACTTCTGTTCTTTTATCTTAGTTCGGCTGATATCATGGTTAAATTGTCATCTTATCTGATAAATTTAAAGAACGGCAGATGAGTGTAAGGAATTAATTTTGATTTAATGCTCGGGTACAACTTTTTTGAAGTGTTGTATTGGAAATTTTTAGTTGGAGGAGTCCAAGCGTTTCATGTACTAATACCACACTTTGCTACCGATAAGGTCCCAACTTCAAAAACATCCAATCCTCTACTTCAAAATTCTAATCAAGCCTCCTTTTATCTGTTGATTGCTAGCTATGTCCTTGCTTTTCCTGCAAATGAAACTAGCTGCCTCAAAGCTTCATCCCTGCCCACTAAGTCCTTGGCTACTGACTTACACCCTTATTTCTCCTGGCAGAAATTGGATAGCGGTCGGTAGCTTTCTACCATAAAATCTGATTTTTATACATCCAACCATTGACTTATAACTATTTATTGTCTTAGTTATTTGCATAAAATCTTATAGGATTTTAACACTATTAAATTAATAATCAAATGGCTCTTGTTTTTATATATTTCAAAGTATAAATGAAATTAATCTTGACATAACTCTAACGTAAATCTTGACATAGCTCAAAAGATTTATTGAATAATTTATATCAAGATGAAATTTCATAGTTCAATGATTTATATTATAATAACTTTCAATTGAATGATGGATTTTAAAATACAATATTAAAAAGTTATTTCATAGTTGATCCTTTTTATATGTGAATAAATTAAAAAAATAAAAAATAAGATTAGACAGGTTTCCAATGAGTTTCCCCAACTCGTTAGATATTATATTTTTAATCTCACATCCCTCAAATTAGCAAGACCTTGCACTATCCCATTGTCATGCCTACCAATAAAGACTTAAATTTAAGATAAATTGATATCACTTCCGGTGATTAATGTAAACTTCACTGATGAAATTAAGAGTGTGTTTGGCTTGCCATTTCAGCTAGCTGAAAGTTGAAAATAGTAATTGAAACCATTTCAGCAGTGTTTGGGAAGGTAGTTTTTTAGTAGCTTTTTTGGTAGCTACAAGCTTTTCTTAAAAGAGCTACTTGGGGTAGAGTGGCTTTTTTAAAAAAGCTCTAATTTTCAGCTACTAGCTGAAAATTAATTACAAGTTTAACCCTCAACCACCCCCACTTTATCATTATTTAATAATTAATGTTGTCCTTAAATGTCATTTTACCACTTTCAACCAGTTTTACCAAACACATTCAATAGTTTTTCAGCTTTCAGCTAGCTTTTCAGCTAGTTTTCCATTTCAGCTAGCTAAAAGTTGAAATTAGTAGCTGAAATCATTTCAGCTGTGTTTGGTAAGGTACCTTTTTTGGATAGCTATTAGCTTTTTTTGAAAAGGTATCTGAGGTAGTTTTTCTAAAAAAAGCTCCAATTTTCAGCTACTAGCTGAAAATTAATTACAAGTTTATCTCTCAAACACCCCCACTTATCCTTATATGTCATTTTACCATTTTCAGCTAGTTTTACCAAACACATTCAATAGTTTTTCAGCTTTCAGCTAATTTTAAGCTTTCAGCTAACTTTTCAGCTAGTTTTACCAAAAACACTCTAATATCAATTCCTATAATTGAAAAACTAATTAGTGTTTTTAGTTTAATTAGTATACACTGTTATTATAAAAATATTTTACACTGTCATCTAATAATGTGTTATCACATCATTTAATTAGTGTGACACCTCACGTGTTATTAAATTTAATAAATGATATGACAAATTAGTGTCATGAATTTTTGGGTGTTCACTTTATTATTTAGAGAAAAGAGTATATTATCACATGAATTTTTATGCTTTTGTAAATGAGAACAATGAACTTTTACTGTCTCAATTAATTCTTAAACTTTACCATTGTAACGACAAGTTTTTTCATTAGTGTGAAATTAAATAGTCAACGAAACTAATCTCAACCTTTCAAAATTTTATATTTAAAATATTGAAATTATATAAAATAAAATTTTAAAAATTAAAAAATAGAAAATAAACCCTAAATAAAATTCACACTATTGTGTTTCACTTTTAAATTTTTAAGTTTGTTCAAAACCTCATAGAATTCAATAATAAAAGATATAAATTTTACTATTTACTCCTGATTTTGTGTTTTCAATATTTATAATATAAAATCTTGAAAAATTGAGATTGATTTCGTTAATTATTTAACTCCATCTCAATAAAAGTACCATTGATTTAGATAAAGTAAAAGCTCATGTTGTCTATATGTAAAACAATCAAACAATAAAAATTTAAGCTGATTTTATACTCCTTTTCTTATTATTTAAGGGGGTTGATAATATACTCTCACCTAAATTTTAGAATGAGTACATTAGCTATCTATACTTTTTTATTTGGACAAAATAATCAAATTTATAACCTTTAGAAAACATTGAAGACTAATGAGTGTTTTAGTAATTGAAGGTTTCATTTCTTTTTAAATATAACCTACATTAACGTTTTCTCTTCCCTATTCAATTTGAAAAGAGCGAGATTTTTTTTATGGGTAGAAGGACCTAAAAAGGCCAACAAAAATAAAAAAAAACCTAACTAAACAACATTATGGACATTAACACCAGTATTATCTCATAAGTAAGTACTAGACTATAGCAAATTGAGGAACTACTTCAAATAACCTAAATTGATCATTTAGAACTAACCCATGTTTGGCAAAGGAATAGGCTAAAACATTAGCCTCTTTGTAAGTATGTCTCCATACAATATCTTCAAACCCTTTACTAAGCTCCTTGATATTTTGTACTAAGGAGTAGCACAAATGCGATTCCGGACACCCATTTACAATTAGGTTAATAGCCATTAGCGAATCAGACTCCACAATTACCTTCCCAAGCTTTCTCTATGTAGCCACATTGATTCCTCTGAAAATTCCCCAAATCTCTGCAGCTAGGGAAGATTCAAACCCGATTTTGTTTGCGAAACCAACAATGTAATTTCCCCAAGAGTCTCGGACAACACCACCGCACGCAGCGACACCACTCCTCTGAGATAATGCTTCGTCTGTGTTAATCTTGAACCACCCTTGAGGCGGAGGATTCCACTTAATCGACCAGGACGCTCTTCTATCCCCAACAAGGTTCAAACGGTTTTTGTTTCTCAAAGCCTCCATAGCTGTGCTTACATGAGCGCAGATTCTTCCTCTGAGGTAATCCATGGAAGCATGGTGATTATTGAAGATAATGTCATTTTTGAAATGCCAGATTTCTTCAATGACAAATCCTATGATTAAATCTCTCCTCGGAATGTCTCCATCATCAAGTTTGTTTGATAGGGCAGCAAGTAGCCAATTGTTTAGGTTATTTGGTCTAAGGAATTTCCTTAAGTAAACCCCTTTGAAAAACATTAACCATAAATTGTGAATTGCAGGACAATCCCTGAAGAGGTGAAGCTCCGTTTCCTGGTTAGCTGAACACAAGGGGCATGAATCATCATAGGTGAGCCTTCTTTTCATCCTTTCTACGTTTGTTAATAAACCATGAGAAGCTATTTTCCATATTAGTATTTTGATTCTTTGTGGTACCTGTCATTTCCAAATTTTCCTCATTAAAGGATTTGTCTGTAGAGTACGATATGTAGTGATGCTATCATAGGCAGATGTTATAGAGAATCACCCATCTGTTGTTTGGTTCAAAAAAACTATATCCTTCCCTACACTGGGTGTAGGAGGTCTGACTTTGTGTATGTGATCACATATCTGGGGAGGTAGATATGTAGAAATTTTAGTCATGTCCCAACTTCCATCTATTGTAGTAAAATATATAATTGGAGCAGAGAAATCCTCTGTAGGAATTTGTTGTGAGGCATGCTAACTTAGTTGGCTAGCTTCTTTGACCCACTTGTCTATCCATAATTTAATCTCAGCTCCATCTTGAAGTTTCCAAGAGCAGTTTTCCAGAAACTTTTCCCAAACATCACAAACCCCAGTCCACAGATTTGATGCTCCTGGTTTCTGCTTCACAATTGGCAAAATAGCTTAACCACAATTGTATTTAGCTCTCAACACTTATACCCACAGTTCCTGAGTTTGTTGAATAAGACCCCAACAAATTTTCATCATAAAGGCTTTGTTTTGGTCTTTACACTTCCTTAAGCCAAGCCCACAAGATAATTTTGGGCTGCAAATCTTATCCTACCCCACTAGGTGAATCTTCTTCTTTTCCTCAGTATCTCCCCAAAGGAAATCTCTACGTAGTTTATCAATATAGTCACAAGTCATAGATGGTAAATAGGTTGATTCCATCAAATGAGATGGCGTAGCACTCAAAACAGATTGGGTGAGTGTGAGTCTTCCAACAAAAGATAGAGATTTAGCTTTCCAAACTGACAACCTTTTCTTAACTCTAGACGTTGCTGAGCTGAATGTAGATCTGTTAACTCTGCTATTAATGATAGGAACACCAAGATATTTGCCTAAGTCTGTAGTTCTTTGGAAACCCAATTCATTTGAAATCTCCTCTTTAACCTGCATACATACATTGTTAGAGAAGAAAACACGAGTTTTTTCCAAACTCACCTTTTGGCCTAAGCTTAAACAAAATAGATCTAAAATAGTCTTAATGATCCCAACTTGTTCCATGTTTGCCTCCGCAAATAAAATAAGATCATCTGCAAAAGCTAGGTGAGATATTAGTGGGCCTCTCCTACCAATTTTGAAAGGCCTCCAAAATTTGTGAATCACTGCAAGATTTATTAAATGAAACTGCCTTTCAATACATAAAACAAAAATATAAGGGGAGATAGGATCCCCTTGTCTAATTTCTCGAGGGACAAAGAGGGTTAAGGGTCTCCCCATTCATCAAAACTCTCATCCTAGTGGAAGATATACAACAATTAATCACCTCCCTTATCTGATTAGGAATTCCTACATCTTTTAGGGTATCATCTATGAAGTTCCAATTTAGCCTATCATAGGCTTTTTCCAAATCTATTTTAATAGCCATCCACCCCTTTTACCTTTCTTTTTTCTTATTGAGTGAATTATTTCTTGAGTCACTATAATGTTATCTATACTTTGTTTTCCTGGAATAAAACTACACTGATTAGGCCCTATTAAATGATTCATGACAGACCTTAACCTTTGAGAAATTAGTTTAGTAATTATATTGTAGGACACGTTACATAAATTAATAGGACGAAACAACTTTAAATTGATGGCACCATCAATTTTAGGAATAAGGGTGATCAGAGTATCATTAATACATTCGACATAACTGGGGTTAGAAAAAACCTGTTTGACAAGCTTACAGATGTCACCTCCCACAGTATCCCATTGAGATTGATAAAAAAAAAGTGCATCTATACCATCAATACCAGGGGCCTTCAGCCTTCCCATAGAGAATAAAGAATTTTTAATCTCTTCATCTGAAATTGGTTTAGACATTAATTCTAATTGATCATGATTAAGAGAGGTAAAACTATTATCAAGGCAAAAAGGAACACAATCACCATGATCAGTATATAAATGTTTATAAAATTCAGATATCATATTTTCTAGCTCTTGTTTATCTATAACTATCAGACCATTCTCCTTCTCAAGACATTCAATTTTGTTCTTTTTTCTCCTAGCAATGGTAGACCCATGAAAATATTTTGTGTTCCTATCCCCTGCACTAATCCACTTACATCTAGCCTTTTGAAACCAAAGTGACTCTTCCTGATAAGCTACTTCTTCATACTCTTTCCAAAGCTTATTATAAATGATCTAAAGAAGGATCACCACAGTAGCTTAATTTACGGGTTATACCATCCATTCTACGCATAAGAGTTCTTTTTTATTACTTATATGACCAAATACATGTTTGTTCCAATTCTGTAATTGTTCTTTGAAATTATGGATTAAATCATACCACTCTTTGTTACCATTCCAACTGGATGACATAAATTCTGGAAATGATGGGTGGGTTAGCCAAGTAGCTAGGAACCTGAATGGCCTCCTATGTTGGTTATTAGGTCTAATATGATCAAACTGCATTAGAATAGGACAATGGTCAGATTTGAAAAAATGTAGATGTTTTAGAGAATGTGGTGAAGCTTAACAGCACAATCCCTACCAATAAACTCTCTTACTTGCATAATAGTTACAGCATACTAGTGATATTGAATATCATCAACCATGATGAGATGAATATCATTATTAGAGTCACAAAAGCAGTCCACTCTTCGAAACCCTTTGTTCCAACCTACTGAAAGGCCCATAAGCAAGTCCAATAGTTCTGCCAAAAGACTATCAGCCAGCCCAATTGTTCCGTAAAATCCAAACAGCCAAGCTCCATCAGCATCACGCAGCAAACCACCAAACCCAGCATTTCCAGGGTTCCCAAAGGAGTTACCATCAGAGTTGAGGGCAACCCCTTCCGACGGAGGAATCCAAGAAACTAGACGAGGAGGCGCTGCGGTGGTCGTCCCTGCCTCATTCAAGAACTGAAGGATATCCACTGCCATGCTTCGAATTCGGGCTGAAAATTTCACACATGATCTGAAGGTGCTGATTTTATATGGAGGAACTTTAGGGCTTATCAGTACCTCAACTTTGTAAATAATTTATATGCTAGTTATGGCTGAATCTAAAGACGAACTATAATCTTAGTGATATGCTTAAAGATTGAGCCTTCTTAAGAAGTTGAACAAAGAGAAGTTTTGGCTTACAAAATAAAAAAAATAAAATTCAAAATTACTATAACACCCTTAAATTTAATTGTTTTTAGAAAAAAAGAGAAATGATATTTTTGTCTAAAAAACATTTAAGATGATAATGTACTCCTTAAAAGAAAAGTGCTAACAATACACTCTTTGACACACTCTTTCCAACACTCCTTGTGATTGGTTGAAAGTCACATGGGTCCCACCATATTAGTAGTGTGACCCACATAATTTGATGGATCCTATGTGAATTTTAAACAATCACATGGAATGTGTTGAGAAGAGTGTGTGGGTAACACTCCTCCTCCTTAAAATCAAGTGGAAGAATATTAGCAAATCCCATTATTTAATCCCCACAAAAAAAAAAAGAAAAGAAAAAAGAGGAAGAAGATCGAAGGTATTGCCTACATTCATTTGTCGTCTGCAAATTCCAACTACTGTTTGTGCAAACAATTCATTTAGAAAAAATAACTAAAAATCACTTAACTTTATTAAATAATATTAAAAAAATCAAATTAAAAGGGTCAAAAAGCACATTTTTCGATCATCTTCAAGTTGCTAGGGAGAGAGGGTATGTTAAGGTGTGGCTAGAAGTAGACTCATGGTGTGTTTGATTTACACTAGATCCACGTTTCAGACATGGATCCAAGCAGAAGCTACTTTTAGTAGCATTTGCCGGGATCCACGTTTGAGACATTATTTTTGGATAAACCAAACACACATTGAGTCACAGACTGCAGAAACTGCAGAGGTATTGATCCTTCGTGGTGTTAGTAATGCTCATTATGTTACTCTTGTGAGTAGGATAAGAGCTCCAATGAATACATTAGTTGGTGTGCTCCTCGCTTGAAAAGTATCATGCAGCAATAATCAGCCAAAACGCCTTCAATCTTCGTGTGTTGTAATGCTTCCAGGACTTGTATCATTCGTTCGAGTAATCATTGAGGTTCTGAGGCCACCAATCACTTTGAGAAGGCAACATCATTTATCTACCACCGAGTCAGGGGCAATCTTTTTAGACGAAATACCCTGCTGGGCAAGCACTTCCACCTATCTATCTTTGCATCGTGGGGTTTCACATGGAGGAGGAGGTACACCAAACACCCAATCAAGAACATTCAAATATTTAGATCTGAAAACATCCCTCTCCTGGGCATAGCAGTGCATTATGATGGCTGTTGACAAGCTGAAAACAATCACATCAGCTCTCTTGATCTTTCTTGATTGTGGCAAATATCCTGCATCAGCTATGCATGTGAAGAAACTCTCAATAGCCCGGGCAAAGCAGTATAATGATATCTCTATTCGCCTGCTTTTTTTCTCAATAGCCAATGCAAGGCCAGTTGGGAACTGCACGAAAATGCAAAGTTCAACTTATATAATGAAACTGTTAATGCATTTGAAATAAAATATATTCTTTCTGTGAATGTAATTCAAGCAAAACTTTTATGTCAAATAATACCAATTGAATTTCCCCCAATCAAACAGATAAGAATATGTGTGGATACAGTAAGTAACATACCGTTCCCATGGCCACCATTGGAATGTTACATCTTTTGAAGATCCTGAACAGAAAGCAAGTCCACATCCTGATGAAGAATAAAGACAACCATATTATACATGTCACTTTCAAGTTTCAACAAAATTGATGCAGTCAAAGTAATAATAGGGTGAAGCAAAGAAGAATAAGAAAATGAAAAGGCCAGCAAATGCATAGACAAAAACTATTGAACATTTGAAAGAAATCAAGTATTTAAAATCAAGTTTTCGAGTTACCATTAAACATCGTGCTGGGGACGGGGTAGGGCAATAATAGAAAACCTTTTGAAATAAAAATAAGAAGGAAAAATTGCCACATTAATCGTATACCAGAACCTGTTTATATGTTTATACATCTGAAAGACAATAAAAACTGCTGAAATTTAAATTATTAAAAGAATTGCATACAAATTCTTTTATTTGTTCTAGTAATTGTTGCATGTAATGTGAATTTGCACAACTGAATTTTGTTTGAGCGTATTGACTCATTTTCCATATAGGCAGAATGTTGTTGGAACTTTTAACATGATTGGAAATCATGAACAACACTATAACTCACAAATTTAGAAGTAAGACAACCATTAATAGCCTGTTTGGTTTGGAGTTGAAAAACTCAAAACCATGGTTTTGCAAAATTGATTTTAAATCACTTCCGTCCAACGTGCTTCGTAAAGTGTGCATCACTCATCTCAACCATTGATTTCCAAAATCAATTCTACTCAACTGTAAACCAAACGGACCTTAACACAATAGTGAGCGAAACAAGTTTATAGAGGCTAACCAGGCAGAAGCACAATACACAGACAGAAACAAGCTTGATCTTGCAGTGCCGATAAGACCCTTGGCCAATATCATGTAAGGCCTGCAGTTAAGCATTTTGATTAGGGGCAATATGAGCAGAAGTGATAAACAATATAATCTCATATTGAATATGTCATAACTATGTAGCAGAAAGTATGATCTTCATATTGTGCTAGATTTGAGAGTGCTTAGAGAAATATCTGACGGAATATCCAGAAAATCCCATTTCATGACAAAATCAGTCTGTGCCACTGATAACTTACTCTATTTGAAAAACTACCATTAACAATGACATTTCAATCAAAGTTTTACAAAAATAAAATTATGATAAAACATATATTTTATAAAATTCTCACAAAATGCCAGGTGAACAGTAGATTGGTGCTATGTATTCCAATGATATTACCTTTTCAAAAGTCCTTTTCTATGAACAATTAGAGCAGGTATCAGATAAACGGGAAGATAAACAGGTAACGCTCTTTTGTAGGCTTGAAGGAGAAAAGAAAATATGTGTCCACTACATGATTGATTCCCATGTACAATCTGCAAAATATCAGTGATTTTAAACACTAAAAGAAGCAACATAAACTGTGAAACACCAACTTCGAAACGGACACCAGACACGATACGAACACCGAGACACGGGTGATGTCCAAAATATAGGACACCGGGACACCGCTTATATATATATGATGATCAACATGACAAAAATCTAAATTGAACATTAAGATTTGTTCATTCATCTTCTCAAGACAGAGTTGTTAGAGAGGAAGGAAAGGTGCAAGTTTTGGAACTGGAACTTTTTTTTACTTTTTTAACCAGTTTAATTTTATTTTACAAAAATATAATTTATGCTGACTTTTAATTTTCTTTTTTTAAAAATTATACACTAGTGTCGGCGAGGTGTCTGAGCAGTGTTGGAGCCTCGTCCAAGCCGTGTCCAACGTGTGTCCGAGCCGCAAAAACATATTTTTTTTTATTCCGACACCTACGGACCGGTGCCCGACACGTGTCGGACACACCACTGAAGAGAGGTGTCCGTGCTTCATAGAACATAAATCACAATCCTCCAATCATGGTTACAAATTAGATATTAAAAAATATAGTCGATGAAATGTTTCAAACAGAAATTACAGTGTACACAGTTCAATAAGAAGCATCAGGCCAGAATGACAAAGATGAACACAACCCAAAAACAAAAGGAGAAAAAATAATGATACCACAAATATGACAAAACTTTAATGAATAATTTTGTCAGGGCATAGAACAGAAAAGAAAGATCAAAACCTACATTTTTCCACCAAAGTCCAAATGCTTACAGAAATGAAGTTTACATGTACTCCCAAATCAAATATAAATTAACATTTGCCATAAGAATCACATTTCTCATGATTCAATCATAATGAAGAAATTGATGCCATTGTTATTGTGCAAGCAAATTCAGCCTCCAAATTTGATATTGAACACTGTTTAATAACTGTTTTCTTTTCATTTATTTATTTTCTATGGATTAATTATACTTACTGAGATTAAAAAAAAGGACAAGAATCACAAAATTCGTACCGAGCATGGGACTTTCATATTTGAATTTAATTTCACATCGACACCAATGGTCTTGTAGTATTTCTCTATTGCATCCAAATTAGTAAAAGGCTTGCCACTGGCTATATCTTTTACACCTTGTAAGATAACTGCATCCTTTCCACCATGTTTATTGAGAAAGGATTTATATGAAGCAGGCAAACTGTCTTGCTTTAATATATATGCAGACCTGAAACCAAAAAACTTTATATAATCATAAATCTTTTTTTGAAAAACCTTTTTTTAATCACTATTAAAAGGGAAAAGCAGGTGGAGGAGGGGGAGGAGTGGGAGAGGGACATAACATGCATCTCTGTCTTGGAAACATAGCGCCGAAAAGAAACTATCAACGGCACACCTACTTGATGGGCATAGTGATGGCTGTAAAATGAGAATCATATTTTTATTTACATGAATGTTAGGTGGACAAATCTTTTTACTATATCAAAATTAATGCAACTTTTGTCATGAGATAAAATAAAGGGTTATCAAGAATAATTTTGAGATGAGCAAAAGGTTTCTCAGCATTCGTTCTTTTCTATTGCTTGTTGCCTTCCTATTTATCTGGTAGCTTTTTACTTACCATAATGTTATAGTACCACATCATGTTATGTAGTCTGTAACAAGCATTCAGCAAATATATATTCAACTGTAAGATAACTAGACAAGGCAGAGCCCTGCAGCTTCAGTCAATCTTGGCATGGACAAAACTAGTAAAGAGAGAATAACTAGCCACAAATTGATGAGTGATCAAATCGAAGTTTACAGGTAAAGGCCCACTGAGGGGATCCTTTTGATTCTGCGTACATTTGCCCCAACTCAACTAGTTTCCAAACACACTATAAATCAGACAGGATCTGGTTTTACTGGAGTGCACATATAAGAATTTTCATAACAGCAAAGTGTCACACTTAGTATCTATCCATATTCAATACAGGCATGCTTTATCAGTGAACTGAACATAACAATCGGGATCCACATCACCCAACAACATTAAATTGTGAAGCCATCAAGTGAAACACAGATTATTTTATCGAAATCCCAAGGCACTGCCATAAAATTTGAAGGACAAGATAGCTTGCTCAAAAGAGAGGATGAGCTAAAGAAAGTACAAAGAAGCACGCATGCATTGCACGGGCACAGCACAGCCATGTTAATAAAGTAAAAATTAAATAAATAAAGAGAAAGGGCATGTTAATATTAAATACATACAATATTTGGGAAGAGGAGAGACACATGAGGAAAATGTCACCATGCTTCCACGTGAGAGGCTTACAAATTCTCCCAAACCGTTTGCTCTTAATCCCACAACGTGATGCCAAGACAGCAGCACGCATGAGAATGTAAATGGCCAAGCTCGTGTGCTGTGTCTCTAACCCTGTCAGAAGCATTGATGGCCCAGCAACCGCCCCTGCCAACAGAGCCCTCCACCTCGCTGTCCTGAACTACAAAACAGCACAACACTAATCACTCCCCCTCCCAAACCAAACTACAGCATTTTGACTTGTTAAAATTACCAAACAGTACATGCAAAGGAGTAGTTAATTTACACTTCTTTGCATTTTGTATTTTTTGGTTCAAGGATTCAAGTTACTGAGTTTTGAATCTCTACTACAACTGACCTATAGTTACTGAGAGTTATGCGCATTTTTAAAAACAATTAAACAAATAAATCGATTGTCCCAAGAAATTCAAGAGAAAAAAAGAGAACATGCCTGCGGTGGCCTCCGAGAGCACCAATAAGCTCGTCCATGGACACAAACGTTCCGGCGAAGGTTCCAAGAAACAAACCGTATCTCAACGTCTCCTTCAGAGCCGTAACAATCGCTTCGCCGTCGGTCTTCACAACCTCCCTCCTAAACGGAAAAATCGAGGAACGAAACGAAACCACGTCAATTATTGCAAAGGCGAACAATAAGCACTTGTTCGAGTTCGAGCCATTTTGTTTTTCTCACCTTGGCGGCTTTTTTCGCGTGAATCGCGCCAGGATCGCGAAGAGAGCGAGACCGCCCTTGAGGCCAGCTCCGATCGAGAAACCCTTCGCCGAAGCAACGACGACTCTCCGTAGCTTCTCTTGCGAAACCGCGTCGACGGTGACACGAGGGATCGACGGTGCCGCGGAAGGAACGGGCTTCTCGGAGGATGCGTCTTCGTCATTATGGAAACCGTTGATCTTCTCCGGGAAGTGCCGGCGGCTGCCGTCGGTACTGGCGGCGGACGGCAACATGGCGGCGGAGAGAGAAGGTGAAAGTGGAGTGAAGCTTGGGGGGAGTTATTTCAAAGACAGAAGCGAAGCGAATAACGATGGGAGAATTGCTTTCAATTCCAGGGTAACATAATAGTGCGACACGTGTATGGTTCGTGATTCTAACCATTTCGCTTACACCTCCAATTTGTTTCTTGTTGAGCTGGAGTAATAATTCTATTTAATGTTTATGTACTATAAATACCACGTCATATTCATAAATTTTTTAATTAAAATAACATTTTAGTCCTGTAAAATACCTTAGTTTTGATTTTTGTCCCTGAAAATTTTTTTTTTTATTTGATCGTTATAAAATATTTAAGCTAATTTTTTAGTCACTGCTGTTGATTTTACTATTAATTATGAATGTGTTGAACGTCTATCACAATTAGTAATCATATGTATTGTATCCTAACACATTATACAACAGTGTTAGCCTTCTAAAACACATTAAAAAACTATTTGTGATATATATGAAGGAGGAAATATACAAAGAATTTCAGTTCAAATTGACCATGAAATTTGATTCTCTAACTGAGTTTAAGGAAGCTAACACTCTTATATAATGTGTTAGGGTACTTCTGAAGTATTGTTGACTATTATGGGTGTTCGACACATCCACAATTAACAGTAGAATTAACATAAGGGACTAAAAAAATAGTATAAATATTTTATAAGGATGAAATAAAAAAGAAAAATTTTCCAGGAACGAAAATCAAAACTCGAGTATTTTATAGGGACTAAAATGTTATTTTACCCATCTTTTTATTTTTACTCAAATATGCAACAGAAAACATGTTTTATTATATTATTCTCTCCTATCTTTTTATAATATACTTAACCAAATTATACATATCAATCAATAAAATTTGTTAAAATTGGTTAATTTTAGTGGAGTTATAAAAAATAGTTTAAATTTTTAATTTTATCCTTATTTAATATCATTAATTAACTTCACTATTATTTGATAATTGACAAAATATTAAAGTTAATAAGAGTAAACAAAGAAAAAGACAATAAATGTTTCAATGAAATTATAAAATGTCTTATAAAAATGATCATTAAAACTTATAAGAAGTGTCTTATAAAAAAATCGGAGTAAATAATTTTTAATTTTTTTAATTTCTAAATTTATTCCTATTTTAAATCAAACTCTAATTAATTATCCATGTTAATTCAATCTTAAAAGCTATAAAACTATAAATTCATTAATTATGAAGGCTCTCATAAAAATAACTTATAGTAATAATGATACATGGAAATATTTACTGTGAGTGAAAGGAAAAGAAAAAGTATAGGTAAATGCTAAAGAGTGCTGACACGGGTTAAGGAATCAAAATTAGAAATTTTTTATTGGACTGTGTAATATTTAATATTATAAATGTAATTAATACTGTAATTTCCAATAAAAATTTATTGTATATAGATTCTTTAACGAGTGTCCTTAAAGCACTCGTTGACACAACCCATAAATATATTAATCCGGACTCGAATATAAGTAAAAACAATTAACGTAAGTTAATTAAAAATGCTAGTTAACATCATTAAATTTTCTTAATGTTATTTAAAAAAATTAATTGCATTCTCTAAATTGTCCTTTTTGAAAACCTTCAATTTTATTAGAATTTGTTTCAAGTGGAAATACTCACTATTGGTACATAATTCATTAAATATGATCATTAAAAAATAAAATCTAAATTAAATAAAAGGTATTTTGTAATGATCTCATTATATTTTTTATCATCATATGTGAATTTTTTTATTATTTACATTTGAGTTTAGGATGATGTGATATAACAAGAAAAGAAATGGAGAAAAATATTAGTATGTTTTTTAATTTCATTTCCTGTAAAAAACTTTGAAAATAAAACAAAATATGGTTTTCATTATCAAAATTGAAAATAATTTAATAATTAAAATTAAAAAGTAGGAAATGAAAACATAAAATGTTTTCTCAAAATAAATGTGCCCTTGAATATGATAAATAGGTGTAGAAAGATTGAATGATTAATTAGAAACTAAAGATGATTTGATTTTGGATCCCTTCAATATAAAAAAAAAATCGATTTGATTTTTTTTGGTGATAAAAATCGATTTGATTTAATACACGTTCTTGAGCAATGTTATTTATGTTATTGTTATTCTTACTCTCGTTCCTATTTTAATTATCATTTTACAATGTGAATAAACTATTGAATATTTCTTTAATTCTATTTATAATATATTTTTTTAAGAAAAATTAACTTTTAAATTTACCTTAATTTAAAGTTAAAAATTATTTAATTTCTCATATTAATAAAAACCTGAAAACTCAATAATATAGAAGGAAGGAAAAATTTTACTAAGTTCAATATAATTTACATTCCTTCCTATTTTCCCTCTCACTATTACTCTTTCACTTCCCCTCATTTCAAATAACTTAAAAATTATTTCAATTTCTTCTCACTTTTCTTCCAATCACTTCATTTCTTTTCATTTTGTTTCCTAACAAAACAAACCATTCATCTACTCTAACCACTTAATTGAAATTCAACTTATTACTTAAATGCATTCTGCCAACTAAAATACGGAATGCATTCTGCCAACTAAAATACGGGCCATTCTTATTCAATACACCTAACGTTGAAATACCACCTTTGCCCATTCCTTTGTGTTGGGGCCGGGGTTATCTTAAAGCGAATTTTATTATGGGGTCTTTTTAAATGAATAAAAATAATTTAAGTAAACTAATACTTTATTCCCTGACTTACGCAATGTCTTGCATATTAGTCCCTGAGATTACGAAAACCCTTCGTTAGTCCCTAACAACTTACTTTTTGCATATCAGAAATGAAAATGCCACTTGTGTTGTCTGTAGTCACCAAGATCTTCGTGTAGTAACCTCAAAAACTACATTCAGTTGTCTTTATTCTCTGTATCCACAACTTCATATGTGTGCTTGTCATGGTTGGTGGGTTATTTACATAATATAAGAAAAAAGAAGCAGAAGATGCAGAGAAGAGCAAAGAAGAAGAAGAAGAAGAAGAGGGATAGAGGTGAGAAATAACCGTTAGGGTGTAGTCACACATTAATACTGGTGGGTGTCAAAATGTTGCACTTTAGTCCCTATTGAGTCCAGCGTGTCACGTTGAGTAGCACCTCAGCAAGAAATTAACGGAAGTTAATGGTTTGGACCTAAGTGAAGGACGGAACGCAATGTCAGGGACTAACGAAGAGTTTTTGTAATCTTAGAGACGAAAGTGCAAGACGCTGCATAAGTCAGGGACCAAAGTGCTAGTTTACTCAAAATAATTTAGAATCAATAACAATATAACACATACCGAAAAAAAAAGTCACAAAAAAAGACATAAAGTAGGTAATGAGAATAATGTTTACAATCTATTAATAATTATTATTTATGAGAAGAGAGAGAGCCCTAATAAAATGAGGTCTTTTTTTCAAAAAAGAATATTTATTTACTCTTAATAATTTAATTTTGTTTACTAAATAATAATTTTTTATTTTTTAAAATATTAATAGTAAATAATTTTTTGGGGGCCTAAAGCGACGGCCTTACTGACATGGGGTTGAGTTGGCCCTACCTTAAAAGTGTTCATTGGTTTGGTTCAGTCCGCTGAACCTGATGAACTGAACCGAACCAATCTGATTGGATTGAATTTTTTTAGCTCAATCGGGTTGGACCTGAACCGAACCAATCAAACTCGACAATGATTAGTCGGGTAACGGATTAAAAACACTAGACCCGTTACCCGAACCGAACCACCCTTAAATAAAAAAAACTATACTAAAGTGAAAAATTGGAAAAGATGAGAGATTAAACATCAACATAAGCTTTTATCATAGAAGGGAAATTAAACATAAACATGAAGTTTTATCATAGATTGTCTTTTTCTTAAATGAATTTTTCTATTGTTTGCTAAAAAATTGAAAAATAACTTTGATTGTATTGGGATGATAAAATTCATGATCCGATTGAACTGAACCTAACCAACCCCTTCTTGATTGGTTCGGTTTGGTTCGGGACACTTACAGAAAAATTGAAAAATCCGAACCGAACAGTTTTATTTGGTTCTTGCATAACCTAACCAAACCGACCCGTGAACACCTCCTACCCTGCCTATATCACCACCATCTCCATCAGTAGTAGGGGAGGCTGGGGAGCATATGAAGAATCTATACTATTACAATCCAGTAAAATTCTACTGTTCATTGAGAGGGTTTTTTTTTTTTGGTATCATTATAGTTTATAGGTAGGAAATAGAGTAGTTTCTATTTAGAGTATTTTTTTTTATAAACGTGAAAACTATATTTGGTGTTCATGATAATTTATAGATTAAGAGGTAGAGTAGTCTTGCTATGGGTTAGGTTGGTAGAGTTATACATTGTTCATAATATTTGTTTTTTATATTTTACTCTGATAGAAAACAAAAAAAAATATAGAAAAATATTAGGTGTGAAAAAAGTGTGAAATAAATTAGTGTGAAAAAATTATCCTATTTTTTTAAGGGTATTGCAACTTTGGCACCTTACTTTTAGGGTGTGATAAGTGTAGAAAAGAAAGAGATAAAAAAAATAAAATGAAAAGAGATAAGATGGAAAATATGGTAATTTATATGATAGGAAATGAACATAGACATAAAAAATGGTGTGCGAAATAGAGTGTAAAACTTTAATACCTCAATTTTAGGGTGTGGTAAGTGTAGAAAATAATATTAATTTTTTTTAAAAAAATATTAATATGTTGATATCTTATTTTTTGGGGTATGTTAAGTGTAGTAAAGAAAAATAAAGATGAAAAATGAAGACGATGAAAATGTGATAATTGATATAATAGAGAGATAAAAAAATGGTGTATAAAAGAAAGTGTAAAATTTTTACACCTCATTTTTAGTGTGTGAGAGGTGTATGAAAGTAAGAGACAGAAAGGAAATAAGAGAAATAAATTTTTTAAGACAAATAAAGTGCAAAAGAAAGTTTATAATAAAGAATTTTGAAAAAATCCATAGTTTTTTTAAGTATTAAATTTTAACAACCAATTTTTAGGGCGTGAAAAGTGTATGTGAAAGAGATATGAGAAGTACAAAAATAAATATAGAGTTGTTTCTATTTAAAGTGTTTTTTTATAAACGTGAAAACTATATTTGGTGTTCATGATAATTTATAGATTAAAAGGTAGAATAGTCTTGCTATGTGTTAGGTTGGTAGAGTTATGCATCGTTCCTAATATTTGTTTTTTTATATTTCACTGTGATAGAAAAGGAAAAAAATATAGGAAAATATTAGGTGTGAAAAAAGTGTAAAATAAATGATTTGTGACCATTAATAAAAAGCAAAAGCTAGTCATTGTCACACGTTGGTGTTTCTTTACCAAAAACCGTTTTCTCTCATGGTCAATTATATGTTGCTATATCTAGGGTGAAATCTCGACAAAGACTTAGTATTCTTATGTGTGATTATATTTTTAAACGTTATAATTTGACGAAAAATATAGTGTAAAAAGATATATTTAAAAAAATATAAATAATATGATATGGTATATTTTACATTTATAATTATTAATGTTTGAAATTTGTTGTTTCAAACAAATTTTCTATGTTTTAATATTTTTTAATTATTTCTATATAAACAATTATAAATTTTAATATGAAAAAAAATCACTAATCATTATATTTTCTAAAGTTTACATATTTATATTAATTAAATTAAATATATTATAGTATTCAGTATAAACAATCTATTTGAATAATAATACCATGCATCACATGGGTGAAACACTAGTTGAAAAACAATGCATAACTTCTCTTTTTTGAAACTTCAATTTCACACGTGACCACAAATATATGACTCCATTTTAAGAAAATTTCTTTAATGATCATTTCTTTCACATTAGTTTGAGTTTGGATAAATATTTATAAATTTAAATGAACAAAATTTTATATAATTAATTTACTTAAAAATGAGTTTGAAATATTGTGAATTGTATGTGATTTTTTTTCCCTTAAATGAATATTTTTGGTTTAATATAAATTGTTTATAACTTAACTCAAAAGTTATAATTCATTGTGTAAATTTAAATATGAATTTATTAGTAAAATTAATTTTAATTCAATTCAATCATATATGAAACTTTTTAAATAAATTAACATTTGGAGCAAACTTTTGGATTTTCTAATATATTGCCAAAAAACACTCTAATGGGTTTATCTAATATACACCAACTCAAAGTTGGTGCACTTTACACCAATAATTTTTACTTGCTATAGCAGGTTGTAAAAGTAGACTTGTAATCTATTACTTATCACGGAAGGATATCCTATAGAAGACTTTTTTACTGTTCACTTGTCTTTTTTATACAATATTAGGCCGAGAGACTTGCACCATACCGGGCCTAAAGTCTTGCCAACCCACTAACATGAAACCCTTTCGTCGTGTGTTTAGCAGAAGCAATAGCCAGACCCAAATGATGAAATGTAAACATGGGGAAGCAAAAAAAGCAATGCTCGTGACAGAAGCCTACTGTGGAGCTGGAGATCGACGCTGCAAGGTTGTGCAAAGGTTACTTTGTCGGCGCTTTCTGGAAAACTTTCTGCTCTTGTCTGACGAAATCTCTAAGTGATAGTCTAAAGGCATGTGAAGTTGCTATACGTTTTGAACTTTGGGTGCATTGCCGATAAATTCAACAAGAGAGGGGTGCGAGGTTGATTGGGGAAGTGATGATGAGTGACGCAAACAGGTATGTTTTCCTGGGCATTTCTTGCCTTTTTTCATTCACCTTGTTGGAGACTGAGGGTCCGTTTGGTTTACAGTTGAGTAGAATTGATTCTAGAAATCAATGGTTGAAAATGAATGTGCACACTTTACGAAGCACGTTGGACGGAAGTGATTTAAAATCAATTATGCAGAATTGGTTCTGGATGGTTCAAAATTTAAACCAAACAGACACTGAGTTGTGTGGAGAACGCGATTAGGGTTTTATTAGAAGTTAAGAATTCCCACCTGGCAAGTTAAACCCTCATTAGATTTTGCCATTCCAAATTGTTTCTATAAATGTGGTTGCTTGGACCTTAGTTCGGTGTGGTTGGTGTTAGGGAAGTTGTTGATTTATACCTACCCTATGGTCCCCTTTATATCAAAATATTATGTTCAGTTTTTGAACCATGGTCAGGTTGTTTGATATGATGAATAAGATTTATCTAGGGAGGCAAATTGGAGAAGTAAGGTTAGGGTAATCCGTGTGTGGGAGATGTACCCTATTGGGGAACTTTGAAATCCATTTGCTGTTGAGATGGTCCTGATGGATGCTCAGGTGAATGAATTTGATCATATTATTAATTGTTAATATTGTAAGGTCCAAGAATCCTCTTGAGATATTCTCATAATGATAAACTCTCAAAATAAGCTTAACGTATTTCTAAATCATTATGTACTAATGTTTGCGATTGAGATTATTGAAGAAAGAACAGAAAAGCTCAAATGAATCCTTAAAAGAAAAAATTCAAACAGTAAAGTTCAGAAGAAATGATGCATCAACAAAAACCCAAGTCAAGAAGGAACAACTCTAAAATTAAATCCATTTCTGTCAAGAAAAAGATTCTTAATAAAAGAAGATTTCATTTATAATAGAAGAAGTACTCTTTTCCAGAAAGTTGTGTCAAAGCAAGAAAGCTGTTGAGAATATTCAAAGAAAATTACTGTCAATTTCACAAAACAGCTTCATAAGAAAAGAATACCTCCAGAAGAATGCAATTGTCAAATTGAGCAACAATTTTCAAATGACAGAAGTTATAAAATATTCTTATCTGGAATTAAGAAATGGCCCAATATTCTTTCACTTCTCACAGAGTGCTCTAGAAAAAGAAGTCTTAAACAGAATAACAATCCTGCCTCTAGAAGAAAGGCCCTCCAGAAGAAAGTCGGGTCAATCTTGATGAGAGAGAAAAGCTGCCATATGAAAGTGACAGGTCCTTCATGGCCAGCTAAGGGATTAACCCTTCTCCAAGACAATCCAATGACTATTTTTCTCAATCCTTGGCTATAAATAAGAGTTCCTTCTTCATTCCAAAACACACAACTAGAAGAAGCATACAAGTGCTACAAAATTGCAATCTGTACCTTCTGGAGAAATATCACTTTTTGCAATATTAATCTTCTTGTGTTGTAATTATTGGGAAGTAAGAAAGGGTTGTGTTAGGCCCAAAATCTTTAGGCCGTGTTCATTTCATTGTTAAGAACTGAGCCTTTTTCTTTGTAGTTCCTACACAAACTATTTGTTATAATTCTCAAGACAAACAAGGTTGTGTTAGTTCTTCTTGAGAAGTCTGTATATTCTACAGAGGGTTAGGTTTGTATTGAGAGAGACAAACTATATAATCTTTGTATTGTCTTGTGATAAGATCCTGCAGAGGCTGCAGAAGAATACTAGGAGCCTGTAAAGGCTGCAAAGGAATACTAAGTGGTGTGCTGCACCAAGAAGCCTGAGGAGGCTGTGAAGAAGAAAGAATACCTATGTATCAAGCTTGACATAGTAAAAATCCTACTGAGAGTAGGGACTCAACGTAGCCCTAAGGTTTAAAGGGTGAACCAGTATTAAATACTGTGAGCACACTTCTCATTCTTCTAACTCTTTATCGTTGAGTCTCAAAAATAGCATTAAGTAATTAATAATGTTTTAAGTCTCATAATCCTAAGTTTTAATGAATAACAAATTTAGTTAAAGTATTTTGAAAGATAATACAGATTCTCTTAAAGGTATTTTCTGTGTTTCAGCAACCCTCTGAAAGAGCAACTCTTTGAAGTTATGCAACCTTCTGAAGTGGTGCAACCTTCTGAAGGAGAGGAATCTGCTGAAGTATCAGGACCTGCTGAGATAATTGAACTCTCAGAAGCCTGGAGACATCGTACTTCTCAAATCATCTTTGGAGTGAGACTCTCTAAAGAACCTTTGGAGACTCAAATCTTTTCAAAGCTTTCTGCCAGTTGTCTATATCTCACTCTTTCTGGCAAGGCATATAAAAACCTTTTTGGTATATTTCAAATTTCTGTTCACCAAAAAGGAAGTCTCTGCTGTGAAAGTACACAGTGTTCAGAAAAGTAGAGTCAGTGCTGCTGTATACCTATCTCTGCTTTGTCTGCTGCAGCAAGCTATCAGAAGCTTGTGTCTCAACGGGAGAAAATGCTATTTCACAACGGGTTTATAGAGAAGTCTAACGGATCTCAAGGCCTCTCTCTATAAATACCAAACTTCATGTAGATTTGAAAAAAAGAGAGAATGAACATCAACTTGCTGAAGTGCTGCTAAATTTTCTCTAAGATATTTTCAATCTGTTTCATTTGTACTCAAATTTCATATCCTGAGTTTAACTCAGAAGATTGTACATCTTACCCAGTTTAGGCTTCAAACTTGTGTAGTTTCAAGCTTAGGCTTTCTTTCTTCTTAAAATATTTGTTGTTAAGCCTGGAGAGGCTTGTTGTTTAAACAATACTTGTTGTAGAGCCTGGAGAGGCTTGGTAGAGAAACAATACTTGTTGTAGTAGAGCCTGAAGAGGCTTGACAAAAAAGAATACTTGTATATCTGATCAGATAGTGGAAATCCTTAGTTGGTTGGATTTCGGACTAGACGTAGCTCACAATGGTGGTGGGTGAACCAGTATAAATCTTTGGCTACATTCTCTCACCCCTAAACTCATTTAAATTCAGTTTATACTAACCAGGAGGGTTCTGAGATTGTTGTTTTATAACACTAAGCTGAAAAACAAGTTTTCTAAACTATTTTACTGAACCTGCTAAAGTTGCTTCAGCAAGTATAAAACTCCCAGTTTCAGCAAGTTATAAAAATCTCTTTGAAAAGGTGCTGCTTATGAAAGGTTTTCCAAAAACTGCTTAAGTTTTATAAAACACTATTCAACCCCCCTTCTAGTGTTTCCCGTGGTTTCTACATTTATATTTGAAGCTTCTTATTGATTATTATAAAAAGGATAGAATAATCTACTACTGTTGCATATCAAAATATTTTCAAACCTATTTAATACCTAAGTAAGTAATTTTATAAAAATATTACTGGTGGTATTTTCTAAAGAAGTCTTTCAAGAAGAGAAAAAATCTATTTTCTTAATACAAGTATCATTTAATTCATAAAGTTCATATTTGAAATATCTAGCATTATTGTATATTGGTTGACCTGTATACTAAGCTTCTAATATTAGCCAAGAAGATATTCTTGAGCAGAGATTGTTAGAGGTTCTTGCAGAAATCACCAAAATTTTAATAGGTCACAATTCAACCCCCTTCTTGTGATTACAACATTTACTTCAATTGGTACCAGAACTTGTCTCTAGCCTTGAACACACTTAACAGTGTTAGAGGAAAAAGATCAACAAAGAAAAAATGGTGAACCATGGAGCTTGAAAGTTCATTCCAAAAGGATCTTCAACAAACAAACCTCCTGCGTTTGATGGAAAAGACTACTATTATTGGAAGGACAAAATGAAACTTTTTCTAGAATCCTAAGATATTGATCTATAGGATATTGTTGAAAAAGGAAACTTCATTCCTACCACCAAAAGAACCAAAATAACATCTCAACCCAAAGAAGGAGATGAACCTGCCTAGATAGTAAAAGAAGAGCCACAACAACCTAAAGCCAGATAAGCTTGGACCTCAGAAGAAAAGCAGAAATATCTTCTGAACTCCAAAGTCAAGTTTTATCTGCTATGTGCTCTTAACAGAGGAGAATATGATAAAGTAGCAGGATGTGCTACTGCAAAAGATATATGGAACAATCATAAAAGAACATGAAGGAACAGATCAAGTTAAATAATAAATAATAAACATTTTGATTCATCAATATGAAATGTTCAATATGTTGGATCATGAGTCAATATATGAGATGTTCAATAGATTTACCATCATCATTAATGACTTAAAATCTCTTGGAAAAAGTTACACAAACCAAGAGCAAGTAAGAAAAATAATTAGGAGTCTACAAAAAGTATGGAGGCCCAAAGTAAAAACTATTCAAGAAGCAAAGGACCTTGTTGTGTTGAAACTGGATGAATTTCTTGGATCACTCAAAGTTCATTAGCAAGAACTCATGGGTGAAATATTACCAAGAAGAGGGAAAACAATAGCACTCAAAGCCAACACTTCAAAAGGACTAGTACAAGTCAAAGTACAAATCCTTCAACTGAAAAACAAGGAACAAGAGTATGAAGAAGATGAATCAACCTCTGGAAATGAAGATGAGCTCGCATTTATTTCCAAGAAAATTCAGAGAATGATAAGGAAAAGAAAAGGGACAAAAAACTTCATTCCCAGAAGAGATGGACAAAAACCAAAAGGAGGAAAATCACAAATAATATACTTTGAATGCAATAAACCTGGACATATGAAGGTTGAATGTCCACAGCTAAAGAAAGAAGAAAGCCATGATGGCAACCTGGGATGATTCAAAAAGGTCTTCAAAAGATGATCCAGAAGAAGAAACAACCAACCTATGATCATGGCAGACAAGGAAGAAGATGAGGTATTTAATTCTGACTCACCTTCTTATAAAGAACTAGATCAATCTTTTGAAAACCTACTCTCTTACTCACACACACTAGAACAAAAATGTGCTTTGCTTAAAGCACAATTAACAGAAGCACACAAAGTAAATGAAGAATTAAAAACTGAAAATGAGAAATTGTTTAAGACAAATCATTGTCTGCAACAATCCTATGTTAAACTTTCTGAGCAAGTAAAACTCTGAGACTCAATTCTTCAGAAGATACAACTCAAAATAATAATTCTCTCCATAAGGAAAATGAACTTCTGAAAGAAAGGATAAATGTTCTAAATCAAGATCTTGCCAATTTTGTCAAAGGAACTGATAACCTAGAAAAACTGATTGGATCTCATAAAGAAGTTTTTGAAAAAGTAAAAATAAGATTTAACAAATTTCAAAAGCAAAAGTTGTACAAAAATTTCTTTATACCAGCCAAAAGGCAACGTCCTAAGTGTTCTTGGTGTAACAAAATTGGACATTTAGTTCAAAATTGTTACAAGAAGAAAGGAAATGTCAGAAGAAAGGTAACTAACAACAAATGACCCAACAAAATTTTGGTACCTAAATCTTTGTTTATCTCTGATGCGGGAACTAGCCAAAACTACCAGAAGGAAAATACAATGGTTCTTGGACAGTGGATGCTCAAGACATATGACAGGGGACAAGAACAAATTCATCCAACCACAAAAGGTAGAAGGTGGTACAGTCACCTTTGGTGACAACAACAAAGCCAAAATCAAAGGAATAAGTCAAGTAGGTATGCTAAATTCTACTCCAATTAATAATGTTGATTATGTGAAATGTTTAAAACATAATCTTCTTAGCATTAGTCAGTTATGTGACAGTGACTATGAAGTGTTTCAACCAACATTATGTGTGATCAGAGATTCATCCACTAAGAAAATCCTATTCTCTGGAACTAGGAAAAAAAATCTCTATTGTATATGTTTTGAAGAACTGTTTGATCTTACATTCTTTGCATATTTTGAAAATGATAAATGGATTTTGCTTAAGAAAGTAGGCCACTTAAATATGAAAACTATTTCAAAACTATCTAAATTAGAATTAGTTAAAGGCCTACCCAAAATGAAGTTTGAAAGAGATATAATATGTGATGCTTGTGTCAAAGGAAAATAAACCCATTCAAGTTTCATCCTAAAAATGTCATCTCCACTAAAAGACCTTTTGAATTTTTACATATCGATTTATTTGGTCTTACCAAAACTCTCAGTATTATAAAAAAGAGATATGGATTTGTAATAGTGGATGATTACTCAAGATTGACATGGGTATTATTCCTCACCACAAAAGATGAGTCATTTGATGCTTTCAGAATCTTCTCCAAGAAGGTACAAAATGAAAGTGGTCAACATATTGCTTCTATTAGGAGTGACCATGGGGGTGAATTTGAAAATTCTTCTTTCCAAATGTTTTTTGATGAAAAATGGAATTTCTCATAACTTTTCTCGTCCTAGAACTCCACAACAAAATGGAGTTGTAGAAAGGAAAAATAGAACTCTACAAGAAATGGCTAGGACTATTTCGAATGATAGTGGTATTCGAAAATATTTTTGGGCTGAGGCAGTTGCCACTTCATGTTACATACTAAATAAAGTTTTTATAAGAAGCATATTAAATAAAACTCCATATGAATTGTGGAAAGGAAGAAAGTCTAACATTTCATACTTTCATGTATTTGGATGTGATTGTTATATTTTAAACAATAAAGAGAATCTTGAAAAATTTGATGCAAAATTTGAAAAAATTATTTTTCTTGAATATTTAACCACATCCAAAGCATACAGAGTATACAACATTAAAAATCAAACTATAGAAGAAAACATGTATGCCATTTTTAATGATTCTAATCTATCTTTTGAAAGAAAAAGTGATGCAGATGATGAGTTTGAAAAACTCATCACTCATCCGAAGGTATCTTCTGATGAAAAGGAATCTTCAAAAGATTCACTGGATGAAGAAAGACTTATACAAAATTTAGAAGAACAATTAGAAAACCAAAATCATAATAATGAAGAACTTCCTAGAAGCTAGAGACTAGTTTCAGCATATTCTCATGATCAAATAATTGGAAGCACATAAGAAGGTGTAAAAACTTGATCTCTGTTCAGAAGAGAAGAAAATGGAATAGTTTTGCTATCTCAAATTGAACCCAAAAACATCAATGAAACTCTTGATGATAATTCCTGGGTAAAAGCTATGAAAGAAGAACTTGAGCAATTTGAGAAGAGTGAAGTATAGACCCTTGTGTCTTCTCCAGAAGAACATGTTAGACTTAAGCTACAATGGAAGATACAATTTGTTCCTCAAGTCTTTCATGTATTAGTTTTTTTGGTTTTGTTGTAGAAAGTATGTGCTTTAAGTTTCAATTCATTTTGCAGTGCCAAACAAGTTTCATAAGATGTGACACTTGTATTGATTGTTTTTAGTTTTAGGCAATATGTGTGTTTGATTATTCTTCCTTGATTGATTTATGATTATGCAAATTGAGTTCATGATTGAGTTTTCAAGTTTGGATAGCTTGGTAGCTAAATTACTCAACTTAGTATTGATTTACCACTGGTTTAATCGATTACTTCAGTTGGTAATGGACCCCAAGTTGACCAAAAACTGAAAATTGCCCGAATTCATGATCAAGATCGATTTAATCGATTACCTGATGTAGGTAATCAATTACCTACATAATCATATTAGAGTTCTTTGTTAATTCGCTTTGGTTTAATCGATTACCCAAGCTAGTAATTGATTACCACAGAGTCTGCAAAATACTGGACGTTTTCAAAACTGTTTTTAACTAATTTTTAATAAACTTTTCAGTTTCTAACCAACCAAAAACTGATTTAATCTGTGATTTTCAAAATAAAAATAAGAGAAGAGCTAAATTTTGAAAACAAGCAAGAATCTCTTTAGAAAAACTCACCAAGAATTCTGTTCAAAAAGTCTAGAAATTCTGCAGCTTCAAGAACTCTGAATCCAAGATGATTAGACAAATGGAAGAAAACTTTTGATATTCTCATGAAGTTTATTTGCACAAACAAGGTGCTATTGTTCTAAACTCAGTTCTTTATTGATTTTTCTGAATTGTGTTATCTCTTGAATAGGGTGTTCGTAGAGATTTGTTTGAAATCTTGTGACGGGGTGTCATGAGTAAGGTTAATGTTCATATGACGGGGCGTCATTGAAGAACATGCTCTTGTGGGGTGCAAGAGTCAAACCTTTGTTTGTTTGTTAGAGAGTCTTTCTTTAGGATTGAATGTGCATGGTGTTTGTAATCAATTCTATAGTGAAAGCAGGTTTAGTGGTGTGCTAAATCTAAACTGGATGTAGGCCCCTTTTTGTGGCTAAACCAATATAAACGACTGTGTCATCTTCTCTATCCTTACTCTATTTGAATTGAGTTTCTTGGCATATAAATTTGAATCTTGATCTGTATGATAATTGTGAATTGTTAAGTGTACATTGATTGTTACTGCAATACTGAACAGAATATTGAAAATTGAATCACGAAATTGAGTAATCAATCTTGGTAATCAATTACTAACTGTATCAAACTTGGTAATCAATTACCTTCTGCATCTCATTGATCCACTGCACATTTGATTTTAAACTCTGAAAATTTATCTTTTGAAAACTCAATTTGAAAGAATCTTGAAGACAAATTAGAAAGGGGAAAACATTTTTGATTTTGAGAAAGGAACAAGTTTTCGTGAATCTATTCAACCCCCTTCTAGATTCGCTCTGGGACCAACAATTGGTATCAAAGTTGGAATCTTGAGAGTTATTCAAGATTTTAGCAAATTGTTTAAAATATTGACAGGGAATCAATTGCCTTTTATAGAAGGTGCTTCAATTAACAGACCACCTCTATTTTGTGAAGATAACTATCCATTTTGAAAAGTTAGAATGAAAATTTTTATGGAGTCTGTTAGTAGAGGCATTTCGCAAGCTGTGGTAACTGATTACAAGGTTCCTACTCAAATGATAAATGATTCAATATCTGAAAAAACCTTTTGAATTATGGAATCAAGATGAAATTAAGCGTGCTGAAAATGATTCTAAAGCTTTGAATATTATACATCTGCTTTAAACAGTGATGAATTTTTCAGAATTTCTGCATGCAAAATAGCCAAAGAAGCTTGGGATTTAATCCAAGTGACACGTGAAGGAAAACCTAACGTTAGAAGAGCTAGAAAGAATACACTGATTCAAGAGTACGAAATGTTCCAGATGGCACAAGGAGAAACCATTATGGATGTGCAGAAAAGATTAACACATATTTTCAATCATCTTAAGGGTCTTGGAAAAGTTTTCGATGAAGAGGAGTTGAATGTGAAAATCCTCAAGTCTCTAAACAGAAAGTGGTAGCCAACTGTGACTGCAATTACCGAATAAAAAAATTTGGCGGTCATAACATGTGCAGAATTATTTGGGAAATTGAGAGAGTATGAGATGGATATGATTAGGATGACGGAAGAAGAACAAAAGGATAATAAGGTCAAAGGATTAGCTCTGAAAACTAATGAGCAGTCAAGTACTGATGATAACACTGGTAATGAAGCCTCTGAACCAGAAAATCTGAATTTGATGATAAGGAAGTTCAGATAATTTTTGAAGAAGAAAAATGGCAAGAGCAAGCAATTCCAAGGAAGGAAATAGTCAAAGAAAGTTGAATCCTCCTCACCTAAATTCACTTGTTTTGAATGTGGCAAAACTGGTCATATAAAGGCGGATTGTCCTACCTTAGCACGGAAGCAAGGCAATGATGAGTCAAAATCGAAATTCAGAAACAGAAAGAAAAAGGCTTACATTGCATGGGAAGACAATGCCTCAACCACATCAAGTGAAAGTGATCATGAAGCAAATCTTTGCCTTATGACAAAGACGGATTCCGAAAGTGAGGTAAGTGATTCTGACTGTTCAATAGATACCAATTATGATCAATTACAAGATGATTTTATTGAATTGCATGAAGAAGCTAAGAAGTTAAGTTTCTTCAATAATGTTTACAAAAAGAAAATCAAGTGGTTAGAAGCTAGAGTAAATGATTTACAAAAGGAAATGGATGATTTGAAAAGTGAAAAAGAAAATTGAAAAACACTTCCTCTTGTAATATAGCTTCTACTTCCAATTGTGAAACTTGTATGTTTCTTGAATCTAAAATTGCTTATCTTACTAAAGCACTATCTAGTTTCACAATGGGAAGAGCTAACCTTAATGATCTTTTAGGTAAACAAAAATGCATGGTAGATAAAGCTAGAATTGGTTATAATTGTGATAAGAAGCAAAAGTCTCTTAAAAATTTCTTCAATTTTAGAAAAGCTTCCAGTACACCCTTTATTACTTGCAATTATTGTTCTTATAAAGGCCATACTTCTTATAATTGCATGATTAAGAAATACGGAGTTCCTAGTGGGAAATACTTATGGATTCCCAAAGGAACATGTGGTGTACTAATACAAATGGACCCAAATCCATTTGGGTACCAAAATAAATCATTCTTTGTTTTGTAGGTGTGCCTAAAGACAAGGCAGTCACTATGGTACTTGGATAGTGGATGCTCTAGGCACTAATAAGTGCTAGAATTGAGTAAATTTCTATGTAATTACAACACTTATTTGTAATGAATTATTGAATTTATAATCCAATTTCACCCTTCTTTGCTTAATTTGTGGCCCTTATATATTAATTGAAATTAAATCTGAATTTGATGCTATTTTGATTAGAATTTTGGGAATTTTTGTAGAAGATGAAATACTGTACAAAGAAAGCATCAAGTGAGCAGTGAAAGAGACAGAAGTTGTGTAGAGCAAGATTCAAAGGGAAGGCAATTAGGGGAATTAGTCACTGCTTCCCGCGTTGAGCCCAGGCAAAGCGCAAGATTACCCATTTTGTTACTCTTTCCTGCGTTTCACCTGCGCTGAGTGCAGGACTCGTAACTTTGCGTTTTAATGAGTTGTCAAACAATTTTTCAAGGAGATTGGGAGTTTTCATAGATATGAAAAGAGTTGTGGAGATACAGAGTTTTGGAGAAGAACAGAGACCATTCTGGAGCAAGGAAAAGAAGACAACAGAGCTGGAAGGCTATGTTGCGATCTTTCTCCTTAATTCTTGTGGGTTGTAATGGCTACCATGAGTAGCTAAATTTCTCTGTAGGATTAAATGTAGTCGATCCAAACCTCATTTGTATTTTGGATCATTGATATTTAGGAATCCTTGTTTTATCAATACTGGTGTTTTTATTCTTTACTTAATGCTTAATTCTATTTATCCAATGGAATTATGATTTCGATTTCTTGATTTGGCTGGGAAGCAATTCTTTAAATCTGATTTGGATAAAAACACTCAATAGATTGAATCACTAGGAATAGGGTTCAATATATTGATAGCTTTAAAACAACTTTTCTTAATGCTAGGCAATTTGTTAAATATCCGAGGGATCAGTGTTTAAGAGATTGTTCTAAGCATTTCATAATTGAGGAATCAATGTGAATGAAATTTATTTGTGCTTCAATATTGTTAATTGCAAATTCCTAAATGTTATTGAGTTCCCAAAATACAAGAGGGGTACGATAGACGAAGTTCAATCCTAGTTTCTCTATTGCTCAATTTCATCCACATTTCTCTGTCTCAAATTCTTTTACAACATATTTAATTTTATTTCTCATAAAACAAATTCAATCTTTTCCAACCATATTTACTCATTAAGTTTGAGTCCTAAGGATTTATTTTGCACTGTTCCTCGTGGGTATGACAACCCCTACTTTTCTAACTATTATACTATTGCGATATTGGTACGCTTACCAAGATCCCAACAAGTATTTTTGGCGCCGTTTTCGGGAAACGGTGTTTCAATTTAAATTCTTAGTTCATCTTATTGAGTTGTGAATATTTTTATTTTTATTTTTATTTTGTTGTCATTAATTTATTATTATTCCTCTCTTCTGAGCTAATTCTTGCTATAGTTTCTGTGATATATGCTCTTGCGAGGTCAGGTGTCTAAAGGGCAGCTGGAATTTGATCCTGAGATCGAAAAGACATCCAGAAGGAACCGAAGCAAAAACAGGAAGAAAAGGCAAGGACAAGCTATAGGAGACAATCTCAACACTCTCGGGAAATATTCAAGTCCTTGCTGAGGAGGTGTCCTAACCATGGGTTTGAAGACATTGCTCAACTCAACATCTTCTGCAATGGTCTCAAGTCCGATACCAAAATGATACTGGATGCTGCAGCAGGTGGCACCATGATGTCTGTGGATGCAGAGCAAGCTACTAGGATTATTGAAGCATTAGCATCAACTGATCAACAAGCTCAGCATAGAAGACAACCAGTGCAGAGGAAGGGAGTTCTAGAGTTGAATACTTCAGATGCAATCTTGGCTCAGAACAAGATTCTCACCCAACAAATAGAGGCACTCACAAAGCAGATGTCCAAGCTTCTTCGGCAGTTGCATGCAGTTCAGTCAAATCCTGGTCAGACACCACAATTAACTTGTGACTTTTGTGGAGGTGACCATCCTAATGGTCACTGCTCTTATCAAGGCATTCAGGAAGAGCGAGTTAACTACATGGGGAATCAAGGAAGACTAGGCAATTTCTCTAACAATAATTACTCACAAGGTTGGAGAAATAACCAAAACAATAATTCTGGTTGGAGTAGGGGTGTTCATTGGTTCGGATTGACCCGACGAACCCGACGAACCAAACCAAACCAATTAAATTGGTTTGGATTTTTTTTTTACTTTTGGAACCGAACCGAACCGAACCGATGAAACCGAAGGCTATTGGTTCGGGTAACGGGCTGGGCAATCCAAACCCGTTACCCGAACCGAACCAATCCATTTATATATATAAAAAACGTTTTTTTTAGGGTTTGTGACTTTGTGTCTCTTATAGTCTTATTTCATTTTAGGCTTTTAGCCCGCGGCCGCGGCCCCTCCCTCCCTCCCTAGTCCCTCTTTCTCTCAATCTCACATTCTCAATCTCAGAAACTCAAATCCGGTGAACCTCCGCTCTCCGCCTCCCTCCGCTGTGAGACCTCCGGCCTCCAGCCTCCTTCCGCTCGACCACTCTGAGACCTCCGACCTCCGTCTCCGTCTCTGAACCTCTACTTTGTGCCTCCGTCTCCGTCTCCGTCTCGATCTGTTGTAGCTCTGTGCCTCCGTCTCCGTCTCTGCGGCTGCCGTCGATTCATCCTCATCCAACCGCGCACCCTTCCTTTTTCCCTTGCTCCGTGCCTCCGCAGCTCCGTGCCTCCGCAGCTCCGTGCCTCCGCAGCTCTGTGCCTCCGTCTCCTTCTCCGTCTCTCCATCTCTGTTGCATTCGGTGTTTGAAATTGAAAGGGGGTTGTTCACAGTAATCAGTATTAAGGTTTCTCCGTTTCTAGGTACAATTTCTTTTCCCTTTTCATTTCATATTTGCGATTGTGTAGCAATTGGAATTGGTTGTGTAACTATCAATATTACTGTTAATTTTTGTGCATTAGAATTTGGTGCAATATAATATAGACAGTGTGAAAAGAGCACATCAATTCACAAGTTGTGAGCATTTTGTTGTTGTTGTTGTTAGCCCCACAAGATGATGAACCCACCACATTTTTTCCTGCACTGTTGAAGAAATCTAGTTCTTGCACCTTAGATCCACAAACAGAATCATCCTTTGAGAGTTGCACAAAATCAAAATGCTTGTGGGAATTAGAGTTTGAGGCCTTTTGAGAGTTGCACAAAATCAAAATGCTTGTGGGAATTAGAATCACCTTAATTTTTTTGAATGTGGGATATTGATTCATGGAAAGAGAGATAGGCATGAGCATTATTTATTCAAGATTTGAATTAATGCAAATATCTTTATTGAATAAGGAAAGAAATCTCATGCATTTTGCTGTTATTATTTGCATTATAATATAAAAGGATTGAAGAGCCATAAGATCAAGCTTGCACTGATTCAGTGGATGAGTGCAGTGTTAATTAGTACATCATAGGGGTGTTCTGATTTTTTTTTGCTGATTTTTTTTTTTGCTGTTTAGGAATAATAGAATTTTTAATAATGCTGAGTTT
This sequence comes from Sesbania bispinosa, assembly GCA_026901365.1. Taxonomy (NCBI): domain Eukaryota; kingdom Viridiplantae; phylum Streptophyta; class Magnoliopsida; order Fabales; family Fabaceae; genus Sesbania; species Sesbania bispinosa. The sequence goes on from QLOH01000857.1 coordinate 128,465, forward strand.
TTTTTTTTGGTAAGTAGGAATATAAAAGAACAAAGAAAGAAAAAGCAAAAGCAAAAGCAAGCCTAACCATCTGAGCCTAAGACTAACAGGGGCTGAATACAAAGGGGGGGAGAAAACCAAATATAAAGAGGCCTTGTTTGATTGAATCTATTATTTTCAAAATGCTTCAATTTCTAGAACTAGTAAACTATTATGAATTGAATCTTCTATCTCCTTTCAAAGTCCTAGAAAAATTATCTTCTATCTCGAATTAATTTTTTGTGTGTAACAGTGTGTTAAAGAGATGGCAAAAAGGAAAGCTAGTGAGATTGCAAGTGAGGCAGCTTCTAGTGGACCCAATCCCAACCAACAAGTTGACCATGGAGATGTCCCAGCACCATTGCAAGTGATTGAAGAAGGTGAAACACAAGGTCCAACACAAACACAACAAGTTCCAACTCCAACACAACAAGAAGCTTTTAAAAGGAAACCAAGTAGGCCTCCCTCTAATGCTTGGACTCATTTTACTAAAGAAATTGATAAAGCAACTTGTAACTATTGTAAAAAGCAATATGCATGCAATAGTGCTAGTCATGGTACCAGTAATATGCTTAAACATCTTAAGATTTGTCCAAAAAATCCAAATAGGGAAGTTGATAAGGGTCAGAAAACATTGTCTCTTGGGAGGCCAAGTGAAGATGATAACTCTGTTAGTTTTAAACTTGTTGAATTTAGCCAAGAGGTCACACGAATGGCACTTGCAAGGATGATTGTTATAGATGAATTGCCTTTTAAGCATGTTGAGAATCAAGGCTTTAGGGACTTCATGTCTGAGGCACAACCTAGGTTTAAGATTCCCTCACGTATCACTGTTGCTAGGGATTGCTTGGTATTGTATAATCTTGAGAAGGGGAGCTTGAAAAAAGTGTTGTCTGCAAATAATCAGATGATTTCACTCACTACTGATACTTGGACATCAATCCAAAATGTTAATTACATGTGTGTGACTGCTCACTATATTGATGATGGGTGGGAATTGAATAAGAAAATATTGAGTTTTAACTTGATTGGTGACCACAAGGGTGAAACCATTGGGAAAAACTTAGAGAAGTGCTTGAAAGAATGGGGGATTACAAATGTGTGTTGTGTGACTGTTGATAATGCAAGTTCTAATAATTTGGCTATTGCATATTTGCGTAGAGGCATGAGTGATTGGAATGGAAATACTTTATTAAATGGAGAGTTCATGCATATGAGATGTTGTGCTCACATTTTGAACTTGATTGTTCGTGGAGGCAAAGTGGAGATGTGATATTGCAAAAGATGACAACAAATATGCAAATCAAGTTTTCTAAATATTGGGATAGTGGTGAGATTAACCTTCTATTGTTTGTGGCTATATTTCTTGATCCACGGTATAAGCTTGATTACATTGAATTTTGTTTGAAACTCTTGTATGGTGTTGATAAGATGAAGGAGATGATGCACAAGTTAAAAGATCTTATCAACAAATTGTTTGAGCATTATGTGTCATTGTATCCACTTACTGTTGATGGTAGTGATTCTAGTAGTAGTGTAGCATCCCATGTGGCCTCACAATCAAATGCCACCAATGATGTTGAAGATGAAGATGATGCTAATTGGGAGGATGAGTTTATGCAGAAAATGAGGAAGAAACAAGGTGATGAGATGAGGCATGAGTTGGAGAGGTACATAGAGGACGGCATTGAAGTCACTGATAAAGATAGTAATGATTTTGATATTTTGAAGTGGTGGAAAGGGAAGTCAGTAAAGTTTTATATTCTTTCTCGCATGGCTAGGGATATATTGGCTATTCCAGTGTCCACAGTATCTTCTGAGAGTGCATTTAGTACTGGAGGTCGAGTTCTTGACCCATTTCGGAGTTCCTTGAATCCACTACAGTTGAATCTTTGGTTTGTACACAGAATTGGCTAAGGAATCCTCCTAAGGTAATGGATTTGCATGCTGAGATTGATGAAGTGCAAAAGATGGAAACAGGTATAAACTCTTTAATTTGATCATTTAGTTAATTAGTTTGGTTACATTTTACAATAATAATGTTTATGTTTCTATTTGTAGAGTTGGCTGGATTATCTTTATCTGCATCCGGTATTGGTACTAGTGGAAGTGGAGATGCTGGCAGTGGCAGGTCTTGAAGTCTTGAAGAATAACTGGAGATGTTTATGATTTTCATAATGTTTATGTTTATGTTTATGCACTTATGTTGGTTTGTAATTTTTATGTTTGAATGTTATTAGTAATTTTGCCTTTTTTCACTCACCACTAATACTTGGTTGAAACTTGAATTGTTGGTGCAAATTTGAAGCAAAAAAAAGCCTTTTGCCTTCTTTATATCAGGTTATATGTATTATTTTAGGCAAAATAATGCATTTTTTCTTTTTTCCCGAATTGGTAAAAAATGGCATTTTTTTAGTTCCTGATCCGATTGAACCGAACCGAACCAACCCGTATTTAATTGGTTCGGTTTGGTTCGGATCAGTGCAAAAAAATGATGAAATCCGAACCGAACCGAACCGAACACTTTTGTTTGGTTCGGATTCGTTTTACCTTTGAAACCGAACCAAACCGACCCGTGAACACCCCTAGGTTGGAGACAGGATACAGGGCCTTCTAATAGGCCACATTCTTTCCAACAGCAACAACAAGGCTATCTTCCGGTACATGACAGACTATCAAAACTGGAAGATACACTGGACAAGTTCATGCAGTCTTCTATTTCCAATCAGAAAAATACAAAAGCAGCCATCAGAAATTTAGAGACACAAATTGGTCAGTTAGCAAAGGTCTTAGCAGAGCACCAAAAGGGAAAGTTCACAGCTAACACCCAAACTAATCCCAAAGAGCAGTGCAGTGCAATCACTACAAGGAGTGGTACATTAGTGGGAAGTGGTATGGGGGACAACTGAACAGTTGAGAAGCAAGTGTTGCCAGAAAAAGAGAAGGACAAAGAACAGAAAAAGAGTGAGAAGAAAGCAAAAAGCTTAAAGGAGAATGTGTACTCAGAAAAGAAGCTACCCTATCCACCTGTCCCATCCAAGAAAGCTAAGGACAAGATGTTTGCTCAATTCATGAGATTGTTTAAAGGATTACAAATTAGTATTCCTTTTCTTGAGGCATTGGAGCACATACCAAGTTATGCAAAGTTTATGAAATATCTTCTAACTAAGAAGATGAAAATATTTGATGAAGACACAGTAGAGTTAGAGGCTGGATGCAGTGCTATCATTTAGAAGCCTCTACCACAAAAGACACAAGACCCTGGCAGTTTCACAATTCCAGTCACCATTGGCAACTTATCAGTGAGAAAGGCAATGCTAGACCTTGGAGCTAGCATAATTCTGATGCCTTTATCCATGCTCAAGAGGATTGGTGATCTGAAGGTGAAACCTACAAAAATGAATCCGCAACTGGCAGACCGGTCCATCACACACCCATATGGGATAGCTGAAGACGTTCTAGTGAGGGTGGACAAATTTGTATTTCCTGTGGATTTCGTCATCATGGACATTGAAGAAGATGCTGATATTCCATTAATTCTGTGTCGACCGTTCATGAAAACCGCCAAGGTGATCATTGATGTCGACAAAGGTAAACTCAAGGTCAGCACACAGGATGATGATGTAATCTTCAATGTGTTCAAGGCAGCTCCACAACAGAAAGAACAACCAGATTGCTTGAAGGTAGACTCTACTGAGGGAGTCTCTCATACCAACATTGAGCCACAACTTCAAGGGGTCAAGAGTGAGAGAGCTGATTGTCAAAGTGCCCCTAAACTACGAAAGAAAAAGATTCATAAAGTCTTTCACAAGAAGTTGACAAAAAGAAGAAAGCAACTGCGAAAATCAATGGTGGAGCCCAGATTTAAAAGAAGAAAAAGACCAACATTGGTTTCTGATGGAGATGTTGGAAAAGCAAAAGGATTGGTGAGAGGATTGTTAAAGGAAATCAGTGGTGCAGCACCAGGGTTCACCACAAAATTCCAACTTCAAGAACCTTAAGGAAACAGGCGTCAAGCTGTATGATGTTAAACGAGCGCTTTCTGGGAGGCAACCCAGTGTTATAGTTGTTATATTTTGCAGTTTCCATTTTGATTTTGTTTGAGGTTTGTATATATTATGTGTTAATTAGGATTTTGTGTTTGTTTAGTTTAGGAATTATTAGGAACTGGTTGTGTAAGTGTGAGGGAGAGAAAAGTGGAAACCTTGATCATTGGGAAGTAGCAAAAAAATTTGACTAAATGTTGCAGAGCTTTTATTCTTTTTTCTGCGCTTCACCTACGCTTAGAAAAGCTCAAAAACTCATTGTTTTCTACGCTTCACCTGTAAAGTGCAGAAATGCCCAAAACATTTTGTTTTGTGCACTTCACCTGCGCTGAGCGCAGGATGAAGCACAGCGGCACGCTCAGTGAATATCTAACACCTGCGCTGCAGCTGCGCTGAGCGCAAGTGAAGCTCTGGTACGCGCTAGTGGTTAAATTCAAAACTGAAAAAGGGGAGGGTCATTCCAAACCTTCTCCCCTGTTTCTCTCACGAGTTCTGTGCGCGTTCCTTTACAGAGTAACTTCTTTTTCTTCCTTTTTTTCACCCCTAAACCTCTTCCATTCTTAGTTCTTTTGCTGTATAAGGTATGTTTCTGAGTTTTTGTTTAACTTTTACCGATTAAAATCCTCTGTTTCTATGTTTTGATTGATTGAACCTTAGGCTAGCAAACTTAGGCTTGTAGAGTTGCATGGTTTTAGGATTGTTCATCAATGTAGCCTTTGGGTAATAGGCTGGCTGTGTTTTATTGTTTAAACTAAGACTGTTGGTGTGCTCTGTGATATTACACTTGATATGGTCAAATGTGGTGATGCTCTGTTTTTTGCCTTAATATTTACACTGCCCAATTTAAATAAGTTTAGGACTATTTTCTGCTAAATGCTTGAACAACTCTATTTGATTGAGCCTGATAACACTGGTTACATGAATGCTCTATTTTTTAGTTGTGTTGGTTCAACTGAGGAATATGCTTTCATTGATGGTTCATGCATTGCAAGCTTGTTATTGATTTTACTGCTGATAATTGGGCTGTGAAATTCAGTTTAACTGCATTGAACTGATTCTTTGTTACTGTTAAACTTTTGCAGATGGTTCGCACATAGGTGACCACAACCATTAATCCATCCAGTTCCAGGGCAAGTAAAGGAAAGAGGGCACGGTCTGACCTTTGTTTTGATGCTGGCAGATTCGAGGATGGCCAGGCCTAAGCTAAATACAGTTACATCCAAAACTGTAATTTCATTGTGGAGAGGAGAGTCGAACTCAATGCTGAAGAGTTCGCTGAGTTTAATCAGGAGATCACTAGAAGGAGATGGCGGAGAGTGGCTGAGCCAGATAGATTCTATGATCCAGAGCTTGTCAGGGAGCTTTACTCCAATGCTATGGGAGAACCTGGTGGTGTAATTGACAAGAGGTCTTACGTGAGGGGAAGATTGGTAGCTTATGATCGTCACACGATCAATGACTTTTTGGGTAGCCCATCTACCTATGATGCGGAGGATTTGTCGTGCCAGTACCAGCAGCTGCTGAGAGAGAGGTAACTATGGGCATGACGACCTGGATACTCGAACTGCTCACTACCTATGTTTGCAGGGCGTACATATGAGGTTAATCAATATGGGGAGGCAGTCAGGATTATGAGGAAGGACTTGCACAACATCTCTCAGATGTGGATGGTCCTATTGTTGGCCAATGTCAGGCCAACCAACCATGTCTTTGATATCACCATTGAGACAACGCACCTCCTCTACTGCATTCTCTCTGTTGCAAATGTTGACATCGCCAGAGTAATTTATGAGAAGCTCCATCTTATGGTTAGGACTGCAGTGGAGCGTCACAATGAACGCTCCAAGATCAGTTTGGGATTCCCAGCCCTCATCACAACCTTGTGCCAGTCTCAGGGGGTTGAGGTCCACCCTACCGCTCCTATCAAGGCATCTATCACCAGGCGGTATATTGAGACTTATTGTATACCAGATGAGGAGCTGGAGCCGCCTCTAGAGTCCCAGGACGACCATCACTCTGCACCACCACAGCAGGCACCACCGGCTGACATTCCACCTCACATCTTCATGGAGTACCTTTATCGCCAGAACATAGCTATTCATAGAGGGATGCTTCATCTCCAAGACTTTTTGTACCATAATGTGAGAGGACCTCACCCAGGCATGCCACCGGAGCAGTTTCAGGCATATCTGCAGTGGCCTGGGGACAGACCTATTGTTCCGGAGGGAGGTGGAGCAGCAGCAGGGGATGTAACTGGAGCAGCACATGATGAGGAGATACATGATGCAGAGGATGATTGGTTTTTTTTACACGGTGTTTTCTTTCTTTTATTTTTCTTTTCTTTCCTTATTTTTTCTTTATTTGATACTTTTGTACATTATGCAACAATTATGTTAGGATTGATATTTTGTTTCATTTGAGCATTTTCTTTGTTAAGTTAGGATTAGAATTTCGTTTTATTCTCGTTATAATTAGGAATATAAAAAAACAAAAAAAAATAATTAGGATTAGTAATTTTAACTTAGGACTTAAGAATTAGGAAATAAAGAATTTGATGATTGGAGTTCAACTAAATGTCTCAAAGCTAGTACAGCCAAACTAATTGAATTAAGAGGAGAAAAAGGAATTAAGTGGTTGGGTTCATAATCAGTTAGGATTAGGATTTTTATGCAGGAAAATTAATTAAGGTAGTTAATTGTGCAATAAGTGATTTACTCAAGGAAAACAGCCATAAGCTTGTGAGTTTGTGTGACCAAACACTTTGAGAGTTTTCACTGTTGTTTGTCAATTGCTATTGCTTGAGTTTTTGGTTTTGTTACTGAACATGAAAAGCATGGAAGTGACTAAGGCAGCTTGTTAAAAATGTAAATTACTCAGTGCCAAATAGCCAACCTGTGAATAATATTTCATGTTTTTGATAGCCCATTTGAGCTTGAAATTTTCTTGGATTTTGCACCATAGCCTTGTTATTTATCATAATCCTTTTCCCTTTCACACTTAGGGATAGAGAACATAGATGCATTTTATTCAATAAGAATGGGTATTGTTTGGTTGATTGTAACTGAAAAAGGGCATAGTGAGTAATGGAATTCACTCTTTATAAAAAAAAACCGCATATGTATGAAGGAGTGAATTACCAAAAGAGGCAAAAATCTATGCAAAAATGTTTCAATCCAAGAATGGGATGGTAAATTGAAAGTCTTTTGAGAAAATTGTTTAAATTGTAGTTATGCTCTCTTTTCTCGAAAGTTGTGCTTATTGATATATCCTGAGAAACCATGATTTCTTGATAGCCAGGCCTCATTACAACCCAAGAAAGTGAAGGGAATCAAGCATGTGGTCAGGGTGCAGCGGAATAAATGGATTCCCTCCCTTGTTATGATCGTTAATGCGAAAACACGAATTAAGGCATAAAAGACATGAAACAAAAGGTCGTACCTTTTAAGGATTGTGAACGAGGCAATAGCAGCCACGTCTCTAGTGGTGTCCACGCCAATAGCCGAACTAGGAAACCCTCCTCAACTCTGCTAGTAGTGTTTAGAGAGTAAGAGCGACTGCTCATCTGTCTAGGGTAATGCATCTTATGCTATATTTATAGAGTGGTGGCTAGGGTTTAACCCTAACATATATAGGTCTGGCCCATTATGTTATAATTCTAATCAAATTAGAATTATTATCTTTTCCTAGTGGCTTGTTGTATGCGTGTGACCCAATAGGCTTTTAATATTTCGTTATGATATTTAAATAAAACCTTATTATATTTAATATCATAAATAGTGAGCGGTATCTAGCAATACATCACTACCCAAATATTGAGATTATCAACAACTTTGACGAATCCTATTTTATGATAATTTATATGATCTGTCCCTTTGTCCAAATATCTAATTGAACACAAGGGCATGGAATGTGTCAATCTTGTATAGTTCAATTTATGTTTTCTTGATCCTCAAGTAGACGGTACAGAAAATAAACATATCATGTTTATCCTCCTAAGCATGGCCATGCATTTTACAGTCTCACTTTATCAAGAGGCCTACAGATATAACTCCTGTTACATAGGAGGGACAAATTCCATTTAGGTCACTCACATCCCACCACATAATTTATTATATGTCCAAATACCAACTTTATGATCACCTTGATACAGGAAATGTTTGATTATATTCAGAACACATAATTACTTATGTAGGTGGGCTGTACAAGATATTGGGCCGAGGACGATCCCGATAACTCGACCCGTAACCCACGTCTCTCTGACCCCCTTCCCCAAGTAGGCACGTAGGAGGGTAGAAGGCTGAGTGGGACACGAGGAGGAGAAAAGACAGGAATAAGGATAATGGGCAGTTAGGACAAGGGCCTATAAGAGGCCCTGGGAGACTTGAGAGAAGGCAGGTTCACAATTTTGGTAGGAAAGTCGAGTTAACTGCCTTAAAGGTTAGCCCGGATTATCCTTGCCGAGAACATTTGGCGCCCACCGTGGGGTGGCGGTAAAACTCTTCCCGCCGACCACTCATATTTCCTTTCAACACATCATGGTGACACGACGGAATATCGGCAGAGCTGACGGTAACACAGGAAACGGAGATGATGCTTCAGAGACCACCTCGGAAACTGACAATCCGGTACTGCAGAGAATTCTGAGGAGGATGGACCAGTTGCAGGAACAGAACCAGACCCTTCAAGAGCAAAACCAGACGTTGCAAACGCATGTCACTACTCTGGCAAAGGGACGGGCCGAGGAAGACATACTAGAAGGAGATACAGGAGAATTCCAACCGTTCTCGATGGAGATTGCGGAAACCCCTTACCCCCTGATTTCAGGGAGCCTCCTCTGAAAGATTACGACGAGACCACCGACCCCCAAGCCCATGTCACGACTTTTAAAACACAGATGTTGAAGCGAGGCTTAGGAGATGCGATACAATACAAATTATTTTCGGGAACGTTGTCAGGAGCCGCCCTGATTTGGTTTTCACACTTGCCTCCTCTTTCCGTGTCCGGCATATTAGATCTGTTGAGGAAATTCTTGGCCCAATTCTCAGCCCGAAAGTCGAGGATGATGACTTCGGGTAAGATCTTCAGTATTCGGAAACGAGTAGGTGAGTCCCTGTGACACTATCTTGGACGCTTTAATGATGCCTCACTATTGGTAATAAACCCAAATCCCGAGCTCTTGGTATCAGCATTTGAGGAGGGGCTACAACCAGGACCATTCAATGAATCTTTAGCACAGAGACCGGCACAATCAATGCAGGAGATCATAAACAGGGCAGATTGTTATATTAAGGGCGAAGAGAGCCACGCGGAGAAGAGAGAAAGGTCGATTCACGAAGGACTGGTTACTCAAAAAGCCGGCAAAGAGCAAGGGCACACCTTCCAACAACATACACGAGCAAAGAAGGGTTATAACGGTCGAGGTAGGGGTTCCCAAACCAGGATAAGCTGGGACGACCGTCGACGACCAGATTCCGTTAGTAATTACGGAGTGGATACATTGACACCCCTCAATACAACCAGAGCTCGGATATTGAAAGAAGTCTACCAGTTCGACCTCATCAGGTTACCACCGCAAGTAGAGGGACCAAAAGGACCAGACATGAGTAAATAGTGTGATTACCATCGACCAAAAGGGCACGACACAGAAGATTGCTGGACACTGATGAACATAATTGAGAGGCTCATCAAGGAAGGATACCTAGGAAGGTACATTGAGAAGAGAAAAGGGCGAGGAGACAAGGACCAGAGAAGGGATGAAGAAGGTTCGGGGCCGAAGAGATGCAGAGATGATCGACATAAGGAAACCAGGGGTAAAGAAAAAGTCAGAGGAGTTGTAACCACTATTGCTGGCGGTTTCACCGGAGGAGGGGAGACCAGCTCGGCCAGAAGGAGGTACGCTAGGCAGGTTATGACAATACAGGCCGACCTGCTCGAGCAAGGGAACAGCCATCCTATGATAGAGTTCACGAATGAAGACTTCCGGGGAATTCAACCGCACCAAGACGATCCGATGGTCATTGACGTTTTAATGGCAAAATACTGAGTTCAGAGAGTCTTGATCGACCAGGGAAGTTCAACTGATGTTCTTTACTGGAGTGCTTTCGAAAAATTGCAACTTCCCAAAGAATGTTCATTGCCTTTTGCAGGATCACTGATGGGATTTGCAGGTGACTTAATGGAGGTCAGAGGGTACCTAGAATTGATGACGACTTTTGGAGAAGGAAGAAATGAAAAGTCAATTCCCGTCAAATACCTGGTGATCAATGCACCTTCCTCGTACAACGTCATCATCGGTAGATCGGCCTTAAACACCTTGGGTGCAGTAGTTTCAACAGTTCATCTCGCCATGAAGTACCCACTACAAAATGATGGAGTAGGGGTCGTGAAAGCAGATCAGGAAGCAGCAAGGAGATGCTACCGAGACAGTTTGAAAGTAAGAAGGAGAAATTGGCTGGTGGAGAAAACAGGAGAAGGGGATCCAGCAGCCAATCACAAGGTCTTTTTTGCGGAACTCAACCCCCGATAAGACTTCTTTGAGAGAAGACCTCAGCCGACTGAAGAGCTGGAAGAAGTCCAAATAGGCGAACAAATGGAGCAGAAGACAAAGATTAGCTCTAAACTGAAAGGCAAATTCAAGGAAGAATTGGTGAAACTTTTGAGGGGCAATGTCGACCTCTTTGCTTGGAAAGCCTCTGATATGCCAGGTATCGACCCCGACTTTCTCTGTCACAAACTAGCAATAGATCCAAAGGTTAAACCAGTGGCACAGCGACAAAGAAAGCTTGGTGAGGAATGACGCAGGGTTGTAGCGGTTGAGACTCAGAAATCGAAAGAGGCAGGTTTCATTCGAGAAGTCACCTACCCGACGTGGCTAGTCAATGTAGTCTTGGTTAAAAAGGCGAATGGGAAATGGCGCATGTGCACAGATTACACTGACCTCAACAGGGCTTGCCCAAAGGACCCCTACCCACTGGCAAACATAGACCGACTTGTGGATGGGACAGCCGGCAACAAAATCTTGACTTTAATGGACGCCTATTCGGGTTACAATCAGATCAGGATGCATCCCTTAGATGAGGAGCGAACCGCTTTCATGACCGGACAGTCAAATTTTTATTACAAGGTGATGCCCTTCGGACTAAAAAATGCAGGTGCAACGTACCAGAGGTTGATGGACAAGGTATTCTCCAAACAGATCGGCAGGAACATGGAAGTATACATAGATGACATGATTGTCAAATCGACGTTAGAGTCCGAACATCTGGGTGACCTGGAGGAGGGTACTTGCCGAGGTCCGCAAATACCAGATGAGGTTGAACCCACAAAAATGCACTTTCGGAGTGCAGTCAGGAAAGTTTTTGGGTTTCATGCTTACTGAAAGGGGAATAGAAGCCAACCCGGATAAATGTGGAGCTATTGTGAACATGAGGAGCCCAGCAACAGTAAAGGAAGTACAGTAGCTTACTGGTCGGATGGCAGCTCTATCTCGTTTCCTTTCCAAATCTGGAGAATGTGCCCTGCCCTTCTTTAAATGCCTAAGGAAGAACGAGAAGTTCATTTGGTCAGAAGAATGTGAAGAAGCCTTTCAAGAGTTAAAGAAGTTCTTATCCCGACCCCCCATCTTGATCACACCAACTCCAGGTTTACCTCTATTACTCTACATTTCAGTTAATAATGATGTCGTCAGCACGGCTTTGGTGCAGGAAGTGGATGGAGAGCAAAAACCCGTCTACTTTGTGAGTAGAGTACTACAAGGTCCCGAGAAGAGGTATCAAAAGATCGAAAAGCTAGCTTTGGCGGTAGTCACTTCGGCCAGAAGGCTACGCCAATATTTCCAAAGTTTTAGCATCATAATCAAAACAGATCAGCCCATCAAGCAGGTATTGCAGAAGTTGGATCTAGCAGGTCGGATGGTCAGTGGAATTATCAGAATTCGATATAACTTTTCAACCCAGGGGACATATCAAAGCACAAGTACTTTCGGATTTCTTAGCCGAACTTTCTACCCAGGAGGAGAATGATGTGAATTTGAAGAGGCAGACATGGGTCCTTTCTGTGGATGGAGCATCCAACTTGAAGGGAAGTGGAGCAGGAATCGTACTAGAAGGACCAGGTGGAGTGTTGATAGAGCAGTCCTTAAAGTTCGAATTCAGGGCGAGCAACAATCAAGCGGAATATGAAGCCCTGGTAGCAGGCTTAACTTTAGCAAAGTAAATGAACATCTCTGACATCCAGGTGAAGAGTGACTCACAGTTAGTGGTTGATCAAGTCAACGGCGAGTTCCAGGCAAAGGATGCACAGCTAGGTAAGTACCTTTCCCAAGTTAAAAAGTTAATACAGAATTTTTTGTCCGTTGAGTTGCAGTACGTGCCAAGGGATCAAAACTCCCGAGCTGATCTGTTATCCAAGTTGGCAAGCACCAAGAAACCTGGAAACAACCACTCAGTCATTCAAGAGACGTTACAGAAGCCCACTGTGGAAACCCAATAGGAAGTCTGGTGCATTGATCAGGTAGCCGAATCTTGGATTGACCCCATCCTTCACTACTTGACCGATGGTTCTCTCCCTGAGAACTCGGAATCAGCCAGAAAGATTCAAAAGGACTCAGCTAAGTACGCGGTCATCGAAAATCTGCTATTTCGAAGAGGCTTCTCAACCCCATTGCGTAGGTGTTTGAGTATCGAGCAGAGCACGAAAGTCATGTCTGAAGTCCATGAGGGAGTATGCGGAAGCCACATAGGAGGGGGATCTTTAGCACTGAAGGTGCTTAGAGCCGGGTACTATTGGCCAAAAATCAGGCAAAATTGCATTCAATTCGTGAAGAAATGTGATAAGTGCCAACACCATGCAGATCTTCATAGAGCTCTTCCTGTCGACTTGGGGTCTATTTATGCACCTTGGCCTTTTGCAATATGGGGAACTGACATCATTGGCCCTTTCCCTCAGGCTCCAGGTCAGGTCAAGTTTCTACTAGTAGCTATTGACTATTTCACAAAATGGATCGAGGCAGAGCCCCTAGCCATCATAACAGCAGAGAAGGTCAAAAGATTTTATTGGCAAAAGTTGATATGTCGATTTGGGGTTCCAAACCGAATTATTTCTGACAATGGCACCCAATTTGTTAGTCGGGTAGTCCATACCTTTTGCAGGGAACTCAGAATACAACTGGTTTTCTCATCTGTTGAACACCCCCAAACCAATGGTCAAGTAGAGGCAGCGAACAAGGTCATCCTAAGTGGATTGAAGAAAAGACTAGATGAAGCAAAAGGAAGACGGGTCGAGCACTTACCCCAAGTCCTGTGGTCATATCATACAACTCCTTATACCTCTACACATGAAACCCCGTACCGATTAGTGTACGGGACTGAAGCAATGATTCCAGTAGAAATCGAGGAACCAACTTTTAGAAGCATGACGTACGTAGAAGAGGAAAATGAAGTCGGCAGAAGGGCAGATCTGGATCTGGTAGATGAAGTAAGGGAGATGGCCCATATTAGAGAAATAACAACCAAAGAAAGAGCAGCCAGAAAATACAACTCGAAAGTTGTGCCGAGAAGTTTTCAAGAAGACGACTTGGTCATAAGGAGCGCTTTAAAGGATGGAACTGCAGGAAAGTTAGCTCCCAACTGGGAAGGTCCTTTTCAGGTTAAAACAGCAAAGGGAAAATGAGCATATAAATTGGAGACTCTGGAAGGAAAGGAAGTACCCAGGACCTGGAATGCTGGTAACTTACGTTTCTACTACAGTTAAACTAGATGTTCTTTGACAATATTCATTTTCTTATCTTTTGGTACTTAGTTAACAGTTCTTTTTCTGTAAAGTAGGAAGTAGAAAGTTGTTTTTTCTGTGTAAAGTAGGAAGTAGAAAGTTGTTTTTCTGTGTAAGGTAGGAAGTAGAAAGTTGTTTCTTTTTGTGAGGTAGTTTTCTTTTCTAAGTGTTGACTAGTGAGAGGGAGATCTCTTGGCTCTCAAGTCAGCTAGTTTTATTTGTAATAGTTAGGATCGATCATCAGAATAAAAGTAGACGAGCACTCTTTTCTCTCCTACCCTGGGAGAGTTTTTAATGAGGCTCTAGTTGTTAAGACCTTGTGTGATGAAGCATTGCATTCGAAGACTTCTTAACTTATCAACGCCAATACTCTTTCCAGAAAAACTCCAGTGACAAGTCGACTTCTAAAAAGCATCGACTTTAAACCAAGTTACTGACTTTTGAAAAGCATCAGTAACAAGTCAAATTCTAAAAAGCATCGACTTTAATCCAAGTTACTGACTTCTAAAAGCATCAGTAACAAGTCGACTTCTAAAAAGCATCGACTTTAATCCAAGTTACCGACTTCTGAAAAGCATCAGTAACAAGTCGACTTCTAAAAAGCATCGACTTTAATCCAAGTTACTGACTTCTGAAAAGCATCAGTAACAAGTCTACTTCTAAAAAGCATCGACTTTAATCCAAGTTACTGACTTCTGAAAAGCATTAGTAACAAGTCAACTTCTAAAAAGCATCAACTTTAAACCAAGTTACTGACTTTTAAAAAGCATCAGTAACAAGTCGACTTCTAAAACGCATCAACTTTAATCCAAGTTACTGACTTCTGAAAAGCATCAGTAACAAGTCGACTTTTAAAAAGCATCAACTTTAAACCAAGTTACTGACTTCTGAAAAGCATCAGTAACAAGTCGACTTTTATTTTAAAAAAGCATCACCTTTCCGAGAAGATGACTTCAGAAAGCAAGCATCAACTTTCTGAGAAGATGACTTCAGAAAGAATTAGACTGAAAATTAAACTAAGTTATTTATACCTCCAATGGTATTCCGAGAAGGTGACTTCAGAAAACATTAGATTGAAAATTAAACTAAGTTATTTATACCTCCAAAGGTATTCCGAGAAGGTGAATTCAGAAAGTATTAGATTGAAAATTAAACTAAGTTATTTATACCTCCAAAGGTATTCCGAGAAGGTGAATTCAGAAAGTATTAGATTGAAAATTAAGTTGTTATTTATACCTCGAAAGGTATTCCGAGAAGGTGAATTCAGGAAGTATTAGACTGAAAATTAAATTAAGTTATTTATACCTCCAAAGGTATTTCGAGAAGATGACTTCAGAAAACATTAGATTGAAAATTAAATTAAGTTTGGATTACATGAAGTCGGAACAAAAAGTGAAAACGAATTACAAAAGCAAACTAGCATGATACAACCTAAGTAAAAACATCATAAGACTACTCTTCATCATCTTCAGATTCCTCCACAAGCTTGCCATCCACAATCTTTTTGAAAACCCCTGCCCCATCCACATTAATACCCGGATTCAGTAACTTTACTTGGTCAATCGCCTTGAAAAAACCCTTTGCATGAAGAACGACAACCTCTTTCTGCAGGGTATCCAGGCTCCCTGTAAGATGCTTATTTTGCTCAGTTGCTTCAGCAAGGTTCTGGACTAACTTATCTTTTTCAAGAACGATGTCATCAAAATCTTTCTTCAATTTGACTTGCTCAGCAACCAAGTCTGAATATTTAGCATCAGTGGTGGTCTTAGCAGTTTCAGCAGCAACCAGCTTCGTCTTAGTATCTAAGAGAGACTTCTCCAAGGAAGCAATGGTTTGGGTTGCCGACTCAGTCGCCTTCAGTTTGTTGGTCAAGTCCTGAATCATCAGAGACCGCTCCTTTAGCTCTTTGTCATAAGCAGTCGAAGCACTATCA
The DNA here is from genome assembly GCA_026901365.1 of Sesbania bispinosa. Taxonomy (NCBI): domain Eukaryota; kingdom Viridiplantae; phylum Streptophyta; class Magnoliopsida; order Fabales; family Fabaceae; genus Sesbania; species Sesbania bispinosa. The sequence continues at coordinate 144,230 of QLOH01000857.1, forward strand.
AAACAGTACCCAAAAAACGAAGTCTGCATGCCCATAGTCATTAAGTGTTTGCCCACATTACGCATGCCGACCTTGTTGACCCGAGCTATGTCATCTTTCTTACTGAACTCTCGGCTAACAACCTGCTCAATAGGAAATCGGTGGTCGAAGATAGATGACACGTCGCTACCATCGGCACCCTGAAAATTATTGAATAAACACCACCACTTATCTGCTGGGATTGAGGTTAGGTTGGCTACGCCCGAAGAACTTCCACCTGATTGAGGTTGAGGAGGGGGACGATTTCCTGCGAACGCATCAGAGGGCGGTGGTATGGTTTGCTGAGAGGCCGACCTTACATCCTCGGTCGCCTTGGTAGGGGTGGCACCACCCGCAGTCTCCATTTGTTGGTTACCAATTGAAGCGTCCAACTTCTGCTTTTTCCTCCTTTCATTAGTAGGAATAGCAGTTTGCATATCGGAGGTCGAAGCACTTGGGTCAACACCAGCCTTCTTCAGCCACCGTCTCAGCGCTTTTTCATTGGTAATGACTTGAGGAACAGTGGCCTTGGGAGGCATCTTATCTGCAATAAAAGCGGAGTTAGTTGCCGTAACTTGGGTGAATTGAATGGAGATATAAAAGTTTAAAATAAAAGACACAAAATTCAAATACCAAGGGACTGACATAGCCGAGATGGGAGATCTTCATTCTCCAACAGGAAGCCACAATCAATGGGGACTTGGTTACGAAGGAACGCTACATCTATTTTTTCGTCAAAGGAGAGTTGGTCAAATTTGACCGTAGGAACCCTTCTCGGTTCCAAAGACCAGAATAAAGGGAAATGAGGGGTCCCGTCCTCCCCCACAAGGAGATTGGACATTAACCCAGAACCTCGAACCCTAAAGAATTTTTGCTTCCATTTCTTATAAGATGAAGTATAAGCATTTAGGATTCCTTTACGGGGAATGCTATTAAACGAGACCCATCCGATCTCATCCCCGGTAGGCAGTTTAATTTGGAAAAAACTAAAAAAAAAATTCTAAGGACAAGACCATATTATCGAAATGACAAATGATTTGGTAACCCCTAACGAAAGCCCAGCTGTTGAGGTGAAGTTGGGAGGGAGGAATGTTGAGAGTTCGGAGGATTTCTTTTTCGAAATTAGAAAAGGGTAATAACAGGTGCAATTTACAGAAAACAGTATCGTACATATATGTGAAAGGGATCGAGGACCCTTGATCCGAGTTACTCAAATAGATGAGCTCCTCTTTCTGGCATGGGTCTAGGATAACTAAAGGATCTGACTTCAGATAAGCCACAGGTGTCGATTTACAAAATCGTTCTATGGTGAGCAAGGAAGTATACTCGGAGTTAAAAGTGTAGACTTCGGTCGAGAAAGTTTTATAAATTTTAGGCAGGGGAACACCCTTTCCCCCCTCAGATAAATCATCAAAATCGCTCTCAGTCTCTTCCGAATCAGGAATGTTTACTACAAGGATTTGGGCAGTTACTACAGGTGTTTGATCAGTGGTAGGATGAGGATTATCTTCTAGGAGAGATGAAAAGGAACTGGAAGAACCATTACTGTTATCAGAGAATGACTCCGAAGTCGAATCAGAAGAAGACATCTTGAACAAAGATGATTAAAGTAGGAAGCAAGAAAGGAAGCAAATGATACCTGACAAAGGAAGGAGGGACGAATTAAGAGCTCGACAGCTAGAACGCAGAGAATCTCTGAGAATAAAACAAAACAGAAATTTGTGAAGGTGAAAGCTTTCAGCGTGATGAGAGGATCCTCGAACCCTTTGAAGGATATAGATAGGCAGATAGGCGACGTTTTGTCTTCATAAATAAAGGGGCGTAGCTTTTCGAGCATCATCATTGAGTAGGTGCAATGATGGGACGCGAACCGACGAAAGCCGCCGCTCCGGAAGTGGACAGTCGCATTGATTGGTGAACAACTGACGCACGCGGGGAACCCAACGCTTCGTGCGTCCCAACGCTTCGTGTTTCGAATCTTGCCAAGATATACCTGCATTTAATTCAGACAAGGCATTGGAAGGACCAAAATAATTAAGTTGGGAGAACTAAAAGGTCTCTTCAGTACATTATTAATACATTAATATATTATTAAAAGCCCATTTATTTTTGAAGAGTTGACGTTGAGCGTACCTCATGCAAGAAATCCTAATGAAAAATCCTATGCTCATTAACCTGAATGAGTTTGCTTGGACCTTACATGTTTTTCTAAGTCCAGAACGCTTGGGCTTGTCAAAACTGGGCCATCCGATAATCCTTTCCCCAACTCACTGCTCCCGGGAGATTAAGCCCTGCACTCCCTTCACTACGCGCTTAGGCTTGTGGGGCTGTGGACTGTACAAGATATTGGGCCGAGGATGATCCCGATAACTCGACCCGTAACCCACGTCTCTCTAACACCTTCCCCAAGTAGGCACGTAGGAGGGTAGAAGGCTGAGTGGGACACGAGGAGGGGAAAATACAGGAATAAGGGTAATGGGCAGTTAGGACAAGGGCCTATAAGAGGCCCTGGGAGACTGGAGAGAAGGCAGGTTCACAATTTTGGTAGGAAAGTCGAGTTAACTGCCTTAAAGGTTAGCCCGGATCATCCTTGCCGAGAACAGTAGGAATCGTAGTGATTTCAGGTCAAAGGACTTCATACAACATTTATCAATTTAAGAAACGTTCATGACACTTATGTAACAATCCATGCAACGTTCTTAAGGTGGGTATGTCCAGTACACTACTACTCTTAATATGTACCTATGGGAGCACATGATATCTCATATCCATGATCCGTGAGATGTGATCATCAATGAACTCACATACTAGTCTAAATGCATCTTTGTCCTAAGATGATACTTGACCAGGGACTATTTTAAGAATAGTTCTTCATAAGATCTCACGATCAAGTCATCTACTTGATTTCTTATGAAGTTTGAGCTTACTATTCTAAGGACATTAATTGTATTCTTAAAAGAATGAATTGCCTTTATAAAATAATATGATATAAGTCTCTAGTGCATATACCTAACAGAAAGACCTTATGATCCATGCTAATTATGTGTTGTATGTTAACTGAAAACAACTAGCAATTTCAATTGTTCAACTGCAGTGGAAAAATTGAGGGAAACACTTACCTGTGAGAGTTGAGAGAATTTCCTTGATTTTATCATTTGTTGGTACAATTGCTGCTCTTGAGAGATTGAATGCACTTTTATCTTATTTTAATTGATGATTGGTGGTTCTGATTTTTAACCTGAAATTTGGAAGGTGATAGCTATCTAGAAAGAGATGTTGAAATTGTATTCTTGTCAGTCAAATTCACAGTTAGGAATTGTAAATAACTGTCTATATTTGATTTTCTTGCTTGAGGGCAAGCAAGAAGCTAAGTTGGGGGGAGTTGATAAGTGCTATAATTGAGTAAATTTCTATGTAATTAAACCACTTATTGGTAATGAATTATTGAATTTATAATCCAATTTCACCCTTCTTTGCTTAACTTGTGGCTCTTATATATTAATTCAAATTAAATCTGAATTTGATGCTATTTTGATTAGACTTTTGGGAATTTTTGCAGAAGATGAAATATTGTACAGAGAAAGCATCAAGTGAGCAGTGAGAGAGACAGAAGCTGTGTAGAGCAAGATTCAAAGGCAGGGCAATCTGACGAATTAGTCATTGCTTCCTGCGCTTCACCTGCGCTGAGCGCAGGAAAAGCGCATGATTTCCCATTTTGTTACCGTTTCCTGCGTTGAGAGCTGGCTGAGCGCTGGACTGGTAACTTTGCGTTTTAATGATCCGTCAGATAGTTTTTCAAGGAGATTGTGATTTTTCAGAGATACGAAAAGAGTTATGGAAATACGGAGTTTTGGAGAAGAACAAAGACCATTCTGGAGCAAAGAAAAGAAGACAACGGAGCTGGAAGGCTTTGCTGTGATCTTTCTCCTTAATTCTTGTGGGTTGTAATGGCTACCATGAGTAGCTAAATTTCTTTGTAGGATTGAATGTAGTCGATTCAAACCTCATTTGTATTTTGGATCATTGATATTTAGGAATCCCTGTTTTATCAATACTGGTGTTTTTATTCTTTACTTAATGCTTAATTCTATTTATCCAATGGAATTATGATTTTGATTTGTTGATTTGGCTGGGAAACAATTCTTTAAATCTGATTTGGATAAAAACACTCAATAGATTGAATCACTAGGAATAGGGTTCAATATATTGATAACTTTAAAACAACTTTTCTTAATGTTAGGAAATTTGATAAATATCCGAGGGATCGGTGTTTAAGAGATTGTTCTAAGAATTTCATAATTGAGGAATCAATGTGAATGAAATTTATTTGTGCTTCAGTATTGTTAATTGCAAATTCCTAAATGTTATTGAGTTCCCAAAATACAAGAGGGGTGCGATAGACGAAGTTCAATCCTAGTTTCTCTATTGCTCAATTTCATCCATATTTCTCTTTGTCTCAAATTATTTTACAGCATATATAATTTTATTTCTTATAAAACAAATTCGATCTTTTCCAACCATATTTACTCATTAAGTTTAAGTCCTAAGGATTTATTTTGCACTGTTCCTCGTGGGTATGACAACCCCTACTTTTCTAATTATTATACTATTGCGATATTGGTACGCTTGCCAAGATCTCAACAAGCACATGACAGGAGGAGACGACAATAGAGGTCGTCTCTACAAGCAAGAGAAGGAGGCTATATGACTTATGGTGACAACAATAGAGGTCGCATTCTTCGTAATTGAAGTATGGGTAACAATTCTTCCATTATAATTGATGATGTTCTGTTTGTTGATGATCTAAAGTTTAATTTGTTGAGCATTAGTCAACTGTGTGGTAAAAATTATAAGATTTTCTTTAATCATGAATATTGTACAATATGTGATGCATCTGAAAATATAATGCTTATTGGTAGGAGAATGAATAACATATATGTGCTTGACATTGATCATTCCTCATCAAACATTGCATGTTTAACATCATGATATGATTTGTCTTGGCTTTGGCATAGGAGAATTGCACATATAAATCTTGAACAATTGAATAGGCTTGCATCAAAGAAACTTGTTAAAGGACTACCTAATCTTTAGTTCTCTAAAGAAGGAATATGTGATGCATGTCAAAAGGGAAAGCAGTCTAGAGTTTCTTTTAAATCAATAAAAATTGTTTCTACCTCTAGACCTCTTGAACATTTGCATATGGATCTCTTTGGTCCTTCTAGAACTATAAGCATAGGTGGTAGTGTATATGCCTTGGTAATAGTTGATGATTATTCTAGATTTACTTGGATTACATTCTTATATTCTAAAAATAATGTCTTTAAGGCTTTCATCAAAATTTCCAAAAGAATTCAAAATGAGAAAGAGTTGAAAATTAAATCTTTGAGAAGTGATCATGGAGGAGAATTTAAGAATGATGGATTTGAAAAGTTTTGTGATGAAAATGATATTGATCATAATTTTTCTGCTCTAAGAAATCCTCAACAAAATGGAGTTGTGGAAAGGAAAAATAGATCACTAATTGAACTAGCAAGGACAATGCTTAATGAAAATAATTTACCTAAATATTTTTGGGTTGATGCTGTTAGTACTTCTTGCTATGTTCTAAATAGAATTTTGATTCGTCCTTTTCTTAAAATGACTCCATATGAGCTTTTCAAGGGTAAGAAACCAAATATACCTCATTTGAAAGTTTTTTGGATGTAAATGTTTCATACTGAATAATAATAAAGATAATATTGGCAAATTTGATGCTAAAGCTGATGAAGGAGTGTTTTTAGGATATTCTACATCAAGTAAGGATATAGAGTCTTTAACAAGAAATCCTTGACAGTAGAAGAATCTATTCATGTTGTTTTTTATGAATCTAACCCCTACAAGAAGGGAAACTCTCTATGTGATGAAGAAGATGCAGGTACATTGAATAAACCATCAATTCAAGATGAAGACAGCATCAAAATTAAGCAAAATGAAGATCCAAAAGAAGTGCAATCATTACCCAAAGAATGGAGGAAGCCTATGGATCTCTCCTTGGACAACATTCTTGGTGACATTGAAAAGGGAGTAACTACTAGACATTCTTTTAATCTCTTTTGTGAAAATATGGCATTTGTATCTCAAATTGAACCATCTTGTGTGGATGATGCTTTGAATGATGAATATTGGATGATGGCCATGCATGATGAATTAAATCAATTTAAGAGAAATGATGTTTGGGAACTAGTGCATTATAAATCAAATATGAATGTCATAGGTACTAAATGGGTGTTTAGAAACAAACTTGATGAAATCGGATCAATAACTAGAAATAAGGCTAGACTGGTAGCTAAGGGCTATAATCAACAAGAGGGTATAGATTTTGGTGAAACATATGCTCCTATTGCTAGATTAGAAGCTGTTAGGCTCCTTCTTGCATTTGCATGTGTAAATAATTTTAAGCTATACCAAATGGATGTGAAAAGTGCCTTTTTGAATGGTTTCATTGATGAAGAAGTGTTTGTTTCTCAACCACCTGGTTTTGTTGATCATAAATTTCCTAACCATGTTTATAAACTAAAGAAAGCCCTTTATGGACTTAAGCAAGCTCCAAGACAATGGTATGAAAGATTGAGAAAGTTTCTCTTATCTCAAAACTTTGAAAGAGGAAAGGTAGACAAAACCTTATTCATCAAGAAAACTCTGAATGATATACTTCTTGTACAAGTGTATGTTGATGACATAATTTTTTTGGTTTATATAACCACACTCTTTGTGAGGACTTTGTCTAAAAAATGCAGGGGGAGTTTGACATGTCAATGATGGGTGAATTAAGCTTCTTTCTTAGACTGCAAGTTAAGCAGATGGAGAGGAGAATTTTCTTACATCAATCAAAATACACTAAAGAGCTCATTAAGAAATTTAAAATGGAAAGTTGCAAAAGCTCAAACATTTCTATGGGAACGAATTGCTACTTAGATGCAGATGCTCAAGCAAAATTTGTAAACGTTACCAAATATAGAGGGATGATAGGTTCACTTTTGTACTTAACTACTAGTAGACCTGACATCATGTTTAGTGTGTGTTTGTGTGCTAGGTATCAAGCAACACCTAAGGAATCACACCTGAATGTTGTCAAATATCTCAAGGAAACTCTAGACGTTGGTCTTTGGTATCCTAAAGGTACAAATCCTTCACTTGTTGGTTATTCTAACTCTGATTTTGCAGGTTGCAAGTTAGACAGAAAAAGTACAAGTGGCATATGTCATTTGTTTGGAAATAATCTAGTATCATGGCACAGTAAGAAACAAGCATGTGTGGCACTCTCAACAGCTGAGGCAGAATACATTGCAGTTGGAAATTGTTGTGCTCAATCATTATGGATCAAACAACAATTACATGACTTTGGAGTAAAGATGGACAACATACCATTATATTGTGACAACACAAGTGCAATCAACTTGACAAAGAATCTAATCTTTCACTCAAGAACAAAGCATATTGAAATTCGTCATCACTTCATAAGAGATCATGTTGAGAAAAGAGATTGCGTTATACAATTTGTTGACACAGAATCTCAGCTAGCAGATATATTCACTAAACCATTGCCAAGAGAAAGGTTCTACAAGCTAAGAAGGGAACTTGGTATACTTAATGAATATGATCTTAACTAATATATAATTCTATGTTTACTAATTTAAATTTATGTGAAATTGTGTGTATGATTGTGCATTTCATTCATTAGAAGCATAACATCATGAAAAAATTTCATTAAAATGCATTAAAATCCTTTTTTCAAGCATATTAGGAAGAGGATAATTGGTAAGTCCACTTTAGTAGTAGATTTATAGATTAATTTTAGGAAGTTTTTAGTTGTTTAGTTTGATAATTTTGTAAATTTGTAGCTAAAATTGTATATAATTGAGTTTGTTTGTATTTTAGGTGATTTTAGTAAATAATAGTATTTTTCTCTAATTTTTCATTATTTTGTTGTTTTTAGGAATTTTCTGGAAAATAAGAAAGGAAAAAGTTAAAGAGAAGCAATTTTAAAGTTTGTAGAAGAGTCAAACAGTGAATTTTGAGGCAAAAGAGGTGCCAAATTGAAGAAATTACTTTCTGCCAGACTTGTGTGGGAACATGCTATTTTCTTGTGAGGACATGACACTGCCAGAAGCTACAAGAATTAGAAATTTCTCTCTGCCATGTTCGTGTGGGAACATGGCAGGATTTGTGTGGGGATACGATTTTGACATAATCACTATAAATAGGTGCTGTTAGATTTTTAGCGGGACGGTTACTCATTTTTTTTGTTTTGTTTCCTCCTCTTCCACTCAAATTTCCTCTCGTTTTCTCTCATCTCTCTCTCAAGATTCAACTCAAAGGTGGAGCCTAGGGTTATTCTCCATGGATTTCGTCCTTGAGTTTTCATCTTCCTCTTCCTTTCTCTTCTTTTTTGTAATGGATTGCTAAATTTATTAGGTTAGGTGTTGATGAAACTTGATCTGAATTTTGTGTAAGTGTTTTGCTCATTCAATTTAATTTTCGTTTTCAATTCAATTGCTTCCTTCTGCTCTTAATGCTTCAATTGAATTGGCCACTCAATTGTATGAATCAAAAGCTTCTCTCACAATTGGAAAATTTGGGAAAAGTTTGGAATTGAAGCAAGCAACATAAATTTCTGATTGCCTAGGGATAGGAATCGATTTTTATGTGATCTTTAGCAATTCTTGATGATAATGCATGTCTCTATTAGGTTCACCTAAGGAATTAGGGTACTTAGTTTGAAGACATAGGGTTAATTCACCAAGGAATTGGGTTTTAACTAGGTTTGTGAATTGGATCATTGAATTATCTTTAATAATTGAGTTGAATGATGTGAACACTTGCATAAAAAGAGGATTAAGTGAAATCAACCCTAACCAATTTTGTTAAATTCGTATTCCAATTTTACTGCATCTTGTTAAATTGTTAAAAAAAACATAATTCAAGTTTCTGGTTTAGCTTTCTGAATTAATTTTCTGCATTAGATTGTAGGTCATCAAATACAATTGATTTCTCTTTGTTCAACTAGCTAAGTTCTCTGTTAATTGGTACTTGATTCATCAATCTCTGTGGGACGATACTTTTACTTTCATTATATTACTTGTTACGATTCGGTGCACTTGCCGAGTGAGCATCAATAATCGATTACCTGCATAAGTAATCGACTAAACCAGGAAGTCTATGTTTCAGTAGAAACATAAACTCATTGTGTTAATCGATTACCTACTTGAGTTAATCGATTACCTTGCTGGAGAAATTAACACCTAGCATCTGTGACTGTGATAATCAATTACCTACATGAGTTAATCGATTACCTTGCTGGAAGGAATAATCACCTTGCATTTGTGACTGTGTTAATCGATTACCGTCTTCTTGTAATCGATTACCTGCGACTTAGAAGCGTCCCACTCACTTTCAGAGACGCCAATAATGAGATTTAAACCTTCCCTCTTCACTTCAATCTCACTTCTTGAAACCCTAAGTGAAAATCCTCCTCTAAAATCCTTCATATCCTCACCAATTTCTCAATCAATCACTTCCTCTCAACCACTTCCTCAATCAACAATGGCGGAATCAAGCAAGAACTAGGGAAAACGCGTGAAGCACACCGCAAGTGGAAAGGAATTTCGTTCTCCCAAACTGACTCTGGTAAGAAAATCCGGATCCTCAAAATGCCCTGCTCAAGAATCACCACCAAGAGCATTGAACTTCACTCACCCATGGTTCTCCAATGAGCAACAAGCCACTGCCTACTTCAGTTTCTTCGCAGGAAAGGAAATAATCTCTCCAAAGGTTCTTTCTTTTTCTTGGTGTTAGACAAGTGGCCTCAAGTAACTTAAAAAGGGGGGTGAATTAAGTTAATCAAAATTTTCTTTCTTTTCCTTTCCTTATTTTTTCTATCTTTTACCATGCAAGAAATAACTTATAATAATTCTTCTAAGATGAAAGATGTATGCAGAATACTTATTTCTCAATATATTAACTTAGCAATCAAAGTAAACTAGTAAAAGGATAGGGAAGAAGAATTGCAAACTCAATTTATATTGGTTCGGCCAATCCTTGCCTACGTCCAGTCCTCAAGTCACCCACTTGAGATTTCCACTATCTTTGTAAAATTCTTTACAAAAGATGAACACTTAATCACCTTGGGATCCCTTTCCCATGTGTTGAGTTTCACTTGCAACTAACGAGAGACACCCTCTCTTTATTACAACAGGATGGAAAGAAGATTTTAGACAAGATAAACTCTCTTGAAGAGTAGATTATACAAATTGAAGATCTTATAAGAACTCTCAAAGATTTTGCAAGTGTTTGGCCAAAGTAGTTTTTCAAAGAGTTTTTCACACTTTTTATTATTTTTTTCTTGTATCTATTTGCTTCTGAAGTGGAGACATATATTTATACTAGAGAAAAAAAGTTTTGTGTCTCTTTATGAGGAATTGTAACTTTTCATATTTTTCTGAAAAGTCTCACTGGTAGTCGATTACAAGAGATCAGTAATCGATTACAGATTTCAAAATTCAAATTGTTTTTGCACCGTTGTAGCTTCAATTTGAATTTTAAGTTCTCATGTTGTTGGTAATCGATTACAGCATCTGGTAATCGATTTACAGATTTTAAAATTCAAATTATTTTTCACCGTTGGAGTTTCCATTTGAAATCTTAAGTTCTCGTGCTGCTGGTAATCGATTACAGCATCTGGTAATCGATTACCAGTTCAAAATATTTATTCTTAACTTATTTTCGATACATCAAAAAATTTTTTATTAAATAATTATTTTAAGGCCAAATCAACTTTGCAAAAACTAGAGATTCTTTTAACAAAAGAAGCTAAGTTGACCGAAATTTATCTAATAAGATTGATTTGCTTCATGCTCTATCTTTGTCAATCCTTTTGTCAGTCTTGTGATTTTGTTTTCTTTCTATTGGCATCATCAAAACCTGCATGTATTGCATTCACACTTGGCTTTGTAGAAATGGCTTTACTTTTCAAGAAGATTTGGAGTCTCAGGGTCTTAGTAAGTTTGTTCAATTGAAAGGAAAATATTACCCTGTTTTAGTTAAGGTGTTTTACTCAAATCTTTATTATGATGAAGATGGAAATCTATTTTCTGAAGTAAAAAGAACCAAGATTTGGATGAATGAGTCATTTTTTAGGGATATTGGTGGAATCACTGCTGATGGAATCAAAATTAACATTGATGATTTTAATAGACATGAAATTGAATACAATAAGCTTGAATTATACAAGTCTATATTGGTGAATGCAAATGGTTGGGAAGAAGAGCAAGTTATAAAGAGGACTGAAAAGAAGAAATCTATTTTTAATACTGGTAGAAAGAAGGTTGATGATAGGTTGCTTCATTACACTTTAGAATGGATTGTAGCTGCTGTAACATCCCAAGATTTAGACTTAAAGGACGTAACGAAAACCTTAGGCTATGGATCCGGTCGGGAGAAGTAGGATGAGGGTAAAAAGGGAAATCAGAGTTGAATGGGAAATTAAGTAACCATTGGATATCTAAACTAAGAAGGTTGGGTTATAGGAGATTCTGGAGGAATAACCAAATGGTAAGTCAAACATCTATAGATTTGGACCTGGAAAGGAATCATGCCCAGAGTCAGAGGGAATATGGGATGGTTAAGAGTTAAGGGAAAACAGAGTAACACCCTAGATCTTAGCCATTAAGTGTGAAAGAATAAGCCCTAAGGTTAAGGGGAATTGAATCATCAAGATTTAGAGTATGAAAGGATTTGGATGGGAAGATCAAAGTTAGAAGAAGGTTTTGGAGGAGAGGAATTAGGTTTGAGGAGAGAATTGAATTGGAGTCAAAGAGGGGCAAAAACCAAGGTTGTTGCTTAATTTCAGGTTTTAAGCCTAATGACCTTGGTACACTAAATTGCAAATATATAGAGTTGAAGGTGTCCAATTAGGGTGATTCCACTTGAATTAGAAATCTAAGATCCGGGGCTTCATTTTGATATGTTATATGATAGTATTCCGAGCTTGTTTGCACCCCTAAACAGCAGGTTTATGCGCTGAAGCGTGCACGCGCCTGCAGCTCCCTGTTTGGAGCGCGCTGAAGCGCACTAAAGCGCGCTGGAGCGCGCACACGCCAGAAACTCCCTGTTTGGAGCGCGCTGAAGCGCACTAAAATGTGTTGAAGTGCGCGCAGCCCTGCAGCGTTTTAAAAACGTGTTCTTCTTCTTCTCTCATTTTTCTCCCTTTCACTAGGGTTTTTAGAGAGAAGGAAGAGGGTTTAGAGGGAGAAGGTCCAAGGAGGAAGAAGGGAAGGAAGATTTGAGGTTTCCACCACCATCTCAAGGCTTGGGAGCATCCCTCTAACTTCTCCATCATCTCCATTTCTCCATCTTCTTCTTCTCCTTTCTCCATGGAGGTGAGCGTGGTTTCCACTCACTTGTTTTCTTAGTTGTTCTCCTATGTATGCTCCCTATTCTTTCTCCCCTTGCTATTATTGATGATTATATTTGGATTTATGCAAATCTAGGGTGGAATGTTGGATTGATTGAGTATATGACATTTTGGCTCAAACCCTAGGTTAGAGGATTTGGGGATTTTGTGTAATGGTTGATTGTTGATGTTGTAACCTTGGAAATGTTGTTTATTCATGCACATACTCATGCTAACAAAATTATTATCATTCTTCATGCCTCCACTCATGCATGTTGTGAAAGAAAAGAATTTGGGTCTTAAGACCTCATGTTTTTGAAAGAGGAAAATTGGGTCTTAGGACCTTCTGTTTTTAAGAAAGAGGATTTTGGGTCTTTAGACCTCATGTTAAATAATCAGATTTTGGTCCCTGGACTCATGTTTCTGAGACTTTGTCTCTGGTCCTTGGACTCATATTTCTGAGACTTTGTCTCCGGCCCTTGGATTCATGTTACAAGAGAGGTAATCACATCTGCTCCTAGGTCAAGGGGTAAATGGGATTCCTCCATTAAAAATGAATTTCATGCATAGCATCCTTGTTTGTCTAATTAAAACTTAATGAGGGTCCTTGGTCACACGGCCGAGCGCTCAAATCATGTAACAGTAAAAAAACACCTGGGTGTGGGTTTACACACTTGATTGCCCCTTGTGGGTGATTTCATTTGACTTACTTGGTAGGATACACATGATTACATGAATAATTGCATGTACACTGATGTATATTAAAGAACTGTTGGGCATTAAATATCAAGTTTAATGAATGAATTTTTATGAGTTATTTAGGGGTTGATTCTATGTTCTTCCGCTATGAATGTATGATTTGTCTTCCCCACACATGCACACACTGTTACCTCACTCACTGGGACGTAGTCTCATCCCACGATGTGGGAATCATATTTCAGTTGTGCAGGTTGCTATCCAGGTTCTTGGCGGAAGAGTTGAGGATTCAATTGAAGTAGAGTGCTAAGGATTGTATTTGTAAATTAAAGGTTTATTTATGTAGTAAAGCTGAGACTTTAGATTGGCCATGGAGGCCTTATTGTAGATTGATATTATATTGTGATATTATAAATTGTACTGGTGGTTTCCTGGATTTCAGGTCTAGTTGGAAAAATTGGGAAATGTCCAATTTTTAGGGGAAATTCTGCCGGATTTCCGGTAAAAGTTTTATGAACCATAACACTCCAAAGTGTAGGTTCGTTCCCTAGGTTTTTAATTAAGTATTTGTATTGAATTTTATGAAAGCTTAAGCAAACGTTGGATTGCCTAAGAAATTGTGTGATTTGATTGACGATATCGAAAATGGCGCGAAATAATTTCAGAAATTCGGAATAGTGTTTCCAACGGACATTATTCTTGAATTAAAAAATTAGGACGTTACAGCTGCTAGGGGGAGCAATCATGCTCAAGCTAATGAAGAAGATATGATGATGATTTGTGCAATTAAAAATGAGGTAAAAGTAAACTGGATGGATGTGATTTGTAACACAATGATGAAGACTAGAAGGTTAATTGATTACAAGTGTCCCTATCCTGTATTCATTTCAAAAGTTCTTGATCACTATGAAGTGGATACTAATTCTGAATCAAGAGACATAACAAGGGAAGCACGTGATGTAAAATACAAAGCAATGAAAATGATGAAAATAGTAAAAACATAGCATGGATGGTTAAATAAAGAAGAAGTTAATGTTGAGGGAAACACTTCTGGAAATGCAAATGATGAAGAAGATACTGAAATAGCTGAACCTAAGCCGCTCATAGCTTTTGAACAAATGGTCTTGTCCAAGCTAAATGAAATTTTAGAAACTCAGAAGATAGATTATCAAGAGTTGAAGGACAGTATTGAGGCTATCTCTGAAAGGCTAGATGAGCTTCAAGTTCTGTTTCCGGATGCTTAGGATGAGCTTCAATTTCTTAGGATTTTATTTCGTTTGTTTTTCATCATTTAGGTTGCATTTCTTTTGATATTGGTACTGTAATATGAACAATGTTTACTTTGCTTCTTATATGTTTTTAATCATGACAATTGCAGTTTATGTTTACTGCTATTTGATTGTGATCATTGTGTGTATGATTAAATAGAGTAATATAACCAGTAAGAAGCAAATGGAAATGGATTTTCTCTCTGAAATTTTGGTTTTTATTTTCCAAAAGGGGGAGAAGAATGAGAAGAATAAGGAAATGAATAAGGAAATTATAGTGAATGTGAATAGATACATGTGAATGGATATGAATGATGTGAATGGATATATTGAAAGTATGTATTGTTGTGATTTGTTTCATAAACACATATGCTATGTCTTATCCTATTTGCTATACAAGTGTTTTCAAGTTCTTTTTAGGATTGAAGGAATAGAAATTTCCTATGTGCTCATCGTAATTGTTATTGAAAGTGTTTTGCGCATCAAACCCAAAAAGAGGGAGATTGTTGGACTTAAGCTACAATGGAAGATACAAGTTATTCATCAAGTCTCTCATGTATTAGTTGTTTTGGTTTTGTTGTAGAAAGTAGGTGCTTTAAGTTTCGATTCATTTTGCAGTGCCAAACAAGTTTCAATAAATGTTGCACTTGTATTGATTGTTTTTAGTTTTAGCCAATATGTGTGTTTGATTATTCCTCCTTGATTGATTTATGATTATGCAAATTGAGTTCATGATTGAGTTTTTAAGTTTGGATAGCTTGGTAGCTAAATTAATCAACTTAGTATTAATTTACCACGGGTTTAATCGATTACTTCAGTTGGTAATGGACCCCAAGTTGACCCAAAACTGAAAACTGCCTGAATTCATGATCAAGATCGATTTAATCGATTACTTGATGTAAGTAATCGATTACTTTCATAATCATATTAGAGTTTTTTGTTAATTCGCTCTGGTTTAATGGATTACCCAAGCTAGTAATCGCTTACCACAGAGTCTGCATAATAATGGACGTTTTCAAAACTGTTTTTAACTGATTTTTAACAAACTTTTCAGTTTCTAACTAACCAAAAACTAATTTAATCTGTGATTTTCGAAATAAAAAGAACAAAAGAGCTAAATTTTGAAAACAAGAAAGAATCTCTTTAGAAAAACTCTCCAAGAATTCTATTCAAAAAGTCCAGAAATTCTGCAGCTTCAAGAACTCTGAATCCAAGATGATTAGACAAATAGAAGAAAACTTTTGATTTTCTCATGAAGTTTATCTGCACAAATAAGGTGCTATTGTTCTAAACTCAGTTCTTTATTGATTTTTCTGAATTGTGTTATCTCTTGAATAGGGTGTTCATAAAGATTTATTTGAAATCTTGTGACGGGGTGTCATGAGTAAGGTTGATGTTCATATGACGGGGTGTCATTGAAGAACATGCTCTTGTGGGGTGCAAGAGTCAAACCTTTGTTTGTTTGTTAGAAAGTATTTCTTTAGGATTGAATGTTCATGGTGTTTGTAATTAATTCTATAGTGAAAGCAGGTTTAGTGGTGTGCTAAATCTAAACTGGATGTAGGCCCCTTTTGTGGCTGAACCAGTATAAACGACTGTGTCATCTTCTCTATCCCTACTCTATTTGAATTGAGTTTCTTGGCATATAAATTTGAATCTTGATCTGTATGATAATTGTGAATTGTTAAGTGTACATTGATTGTTACTGCAATACTGAACATAATATTGAAAATTGAATCACAAAATTGAGTAATCAATCTTGATAATCAATTACTCACTGCATCAAATTTGGTAATCAATTACCTTCTGCAACTCATTGATCCGCTGCACATTTGATTTTAAACTCTGAAAATGTACATTTTGAAAACTCAATTTGAAAGAATCTTGAAGGCAAATTAGAAAGGGGAAAACTTTTTTTTTTGTATTTTGAAAAAGGAACAAGTTTTTGTGAATCTATTCAACCCCCTTCTAGATTCCCTCTAGGACCAACAAAATAATCTATCATATGAACAAAATGGGTTTTCAGATATAAAATGGATGAAGAAGGTAAGGTTATCGGAAATAAAGCAAGGTTGGTAGCCCAAGGCTACAATCAACAAGAAGGTATAGATTATGATGAAACTTTTGCTCCAGTAGCTAGATTAAAAACTATTAGAATCCTTTTTGCATTCGATGCATTTAAAAACTTTAAACTGTATCAAATGGATGTTAAGAGTGCATTTCTAAATGGGTTCATAAATGAAGAAGTATATGTGCATCAACCCCTGGATTTATAAATCAGAAACATCCTAACCATGTTTTCAAACTCACTAAAGCTTTATATGGATTGAAACAAGCTCCTAGAGCTTGGTATGAAAGATTAATCAATTTTTTATTCAAAAATAAATTTTCTAGAGGAAAAATGGACACAACATTGTTTATAAAAACATTCAAGAAAGATCTTTTGATTGTTCAAATATATGTTGATGATATCATCTTTGGATCATCAAATGAGAACATGTGCAAAGAAATTTCAGAATTGATGAAAGGTGAATTTGAAATGAGTTTAATGGGAGAACTCAAAATTTTTCTTAGGAGTACAAATCAAACAAGAAGAAAGAGTTATCTATCAAGAAAAATATACAAAAGATCTTCTTAAAAGATTCAAAACGAAAGAAGCAAAACCTATGTCAACACCCATGCATCCTTCTACAGTTTTTGACCATGATAAAAATGGGAAACCTGTTTCTAAAAAGGAATATAGAGGCATGATTGGATCTTTACTATACTTAACAGCTAGTAGACCAGATATAATGTTCTCCGTTGGATTATGTGCTAGATTTTGATCTGCTCCTAAAGAATCCCATTCAGATATCTTGTTGGTACTACTGATCTTGGCATTTGGTTCAAGAAAGGAACTAGCTTTGATCTTATAGGTTATTGTGATGCTAACTATGCTAGAGATAGACTGGAAAAAAAAAAGAACAAGTGGTGGATGTCAATTCCTAGGAGAATCTCTTATCTCATGGTCTTGCAAAAAGCAACCTACAATTGCATTATCCACTGTAGAAGCTGAATATGTTTCAGCTGCAAGTTGCTATTCTCAAATTTTGTGGATAAAGCATCAAATGGAAGACTATTACCTGAGGTACTCCAAAATCCCAATCTTCTGTTATAACACAAGTGCCATTAACTTATCCGAGAATCCCATACTGCACTCTAGATCAAAACACATTGATATTAAACATCATTTTAAAAGAGATCATGTTCAGAAGAATGATATTGAACTCAAATTTATTGAAACCAAGCTAGAAATAGCTGATATTTTCACTACACCACACATAGAGGAAAGATTTAATTTTATCAAAGATAGGCTACATTTGTGCAAGTTAAATTAATTATATTCTCTATGGGAATCTGAGCCTGAAGGAAGGTGAATTTCTCATACACGAAAACATATCCTTCTTAGAATAAAGAAGAAGCAGAAATCTATTCTTCTGGAAAATTGCATCCTTCTAAAAGGAAGCATTTTCATTATTCTGGAAGTCAACCAGAATCTTCTCTTTAGTTGACCAGAAAAAATACCTTTCTATGATTGATCAGAAAAGCCTTCTCATATACTGATGAGAATAAGAAGAGCCAAGGAAGCTTTACAACAAGTGTTGGCAGAATTGAAGCTAAAGTTGATCAAAGGATTCACATCATATACCTAGGAACTGTCCTTGTCCTTCAAGAATTCCTAAAGTTCATTTATCTAAGAAAATAATTTTTTAAAGGGTAATGGTCAACTATAAGAGTGACCCAACAGTCCTAGGGTTAAGCAAGGGTTTATATGAAGTTGAAACATGCCTTTTGTCATTAGGAAAGAGAAAATACAGTTTTAGCACAATTAAGGAAGTAGCTTTTAACCGTTAGCAGCAAAAAACTGTTGGCCCTCTTTTCTTATGCACACGTAGATTTCTCTCTCCTTCCCTCATCCTCCTCGCATTCCTTCTCCCTAACGGATAGTATAGTGTTTCTATAAACTATTTAGGAATGAACAACAGAAAGCTCTCTGTTATTAACCTAAGAGCTTCACATCCTCTCTAGCCTCTCTGTTTTTCATTCTCTTGAATCCAATCACAGTTTCTAGTTTCACCTTCAAATCATCTCCATTTTAAAATGAGGATTAAAACAGTAGCCCACAAAAACAAAACCACTTCTCCCAACATCTTTGATTGTTTCTATAACAGTCATGATGCATCTCCCAATCCAACTCCTACGATTAAACCATTGAACCGTGAACCAGTGCCTTCACTGGTTCAATTATCGGTCTGTTTTTTAAAACATTACTTTAGAATGCTAATTCTCTAATATTAAAGCAATTAATTAAGTAGGCTCAAGTTTACAAGATTGTGGACAACATCATTTCCTTTTCTCTTACTCTAATTAAAGTCACGTTTTCTAAAATCCATCTTCATCATCTAGATATCTCGTATTATGCTACTAATATCTCAAATTATCAGGGGCGTATCTAAGGGTGCTGGAAGGGGCCACGACCCCCCAAAAATTTTCAATCTTTATTAATTATATGGATCTCACATAAAATATTTTATTAACTATTAATCTGCCCCCTAAATATAAATTATAAATTTTGTAATATTATCTCTTTATGACTCTTTTACTCCTTATCATTATATGCTTACAAAAATTAATTTTTAGTTTTTCCTTAGTTCCTTTTTTCTATATTATTTATATTAATTATCTTTCTTTATTTAGAAAGGTAAGGTGACAATTAAATAAAAAAGATTTTATTTTATTTGAATATGATGTTTAGAATTGCATAGTAAGAAAATAAAAAATCTAAAAAAAGTAAAAAGGAATTTTTTTTATTTGAATTTAATTTGGATTAGGTAATAAAATAAAATCTTTATCATGATTTTAATTTTATTTTAAGGATTATACAATGAGAGAAGAAATGACTTAAAAAAATCTTTTTTTAAAATTAGGTGATAAAAAAGAAAAAAATAATTTTTATCTTATTTCATTTAAATAATATATATATTTATTAGGAAGTAAAGTGCACGACCCTAAACCATATATATATATATATATATATATTATTTCATTGAAATCTCAGGGACTAAAGTGCACGACGCTAAAAAAGTCTAGTACTGATATAGGGGTTTACTCTTATTCATATGATGGTGGTGGTGGTCATGGTGTAACTGACGATGGTGGTGGTCTTTCTCAGTCGGGTTTTATGATCTCCATGATTGTAATACTATAGATGGTGATCATGATGGTGGTGATGAGGTGATCTTCATTGCATGTCGTTATCATTGGGATAGGTGGTTATTCATATGACGGTGATGGTGGTAATGGTGTAACTGATTATGGTGGTGGTCTTTCTCAGTTGGGTTTTATGATCTCCATGATGGTTATAATATTGATGGTGATCATGAGGGAGGTGATGAGTTGATCTTCATTGCATGTCGACATGGGATATGTGATTATTCATATGATGGTGGTGGTGGTGGTTGTCATGGTGTAACTGACGATGGTGTTGGACTTACTCAGTCGGGTTTTGTGATCTCCACGATGGTAATACTATTGATGGTGATCATGATGGTGGTGATGATGTGATCTTCATTGCATGTCTTCATCACTGGGATAGGTGATTGTTCATATGATGGTGGTTGTCTTTCTCAGGTGCTTTATATGATCTCCATGATGGTTATATTGTGTCATAATGGTGGCTATGAGGTGATCTTCATTACATGTCGTCATCACTGGGATAGGTGATTATTCATATGATGGTGGTGGTGGTCATGGTGTAACCAACGATGGTGGTGGTCTTCCTCAGTGGGGTTTTATGATCTTCATGATAGTAAGACTATTTATGATGATCATGATGGTGGTGATCTTCATTACATGTCGTCATCATCGGGGTAGGTGATTGTTCATATAATGGTGGTGGTGGTCATAATGTAACTGACGATGGTGGTGGTTGTTCTCGCGTCTTATTATCTCCATGATGGTAATACTATTGACAGTGATCATGATGGTGGCAGTGAGGTGATCTTCATTGCATGTCGTCATTGCTGGGATGAATGTAAAATCATATAAACATGTTTAAGGATGACAAAAAAATCCGCAGATACCGTGGATATAACCGCAACGGGTACCTGCATATTTATTAGGGTTTTCAACTCATAAATTTACCTGATAAAAAATGTAATTTTATTTTAATAATTAAAAAATTAATAAAAAAATATTAATTAGATGAATCGGTTATTTGGGACACACTATTGAGGCGGACATGTAACTTTTATTAGTCAACTCATCAGGTTAACATATCTCATTTACGGCCAGGGACCACAGGTTGGGGTTTGGAAAGTTTCGGGACAAAAAACATAGGATTTAAAGTACATGGACGAATACCAAAGTTGATCGAAACTATAGGGACGGGAAACATATTTTTTTCCCTATTTTCTATTAAATATATATAGATATTAGAAATTTTTATTAATTTACGATGATATAAAAATTATTTTTTACTATTTTATAATGATATTTTTAATATATCAATACGTAATGATATTATGTAATGTTAATTTATATTATATAGTATTAATATTATATAATTTTATGATATTTTATATGGTATTTTCTCTTTTTCTTTCTACAAATTTTGATTTGTTAAATATTAATAGTTGTTCGTGGATACCCGTTAATCGCATGGGTACCCATTAATTTTAGCGGGTATGGATGTGAATATTGTATTACTTGCATCCGTTCCACCCTAGTGGTAAGTTTCGTTAAATATGAAAAGTAGTTGGTGTGTGGGAAGTAATAAGTGATAAAATCCAAAAAACCGACATTGATTAACGTGTATAAATGAATTAATTGGGTGTAATATTGGATTTTACATGATGATTAAATTCAGATTGAAGGTAATTAAAAATTTTTGAGTGGATATGGGGCTGCAATGCTTGGGTGAAAAGGATTTATATTTGGAAGGCATTTACAAGTAATTGGAACAATAATATATTGATGGATAAATATCTTAACGGATACAATGACATAAAGAAATGTCATATTTTTTTAAAAAAGGAAAATAATTTATGGTTAGCAAATGGAAAAAATTGCTTTAATTGGAAACTTTTAAAATTAAATTGACACATTTGAATTCAATAATTGAGTTTAATAACTTTAATTGTGTCACATTTATCGGTTTAAAATCTAAATTTATTATTAAATCATTTCTAACCAATTATGTAATTATTATAAATAATAGCTATGAATTCTCACTCAATAAGAGTCATTAGATTTCTTTGCTTTTGATATCATTTTATAATTGGTTCATATTTTTTTATACCATCTGAATATTCTTTGCATTCAATATAAATTGATATTACTTTTAAATTCTAAAATTCAATTCCTATCATATTAGCTCTAAAGTGAAAAAATTGTATTACCATTTCATATCAATGTATAATAAATTACATCTATTCTAATTTGTTACGTCTTATAATTTATCAGGTTACAATCTAGATAATAAATGAAATCCTTTGTAATTTATTATGATATGATTTGATGTGTTTAGTTGAATTCCAATTTGTAATGAAATAATAAATAATTTATAGGTGTGAAATTTGTATCAAATTAAATAAATTGGAATCTAAGCTATTTATTATTCTATCAATGGAAAGAATTGAGTAATTTTTTTGGAAACAATTAAGTTTAGGGTGAGGGGATGGTGCCCCAGTCCAAGGCAGGGAAAGCCTCTGGACTCTTTGGGCACTTACAGAGATACTTACATTTTACCTCACACCAAGGAAACGAATGAGTAATTAATAATAAATATGATAAACAAGCTATTTAACGAGTGTAATCGTAATTGCATCATTTTAGATTTGATTATAAATTATTAAAATCATATGGTATTTATAAGTTGAGTCAAATAAGTGCATTTATCTGTAATTTAAATTAAATCTCAAACAAACATTCAAGATCAGTAGTTTATTCTCCATGAAATTTGAATTTGAAACTACAATATAAAAAAATCATTAATTTAAAATTTAGAGCAAATTAAAAACAACGACAATCTTTTAAAAGCATAATCACTTTTTATTGTCATTATGACATTAAATATTTATGCAATGAAGGTATCATTCCTAAAGTGATAGACAAAAACCGTAAGTCTTGACCAAAAGTTTAAATGAAAAAATGTAAATAAACCACAAAAGTAAAAAAACAAAAACGATAAAATCAGTTAAAAGGGGCATTGCCCTGGTCTCTTGTGTCAGGCTCCTCATCTGACTCTTCTCTTAAGTTGCCATCTTTCACAATCTTAAACATGTCAGTTTGAGTTATATCTAACCCGGGATGCAGAAAAACAACCTGTGACAAGGCACGTTGGAACCCGTTGACAAAGTAGTATGCAGATTGACTTCGTAATTCTTCATTTTCAGTGTTAATTTTCTTGGTATCGTCAAGAGCGGCACCAAGTGCAAGTTTTGAAGCATATAATTTTTCTTCCAATTTCTTAATTGTAGTCTTCAAAGCTAATTTTTTTTTCAGCAATTGCCTTCATTTGTTCTTTGTGATGACAGTCCATTTGTTGAAGCTCACTCACTTTTTCCTTTAGAAGGTCTAACTCTTTGCTTTTTTCAAGTAGGACGTCGATATTGTTCCCCCAATGTATGAGCCCACGATTTATATAGTGAGTAAAATCATGGTAGTTCTTAAACTAGTCATGTTCAGAACTGGGAACATTAGGAGTCTCAATCAAAGCACCATGACAAAGTTGAAATGTTGCAGGAACTCTATTACTTGGTCCTTCATTTGTTTTAGGTCGAATACAATATGTGCTACGTTCTGCATGAACTCCTACTACATCGGAGTCTACTCGAGGCCTTTTACCCCGCAATATAGCCTTTGTTGATAGTTGACCTTTGTTGGCTACTCCCTCTTCCATTTTCTTTGTGTTGTTTTCTATAATAGCATGATTTTCCTTACTTTTAATTGGCCCCATTTTTGCTGCAAAAGTAAAATTAAAGTTAGAAATTATAAATAAAAGAAATATGTTTCAAGTATTAATTATTACCTATCAATGTATTTAATAAGACAAGAGTTGTTCTTTTCCAATTGCAACAATGTATCACATCGTAACCCTGAGAATTTCAAAAGGATCTCAACATCTTCTTGCTCTTTTAGTGACAAGCTTCCAAGATGATCACCACTAACACCAAATGCTATCGGTTCATTTTGCCAGTACAGAGGGAAATTGGGCTTGCTCGGATCACCAAATAACAATGGGCAAAAATCCTCCCTTTCACAAATTTTTAAAAAATTGTATCTGAAATTTTTTAAACTAAACTTCAAAGGATTCAATAATCCTTTGTTTGGGATATTAAAACGTGAAATCCAACCCGATCTATAACTGACCTTCACTCCAAAGAAATATAACAACTTTGGAGTTGTTGGTTTAATTTTAAAGCATTACACAAAATTTCAAAAGCCCTAACTATTGCCCAACTATTGGGATGCAACTGAGTTGGAGAACATTAAGCTTGGTCAAGACATCACATTGGAATATATTAAATTAAACGGTACTTGTAATCCTAGGATTTGTTCAAAGAAAACCTCATACAGATATGTGATAGCACTTTTTTTTATGTAATATGAGATCTCACCTTCGACCCATTCATCATGGTATTCTTTTTTAGAGGAAGATTTGATAGTGTTACTAGCCATCTAACAATTACAATAATAATTTAACATAAAAAACATACTCCAAAAATAAAATAATTAAGTAAATTGTAATGTAAAGAGCTTGGTATAATACAAACCTAACACAGGAACAACGATTTGAAAATTTGAAGACACGCCGATACTTAACTTGAGGAATGAAGTTTGCAACAAAAAGTTTATTCAGTTGTGAGTCATACCTCATGAGGCATGGTGACCAGTATTTAAAGGTTTTTTAAAGGGACGTTAGGTGTACTAGGGTTTTAGGGTTATAAGGCTCTGTCAATTTGTTAGGTTTAGATCAAATATTTTTAAAATAAAATCGAAATAAAGTCCTATTTCAATTGATACTCATGAGATTGATTTGGTTTTAAATTAAAAATATTTGCTTTGATTAGATTTAAAATTAATTGCATTGAATTCATTTTCCAATTCTTTTTTTTTAATTTATAAAATCATTTGACAAGTAATTAAATATACTTTGCATATTTTGATAAAATTAATATTCAAATAAAAATTGTTTAATTGATGCATTTTATTTGCAATTTTAAACATGACTTTATTTCAATGTATGATAATAATATTTATTATTGGACTTAAAACAAAAATAAGACCCGACGTACGGACCAATATTTAATGTCGACATGATAGAGTTTTTATAAAAAAAATTATAATATAAATAAATATTTTATATTATAAAATTGATATATATCTTTTCATACATATTTTCTATTATCAATCATATTTATAAATAATCATGAACGTAGTTTGGAAATGTCTTAAGTTTTATTTCTTATTTTAATTGATAATACTAATTAAATATATATTAATGATTTAGAAAGGTGAAAACTCAGTAATAAACATCTAAAAAGAAATAATTACATATTTGATATATTATTATTACATGATATTATTATTATTATGGATCCTATCTTATGTTGTCATGTATTTTTTTTATTTATCTAATTCATTTAAATATGTTAAGTATTAGGGATAAAACTATTTATTTTATTTATTCATTTTCCTAAATTTTGGATTTTTCATCCTTTATGTATTTTAAAATTGATACTGTTGTATATTTCCATAAATATTTCAAGAGTTTAAAAAATATATTTTATTTAATTATAAGTTATTAAATTTGAATTGGAAAATTTGAATTTAATGATTACGTTTAATAGCATTAAATGTTTGACATTTATTGGTTCGACATATAAATTT
This sequence comes from Sesbania bispinosa, assembly GCA_026901365.1. Taxonomy (NCBI): domain Eukaryota; kingdom Viridiplantae; phylum Streptophyta; class Magnoliopsida; order Fabales; family Fabaceae; genus Sesbania; species Sesbania bispinosa. Next base: position 169,577 of record QLOH01000857.1, read on the forward strand.
ATTATTATTCTATTTTCCATGATTATATATTGACGGTTGAATGCATAAAATAAATATTGAATCTTCGTAGGATTAAAATTTTATAATATAAATATGTTCATGATTTAATAATTAAATGATGATTATTTTATCGTATATACATGAAATGTTGATTGAGAAGTGTTACTTAAAATGAAATAACGGTAACATATATAATTGACCTTAGACACTTCATCAATTGAGAGGTGTTACGTAATTCATGTTAATATTTATGTGTTTTTTCATTTTAAATTTTATTATAAATTATTAAAATCAAAAGTCATTTGTTGATTCTATTTTAATAAGTGTATTTTTTCTTCAAGAAATATGAATTTGAAATTATGATATAAAAAAATCATACTAAATTTTAAAAGAATAATGCATTAGTTTAAAATAATAATATGTTTTTAATTGTAATGATGTCACTAAACATGATGATGTGATCTTTATCACACTATATGGTAATACTGTTGATGGTGATCATGATGGCAGTGATGATGTGATCTTCATTGCATGTCGTCATCACTAGGATGGGTGATTATTCATTGCATGGTGGTGGTCTTTCTGAGTTGTTTTTTTATGATCTTCATGATGGTAATACTATTGATGGTGATCATGATGGTGGCTATGAGATGATTTTCATTGCATGGTGTCATCACTGGGATAGGTGATTATTCATATGATGGTGGTGGCGGTCATAATGTAACTGACGATGTTGGTGGTCTTTCTAAGTTGCATAATACTATTTTGTTTATCTCGATTATCTAATACCTTAACCCAACTCCCCAAATTTAAGGAATGTAAAAGTGGTGTCTTGATTAATTTGTTAAACTTCGTGCGTTGCACGGGTGGGTCACAAGTAAGGGAACAAACCCTTAAGAGCCCGCTATTATCCCACAACATCTCAAACAAACCCAATCCAAAAACACATTTTCAACGATGCAGACAATTTAACGGCCCAACCACATTATCAAAACCACAACGATGGGCTTAATTCATTAACTCAAATGACATATACAAATTAGCTCATCACAACTAATGCCAAAAAGTATAAACATCCAACTAGCCCAACAATAACAGTTGCACGGTTCCTTCCAAAAAAACAAAACGCACCTACAACCACACACCATCAACCCACTGAATTGATTCAACAACAAAAAAAAAACACTGCAAAGCCTCCATAACTCTAACTCGAAAACAAGACAACTATGAAAGCACCGCCAACGATGATAATGCCACCACAATGCGGAATAACTCTACTTCTCACAAACGCCGGCAACAACCCCAACCATTGCGCAATTACCCACTACCGATACCCACCCACTCAAGGTTAAAAACATCCCCCGATGGAAGGAAGGGAAGAAAAGTTATACACTTGTTTCAATTGATAAACCACATAATCCCACTGTTACAACTGGATTAAATCATATTACATAAACTCGTATTTAACATTCTCGTATCCTGGACGGATGGAAGAAAAACAAGCCATATTACCTTCAATTGAAAAATAAAAAAAAACAGTATATCAAATAACATACAATTAATGGACCATAATGCAAATATGTAACTTATTGAAATAAAACCTGGAAACCGGAAAACAACTTTTAATCTCAACTGTTACATTTTAAATTAATATATCTATCGATTTTATACAACTTGTGTAGAGCAAGTTTTTAACTTGTGTAGCTTAAAATGCACCCTGTCCCATTATTATTCTTTTGGCTAAAATATGTTATTGGTCCCCAAAAATATCCCAATTTTTCTATTTGGTCCCCCAAATTTTTTTTCATTCCCATTTGGTCCCTCTGTTAGTGTACCATTTATTATCTCCGTTAAATGCTTGCATGGCAGCTTAGCTGGACAAAATAATTATACATGACATGCATATGTGTCCTACATGATAAAATAAGCCTATAGGTAGTGAATCAATGCCTTTTTGTGAGTCACATTGATGAACTCTATAATTGTTTTTTTCATGAAAGGTGGTGATATAAGTTATGTAGGACACATAAGATGACACATATGCATGCTATGTATGCTTATTTTGTCTACCTAAGCTGCCACACAAGCATTTAACCGAGATAATAAACGGTGCACTAACAGAGGGACCAAATGAGAATGAAAAAAAATTTGGGGGGACCACTTGGGAAAAAAATTTGGGGGACCAAATGGAAAAATCGGGATATTTTGGGGGACCAAAAACATAATTTAACCTTATTCTTTCCCTTCAAACATATCGAAGGACTTAGCGACAAATACATTAAGGGCCCGTTTGGTGCACGGATAAGAACAAGATATGATAACTTTATCCTATCCTATCATTTATCATGTATTTGTTGCACCAATAGGATATGATAACTTTATCATATTGCTTATCATATCCTTTCCTCCTAGTGAATTCTTATCTTAAGGGGAGCTGAGTTAGGGAGTGATAGGATAGAAAAGATGAAAAAATTTCTTCCTTATTTGTCCTCTCTTTTTCTCTCCTCCTCTCCTCTCTTTCCCTCTCCTTCCTCTCTTTCTCTCCTCCCTATCTCTTCTCTCCCCTCTTTCTCTTGCCTCCCTCTCTCCTCTTTCTCTCTTGTTCCCCTCTCTCCACTCCCTCTTTCCTCTCTCTCTTGTTCCCTCCTCTCCCTCTCCTTTTCCCCTCTCCTCCCTTCTCTTTCCTCCCTCTCTCTTTCCCATATCTCCTCTCCTCCCCTCTCTCTCGTCTCTCACTCCACTCCACTCCCCTTTCCCCTCTCTGTCCTCTCTCACCCATTCTCTCTCCTCTTTTTATAATAATTTTGATATTATTTTTAATAATTTTATTCTTTTTTATTAGATTTAAATATTTTTTATAAATAAATAATTTTTTATTCATGTATGCTTTATTGAAAAGTTAAAAATTTAAAATAAAATTAATTTAATTTTATAATAAGGGTAATTTTGTCATATCAATATTTTTTATATCTTATTCTATCATCATCTGTCCATTTTAAACGTATGATAAGATAAAATAATGTTATTCGCCTCTTATCCTGATGTGCATCAAACATAGGATATGATAAGAGTTTATCATGCTCTTATCCTATCATGTTGTCATCCAACTCGTCTATCCTATCCCATCCTATTATATCATGTCCATCAAACGGGCCCTAAGTAGTGTAGAAATTCAAAACCAAAAAGTTTCATTCCATTTAACTCCACCTTGAAAAAAAAGGTAAATCTAAAAAAATCCTTTTAGACCATTGTTTCCCTACTAATTAGCGCCCCAAGAATACTTTCGGCTTCAGGTGAGTAATAAATTAGCATAAAAGTCCTAAAATTATCAAAATCAAAATAGCTTAATGGAGAGTCAAACAAAACGCTTTCCTCCTTCCTCTGCTTTCTTCCCTTAAGAGCCATGATTGCTACCATGTCACCACCACCATCATCCAATTCTACATCCAAATCCAATACTACCATCAACAATCTCTTCGACGATTCACTCATCGAAATCTTTCGCAGGCTCCCTTGCAAATCCCTATTCATATGCAAGAGCGTCTCAAAGCGTTGGTTTGCACTCGTTTCCGATTCTGACTTCCATTCCCTCTACCTCACTCACCAACATAGCCTCTTCCAAAACGCACAGGCCAAGGGAGAGGAACTCGATCAAAACGGCTTCTTCCTAGAGCCATACAATGCATTCGTCATAACGCCAAAGGTACCATCTTTACAATTTGGGTCTCTCAAAAAACACGTATCTTTGAGTTTTCTAGGCGCAGATTTTGAACCCACTACCGTTATCCCAGAACTGAGGTCTGTATTAAAGTTCGTTTTAGGTAGTTCTAATGGTTTACTCTTATGTGGGCATCCACGTCCATATAAAAAATGCATATACCGTGTTTGCAACCCACTCACCAAGGACTCATTGGAGCTTCCTTGCTCTCTAACTGCTTGTGATAATGCTGGGGTTCTTGTGGGTTTCACATGTGACCCTTATTACCGTTTTCAAAATGAGGTTGTCTCTGTTGTTGCTTCTCAGCGCAGGTTCAGGGTTGTCCGCATCCCTTCTTTCACTGACACAAGGTTTTCCTTCAATGTTGAGGTTTTCTATTCTGAGACAGGGAAATGGAACCAGTTTGTCGTGTCATGCCCAAAGGGCTTTGCTTGTGGGTTTTTTCTCATGGTAGCGAGTGTTGAGCATGATGGGAAGTTATACTTCAAAGGTGGAGGGAGGATCCTTGTGTATGATCCTTATAGCAATGAACATGTTGCTTCTGTGATTGATCTTCCTAGTGGCTTTGGTGAATCATACAGAGGGTGCATTGGAGTTTCCTGTGGATGTTTGTGGCTATCTGAGTTCCCAATTGCATGCACTGCTTCCATTGGCAATAGGCATGTTTATAGGGGGAGAGTTTGGGAATTGCAATGTGGTGATTGTGGGAATGGAGAAGCAATAGCAGAAGTATGGAGATTGGTTCATGAGTTTTCTCTCTGTGATATTGTTGGGCCAATCTTTAAAAAGTTGAAAGCCATAGAGAGAGAAATTGTAAAGGGACGCAGTAGAATTTTGGCTTTCCATCCATATGTTAGGGATACAGTGTTCTTGATGTTTGGTGATCACATTCTTTCATGTAATCTGTTAACTCATAGGTTCAAGGCAACTGAATATGATGGTCTTGCCTTGGTTTTTTATCCAATAACCACAGTTGCACTCCCTTGGTGGCCAACTCCAATTCCTTCACTACATTTATCGGTAGATCATTGTGTATAGCCTAATAATATGGGCTCCTAAACATTTTTCCCCAAGGCATGATATATGTGATATCATTCAGGTGCATATAATACAAACTACAACAAGAGAGTTCTGAATTCAAGATATAGTGATTGTAATTCAGATTTGGCACTGAATATAACCAAGGCTTCTTGGTGGAAGGACTTATTTAAGATTGTAAAGTGCAGGAATAGCTCCATGGCATATTCCACTAAATCTGCATACAAGTTTCTGATGAACCTCAAATTTTCTTTGCCTGTAAAATTTAGTATTGGTACTCAAGCATTTTTTGACAAATCTTGTCTTGATGCAGTGTTTCTCCTGTTAGATGATAGTGTTTTCTTAGCAGATGGTCATGGATAGAAAGCTTGAGCAGGAATAGCTCCATGGAATATTCCACTAAATCTGCATACAAGTTTCTGGTGAATCACAAATTTTCTTTTCCTGTAAAATTTAGTATTGGTACTCAAGCTTTTCTTTAACAAATTTTGATGCAGTGTTTCTCCTATTAGATGATAGTGTTTCTCATGTAAAAGTTAATCTTGCTAGAAGTAATGTCATTTAGAATTAGCAGTTGGCATGCGTTTTCTGCCATTCTCACAAAGAACCAGTGGCTCATAATTTATTCTTCAGGTTTAGGTTTGCTTCCTTGATATGGTCCTTTTGTTATGCTTGGTTGGATTTTGAGGTTATTTTCCTGTGGAATGTAAAAACAGTTTTTTTTTTTTTTTTTTTTTTTTTTTTTTTTTTTTTTTTAATAGCATCATGGCTTCGTAAGGGTAAAAATTTCAAGAAAATTGGATGCTACCATGGTTTACCACAATCTAGTCCATTTGGACTCAAAGGAATGATATTATCTCCAAGCAAGGAATCCATGATATTCTTGGAGTTCTAGACCTCATTAAATATCATTCTGGGATGGAAAGGTTTTAGGTGGTATATATATTTCAGTCTGAATTACAGGAGATTACTTCATTTGCTCAACTGGTATAACTGGACTTTCAAATTCTGCTCTGAATTAAGTTGTAGTATATGTCATCTGTGTTGGGAAATCGGACCAAAGTCCGTGGAAGTGAGATTTCCTTCGTCTATGTAACTTAAAATAGGCTTAAGAGAAAAGTAAAAAGAAGAGAACAAACACATCAGAATTTTAACGTGGAAAACCTCCTCAATGTGCGAAGTAAAAATCACGGGCACTAGCCAGTAAAGATCTCCACTATCAAAGTAGGACTACAATGATTCTCTTAATACAAGAGGATAACACTCAACCTCATCACCCTTCTAGGATGGAAAACAGATCAATCTACCAAGTGTGATAGAATCACTCAAACTCTCTCAAATGAGATTATAAACTCTCTCACTTTCTCACTCTTGATTCTCAACTTTCTAGTTGGATTGATGATCCAAGCTTCTCTCAAGTCCCCTATTTATAGCGAAGGGGTGGGGCTTCCATCAAGAAGAGATAGTGGTTATTAAATGTTTTTCACCTTTCCAAAGATGAATGTGCATTTTCTCAAAGAGTCAAAGAATTAATTCCAAAACATAATATGTTAAGGTTCTAAAACACAATAACGGTTTAAATAAATCTTCCGAACATAATTTTTATATATCACCGACATAACGGTTTAAATAAATCAAAACACAATATATTAAGGTTTTAAAACACAATACATAATGTTCAAATTCTTTATTAAATATTATAATATACTTTCACATCAAACTATTTTAAAACTTGGGCTTCATGTGCTAGCATTCTCCAAGATCTATAAAAAAATTATTATTAACGCTAATTAGTCATATACTCCATCTGTCCCTGTTTATAAGACTCTTTCTAGAAGAATTGGGTGTTCCTTAATATAAGACCCTTTGCAGATTTTAAGGTAAATTAATTATTTTTTTTCATATTTGCCCTTCATTAATATTCAACTCTTTTTATTCTCCATATATTGATGAGTGTGAATAACTTGCATGCTCAACTACCTCATTGGAAAGTGATTTTTTGAGTCTTCCACAATGTCATCATTAATGTCTCTAAAATATAGTGACTTTTAAATAGGGGTATATTTGGAATGCTATTATCTTTTTTAAAAGACTAATACATTAACTAACCTTTTTTAAACTGTGTGAAACGGTTGAGAGGGTCTTATAATAAGGGACGGATGGAATATTATAAAGTAAGAAAAAAACACAATAATTAGGTTATTTTACCTCATCATCAAAATCAAATTGTCCAACAGTTACAAATGTTTATCTTTAGTGTCTATATATTGTTTTAGCCCAGTAATTGTAATTTTAATGTATATCGAATATATGTAATTTTTTTATAACAAATATGTATTATATTAGCTTTAAAAATTATATAAATATATTACATCTTTTAATAAAATTAAATTTTAATAATATATATGTAATTATATATTTATATATATACTATTTATTAATATGTGTGTCTGTGAGGGCTTGGGGCGGGTTGGGCAGGGCAGTGGGCACTATAGTGCTCGTGCCCATCCCTATTAAATTTTTGCGGGTAAAAGCTCGTACCCACTTAACGAGTTTTTACCCTACTTGTTGTGAGTATTTTTTGTGAGTACCTATCGGGTTTGAGTTCAATTGTCATCCTTAGGGAGAACGAGAGCACCGAGCAGTGATGAGTAATGATATTAGGCAGAGATGAGTGTTTTTATAGAGGGAAAAGGGTGAGAGTAAGGGTGGTGTAGGGAGGGAGAGAGGGAGGGGAAGGATTTAAACAAATAGGATATTTTAGGAAATAAAAATTAATGAGGAAAAAGATTAGGATGTGTATGACTGTTTCAGTCCATTCTTTGGGATTTCCTCTAATCTCCTCTAATGGTGTTTACAGGAAAACTAAAGATCACTAGTGAGATGCCAAGCAGAATGCCCCTTTCCTTTCCTCTAGCCTCCCTTTTATCCTATCTTGCTCTTTCCTCCACACTGTCGCCTTGGTCGCCCCTCGGGGCTACAAGGCGTGTTTGGGGCTCCGTTGCGTTAGAGACCCCTGCCGTACGCTATTCCTTTTTTCAGCTAATAATTCTGGGTCTTTCCTTAGACCAGTGGTTAAACCACCTTAATGGTGTAAAACATTTCTGCCTGCAGGCCGCCTCTGCCAACTCTTGTTCTTGTGCTATCAGCCCACTGATTGCCTGTTCAGTGACTGCTATATACAGTTTCAATGGCTGCCTGGGTGTTGGGGGCGACATCACTTGCACAGATGACATCATTTGCTTGATCCTTTCAAAAGTATCTTGGTGTTCCTTCGTCCATGCAAAGTCGCTTCTTCCTTTCAATAAGGCGCGAAATGGGCCTATTAACTCTCTCATGGCTGGGATGAAGCGTCTTATGTATCCCAACTTCCCTAACAGTTGTTGCGCCTCCTTAATATTCGTCGGTGGCTTCATCCTCAGAATGGCATCTATCTTGCTTTGATCTGCTGACACACCTCCTTTGTGTACTTTGAAACCCAAGAACTGCCTAACGCTGACTGCAAAGGAGCATTTTATTGGATTCATCTTCAATTGAAATTTTCTACACCTTTCAAAAACTTTTCTGAGGTGTCCTTCATGCTCACCTTCCTTTCTAGATTTCCCGACCAAGTCGTCCACGTAGTCTTCCACCATATCGTGCATCAAGTCGTGAAAAATGGCTGTCATTGCCCTCTGATATGTTGCTCCCGCATTCTTTAACCCAAATGGCATTACTGTATAATAGAAGTTCCCGAAGGGCGTTCTGAAAGCCGTTTTTTCTTTATCTCCTTTAGCCATTTTTATTTGGTTGTACCCGCTGAACCCGTCCATAAAGGAGAACCTTTCATGCGCTACTGTGGCATCTATGAGGGCGTCTATGTGGGGTAGTGGAAAATCATCCTTAGGGCACGCCCTGTTTAGATCTCTGAAATCAACACAACACCTTATCTGGCCATTTTTTTTTTTCTGACTGGGACTATGTTAGCTAGCCATTCAGGGTGTTGGATAGGTCGAATGAATCCTGCCTGCAACAGCTTTTCCACTTCTTTCTTTATTTCTCCTTCAATCTCTGGCGAGAACTTACGCAGGGCTTGTTTGACTGGTCTTGCCCCTGGGCGTACTGCTAAGTTGTGAGATACCAAATACGTGCTCAGCCCTGGCATGTATCTATAATCCCAAGCGAAGATATCCCTAAATTCCCTCAGTAAATCAACTAAGTTTCTTCTCTCTCCCTCATTCAGAGACTTGCAGATGAATATTGGCTCCTCACTTTCTCCTTCCTCCCCAAGATTTATCTCTTCCAACTCGCTTTCTTGATGTTTGGGCGTGTCTTGTAATTCTTTTGGGGCATCTTGTATTTGGTTGCCTTCGTCAGTCGTCTGTGTCTCTACTGCAGCTATCTCGGGGTTGATGGGGTGTTCAGTGAGCACTTCATCATACCCCCGTGTTCCTATAAGATTCTCCACTGCACCTCTCCATTGGGCAAATACTCCTTCTCCACCCTATTATCTGATCTGTTCCTTGGTCTATTAAACGCCTCAGTTGGTCGAGGGGTTCCTCTTACTTTGTCAGTTTCTCTGTACCCCTGTAATCCTACAGCATGTTCTAGCTTCAACTGACTACTCCCAGGGGGTACCAGTTCATCGAACAATGCAACATCAATTAGATGGGATTCATCTGCTTCAAAGGGCCCCCTCACCCCTTGTATCTCTATCTCTTTACCTCTGAAGTTAGATTTGATGCATTGGTGAAGGGTAGATGGGACGCACTAGTGCAGGTGTATCCAAGGTCGTCCTAGTAGAAGGTGGTAACTAGGGTCTCCTTCTACGATCTGAAAGGTATTTATGGTTTTGATGGGGCCTACCTCCAGTACGGCGTTGACGCACCCCATTGACTCAACTAGTTCGCCCTGGAAGTTACTGAGCATGATGTCAGAGGCTTGTAGACGACCTCGAGAGATAATCAGCATTTTGAAAAGATACGCTGGGAGTATGTTCACGCCTGATCCATTGTCTACCGACGCTCGTCTTACCTTCAACCCTTCTATGGACGCTTCTACGTACAGAGGCTTGTTGTGGCAAAATTCGGGTCCTTGCAACACAGGTTCCTTGAACACGATCGCAGTAGCGTGCGAGCTTGCTAACCTGGTGGAGGGGCATTCTGAAGTTGGTTGAACGTCTCTAGAAGGGGGGGTTGAATAGAGACTTTCCGAATCTGTTCCTGCAATTCCACACTAAAATTGATAGTTGAGATGTGCTCTCAAGTTTGTTAACTTGGAGTCTCTGTTAAGACAAGATGGAGTTTATCAATTTTGGTAAAGATCTTTGTCTAGACCTTAATTTAAAGTCTTATCTTGATTATCAATTCAACTGTATCTTTAGTTATCAAGCTGTATTAATTGATTCAAGATAAGCAGATATAAGAATAAGGTAAGAGACAAGAGACAGAGATCTTATCCTGGTTCACCCACTCCTTGGGCTACGTCCAGTCCCCACAACCTGTGAGATTTTCCACTATTGACAAACCAATCAATACAAGTATTCTTACAGCCTCTTCAGGACGTCTCACTCACACTAAGCTTAGGCACACTCCTAACTTAGCTGAGTCACAAGTATTCTTACAGCCTCTTCAGGACGTACATACCTCACTCTAAGACTAGGCACACTCCTATCTTAGATGAGACATGTTACAGATAGATGTTTGTGATAAGTCTAGCTTAAGCTCATACAAAGTATGGTTAGTTACCTTTCTCTCAGATGCTACTTGTCTCATGTAACAATCTGTGGCTTTATGACCATATTTACTACAACAAGAACATCTTTCTTTTTTCTTTTTTCTTGCAGGAATGAAGAAATCTTTATACCAAACTTCATTTGATGATCTCTCATAACCAAGCCCAGCTTTATCAAAAATGCCCTTTTGAGATCCAATGAGTCTCTCAAGGTTTTTTGTTCCATTTATAAATTTTTCTAGGTCATTTATGAGAGTTCTGTTCTGCAGTTTAAGCTGCTGATTTTCTTCTTGTAGCCTTTTTTGATCTTGTCCATTGAGATCTTGAGTCTTAGCTTTTACTTGTTCAGACAGTTTCATGTGAGACAACATGAGACTACTGTTTTTATGATTTAAATCTTCATTTTCTTTTTCAAGAAATTTGATTTTCTCAAGAGTTGTATTCAAATCTGATTTAAGTAATGAGCTCTTAGAGGAAAGAAGATTTGAATCATACAGAAGATTCTCAAAAGCAGACTTAAGTTCATCAACAGAATATTCAGAGTCAGATTCATTTACCTCTTCATCTGATGAGTCTCCTTTTGCCATGAGACATAGGTTAGCTGACTGTCCATCTTGACTTTCCTCTTCATCTGTGTCATCCCAGGTGGCCATCATTGCCTTCTTCCTAGGACTTTTCTTCATTTCTTTTCTGAGTTGAGGACATTCAGACCTAATATGCCCAGGCTTCTTGCATTCAAAGTAGATAAATTGTCCTTTCTTGTTAGATTTTATTTCTCCTCTTCTTGAGGGAAAATTCTTTCTTCCAGTCCCTCTAGCTCTCCACATGCGTCTGATCTTCCTTGAGATGTAGGTTAGCTCATCATCCATTTCACTATCATCTTCCTCTTCCTCATCTTCTTCTGTTTCAGAATCTTGAGATGACTTGAGTGAGGTTTGTTGAGAAGAGCTTATCTTTTTGCCTTTTGAGTTACTGGAAGCTGCTTTCAGTGCTATAGACTTGGGTCGTCTGATGAGATCTTCTTCCATCAACTCTTGCTCATGTACCTTCAGAGATCCAAGAAGTTCATCTAGTCTGAGAGTACTCAAATCTTTAGCTTCCTGGATGGCTGTTACCTTTGGTCTCCAAGGTTTGGGCAGACTTCTCAGAATTTTTCTTACCATATCCTGATTTGAGTATGTTCTTCCTAGTGATTTCAGGTCATTTGTTATGACAGTGAATCTCCTCACCATGTCTTCAATGCCTTCATCTTCATTCATCTTGAAGAGCTCATACTGTCTGACCAGTATGTTGATCTTGGCTTCTTTAACTTGATTTGTCTCTTCATGTTCAACTTCAAGAGCATCCCATATTTCTTTAGCTGAGACACACCCAGCTACCTTGTCATATTCACTTCTGCTTAAGGCACAAGTGAGAAGGTATTTAGCTCTTGAGTTGAGTACATATCTTGCCTTCTCAGCATCTGTCCACTGTTCTCTGGGTTTATCTGCCCTAAGTCCAAGCTCATCTGTGGTGTATGGAACATAAGGGCCTATTTCAATGATTTCCCAAAGATCAGCATGTTGAGATTCAATGAACAGTCTCATCCTGTCTTTCCAGTAATAATAATCAGTTCCATCAAAAGCAGGAGGTCTGTTTGTTGAAGCTCCTTCAGGAATGAACAGACTTGTACTTGGACCAGCCATGGATCTTTTTCCTCTTCACACAGAGGTGTGCTCAACCCCTAGAGGCCGAGCTCTGATACCAACTGAAGTTGGCTGAACGTCTCTAGAAGGGGGGTTGAATAGAGACTTTCCGAATTTGTTCCTGCAATTCCACACTAAAATTGATAGTTGAGATGTGCTCTCAAGTTTGTTAACTTGGAGTCTCTGTTAAGACAAGATGGAGTTTATCAATTTTGGTAAAGATCTTTGTCTAGACCTTAATTTAAAGTCTTATCTTGATTATCAATTCAACTGTATCTTTAGTTATCAAGTTGTATTAATTGATTCAAGATAAGCAGATATAAGAATAAGGTAAGAGACAAGAGACATAGATCTTATCCTGGTTCACCCACTCCTTGGGCTACGTCCAGTCCCCACAACCTGTGAGATTTTCCACTATTGACAAACCAGTCAATACAAGTATTCTTACAGCCTCTTCAGGACGTCTCACTCACACTAAGCTTAGGCACACTCCTAACTTAGCTGAGTCACAAGTATTCTTATAGCCTCTTCAGGACGTACACACCTCACTCTAAGACTAGGCACACTCCTATCTTAGATGAGACAGGCTACAGATAGATGTTTGTGATAAGTCTAGCCTAAGCTCATACAAAGTATGGATATAAAAGTAAATGAGCTAGACTAGGTCTCAACTCTGGTTACAGTATTGGAATGATATTCACAGAGAAGAGATGAAAGAGACAGATGTATGATCTCAAGATGAGATGTGTTTGTGCTCAGACAGCTGGTAGATACACTTGAGATGTCTGTTGAGATGTGATAAGATGCTTAATGATTTCACGGAAGTGTAGGCAGTCTCTCTCACTCCTCAGCTCTTGATAATGTCTCTTTTATATCAAAACTTGAGAAACTAGCCGTTATATGGCCGTTACAGTCCGTTGGAGGGTACAGCAGTAGGCACAGTCTTTACAGTAGGCAGACAGCAGCTTTTCAGTCTTTAAGGTACTGTGTCAGTGTCCTTGTGTCCTTGTTTGTCTTCATGCTGACTTTACTTGCTGTCTTCTCAGCTAAGCTTGAATTCTTGCTTCTGTTCAGAGTCTGACTTACTTTTCTTGCATCTGTGCTAAGATCTCATCCTTCTACGTCTGACCTTGAGACGACGTCTCAAGCTGTTCTTGTATCTCAAGCTGAACTTGCATCTGTTCATGGCTTGCATCTCAAGCTGTGCTTGAGTCTCTTTTTAGTTCTAAGTCTTCTTGCATCTTAGTTGGGTCCTCATCTAACCATGAGACGACATCTGAACATACAAATCTTGCATCTCATGATGTGCTGATTTTTGAAGTGTTTCTCATAGTCTTAGCCATAAGCTTTGGTTGCACCACATCTGTTCTGATTCAGATTATGTCTTAATCAGTGAAGCTCTTGTGAATTCTGATCTTGTGTTACTTTGCTTGTATCCTTGCTTTCTCAAGTGGATTAAAGGTTCTTTCTATCTTTATGTATTCCTGTAACAACTTTAGATGTAGAAAGTCTCTGCCACACTTGAACACATAGTTAGCGACACAAGATGCATCTCATCTGGATATTTAAACTTACTCAGTTTGTCATATTAAAAACTTCTTTAGGGTGAGCTTGTCTCAACACATTCGCGACGCTGAGTTCTCCCCCATGGTTCCTTACTATCCTTACCAACGCCTTGGCAGCTTCTTGCTGCGCGTCTTGATTTAAACCCAACTGGCTAAACAGGATACGGAAACCTCTTGTCTTAGCTAATCCTATGGTCAGCGCCATTTCTTCAGCATCACTCTCCTCCTCCATTTCTTCGATCCTCACCCTACTATGTAATGAGGTTATGACATTAACTCCATGATTAGGCAATGGCCTCCTGTGTAAGTCTCCTCCCTCCTTATCTTTTTCCGGTAATAAGAATTTCCCAACCTTGACTTGTCTTTGGAAGATACGTCTTATGGTCCAGCAATCTGTTGTGGTATGCGCCCTGGTGCGATGCAGTATGCAGAACAAAGGGTCATCATATTGTTCCTTTGGCAAAGGGGGTTTATTCACCTTGGGTAAGATAGTGTTATCCTTTAGCCATTCTTCCACTAGCTGGCACACTTGTTGTCTGCTGATAGGGAGAGGGGGTAGATCGTCAATGTCCTGCGGGATAAATCTTCTTATTGGCTGGTTGCTTTTGAATCCCCTCTTCCTTTCTCTTTCCTCCAAGGCGCAAATATCATAGGCGTTATCTGCTTCCTTAGTCCTTTTACTCTGTCTTTTCATAGCCTCAGCGACGTCAGTCCCTTTCTTGATGAGTTCTGCAAAGGTAGAAATTCCGCCCAAACTGAGGAAGATTTGGGACCCGTCTTCAATGTTCTTTATACATCCATAAACCAGATCCGCCTCAGGGAGCGTCTCTTTGAATTGCAAGGCATGGTCCCTGTAGCGCTTTATAAACGCCAGTAATCCTTCTCATGCCTTTTGTTTCACTCTTCCCAAGTCCATTATGTGAAAGACGCCTTCTTCCAAAAATTTCCCACAAAACTCCGCTGCCAGTTCCTCCCAAGTTTTTATCGAATGAGGACGCAACTTTACATACCATGTGAAGGCTTTCCCTGAAAGCGACTTAGAAAACTCCTTCAGTCTCAACTCCTTATTGTTTCGGTGTACGCCTACGTCGTCCATAAAGCACATCAGGTGTTCCCTCGCACTGCCAGTTCCATCGAACTTTCTGAAGGAAGGCGGCAGGTACCCCACCGGGTAGGGGGTAGTGAGTATTTCTTCAGCTAACGGTGGTTCGAGATCAAACGTTAGGCTGGGATTGTTTTTTCCTGCCTGGAGCAGTCGTCTTAGCTCCCCTTGGGTGACCGGGGCGTTGTCCTGGGGTTCTATCGGGTGCTCAGCATGCTTCTGAGCGCGTTGTCCCCTAGGTTGGTTTCTCCTTCTTTCGTTTGAGCCTTCAAGCCAGTTACTATATTGACTAGGCTTTGCTGGCTTGCAATGAGGTTGTTCAGGATATCAACAGGTATCATGGCCTGTGTGTCATTCTTCGTGACTGTCATTTCGGGCGTCTCGAATCCGCTTAGCAAGTTAAGTTCCTCACGCCCTCCTACCGAGTTAACGGTGGGAGTAATGAAGTGTCCTCCTCCGGGTCCGTTATTGAGGCGTTCACCACTAATGACGGTATTGAGCTCTATTCTCTCCCCGTCAGTTTCCGGGAAATCGTCTAGATTGAAGGATAATCTTTTGGGCGTCATTCTTCTAGCTCGTTCTGCCATGGCACCTCCCCAGTGGAGTCACCAAATGTTTCAGTCCGTTCTTTGGGATTTCCTCTAATCTCCTCTAATGGTGTTTACAGGAAAACTAAAGATCACTAGTGAGATGCCAAGCAGAATGCCCCTTTCCTTTCCTCTAGCCTCCCTTTTATCCTATCTTGCTCTTTCCTCCACACTGTCGCCTTGGTCGCCCCTCGGGGCTACAAGGCGTGTTTGGGGCTCCGTTGCGTTAGAGACCCCTGTCGTACGCTATTCCTTTTTTCAGCTAATAATTCTGGGTCTTTCCTTAGACCAGTGGTTAAACCACCTTAATGGTGTAAAACATTTCTGCCTGCAGGCCGCCTCTGCCAACTCTTGTTCTCCTGCGCGCCTCAGGCCTGCACCATTTCTACTTTTTCATTTAATTCTTTTTGTCCCTTCTTGGGATGGGCCCGACCCATAATTTCATCTCTTTTATTCTAAGTTCTGGTTCTCAACAATAACTAAAAGGGATGTGCAAAAAATAATTCCCTTCCCACAACTGATTTGTGACTTTATGTTAGGTCACGTCAATTGAGTTTGTGAGTAAGGTACTATTGCCTCAGGTTTTGAGCAAATACACTCAAAACCTCTCCCAAATATTTATATTTGAGTAAATTAACATATCAATACTTAAATTTGTGGGCATCGTGCACTTTAATCTTGACTTTTTAGAAATTGACTTTTTAGAAGCTGCTCCTAACGTTAGCCTCCGTCATGCAATTTACTCCAAACACTTAGCTTCTATTAACTCCCTGCTGACATGACAGGTTAAGTTACATATAACATGTAGTATATTGAATAGCATTAAACAGCGACGTTGTGGACTTGTGGTTGTTTTTTAAGAGATTGTGATGATCCCTAACTGTCATTTCATGTTAGGCTCCCTGTTCTTTCATTCTCGTTTTGTGTGTTTCCCTTGTTGGTCAGGTCGCCATTGGCACTACTTTCCTTGCTTCTGCTTCTTCCTCTGTTATCCTTGTTGCTCACTTCTGCTTCTTGGCTGTTTCAACTTCTTCCTTTTCTTCATTTTTATAAAATCATTTATCAGCCATGAGCAATAGTGAATGGAGGTATAACAATCTCAGGCCCCTTTTGTTGAAATAAAAGTTAAGGAAGAGGAAGTCCAACTCATCAACAACTAAAGGAAGGACACAGAAGAAAGCTATTCCCCATATAAAACCAGACCAAAAATGTAGCATCTAAAAGTGGTTCTAGTTAAAATTGATGATACATAGATAGTACATAGAGCATTTACATCTCCTCTGTCTCACCAACTAATTAGTCAGAAGCGTAGATGGAAGGCTGAATCTTACTAAGAAATCTGCAGTATAGGTCCCTAATGATGTAACTTAACAGAAGAGAAAGAAATTCATTCAATTTTGTCTGGCAAATAGTTATTGTTTTAGCTAATGTTTCTCTTTTCTCTTTTGTCATATGATTGACATTCAAATATGCACCAAAAGATTTATTCGTATTTCCTACTTTAAATATTTGCACGAATGATGACATGGTCTTTTAACAAAAATTATGGTGAATAATAATTGTAATTGGAAAACTAACATGGAAAAAGCTTCGTACGTGATTTCATGCGAGACATTTTCATACAAAAGCATGTTTATAATAAATTCACATAAATATAAATAATAACAATTTAATTGAAAAAACATTAAAATTAATTACAGTTTTAGAATATACTATACAATATATTAAAGACAAAACAAAATAATGGCAATTAAAGACAGTGGGCAAAATTTAAATTTGAGAGAATCCATTCAAGCGATTATATTTGATAAAATCTTTTTTTTTTGACAGAATATATTTGATAAAATCAAATTGTACAATGAGAGATAACACGGGTTTTAAAAATTGAATTTGGTGATTTTTTTAAAATAAGATGTAATTTTGGTGAATTTATCAACTAATAATGTAAAAAAATCACTAGATTTAATTGAGAGAACAAAAAGGTGAGAGTTTCATTCTTCAAAATGAGATCTCAAAATTATGTATAAAGAGTTGATTCATTAAAAACTACACATATTTACTAAAAAGAAAATTACAATACACTGTGATTATGTGAAGATGCAAGATTCCATTTTTTTAATATTGTGAATAAGAATTCCTATGGCCATTCTCCAAATGTAATGTTAAATTATGTTATTGGTATTGGAGATTATATTTAATATGTAGTATATTTAATAATATATAGCATCATTTAATTATTTTGCAAGCATTTACTGGGTATTTATGATTAGTATATATTTATCATTGTCATTAAATAATTTTATAATTTCAAATAGATGCACGTTTGATACAATTTATACATAATGGTTAATATAATTAATATCATGAATACTATTTAATTTAGGTGTGGAATTAAATTTTTTTGTTTGTTAAATTTCTTCAAAATCGTTAACATCAGTTTGTACAATTAATCCAAAAAGAAACCACACGTTCAAAAACTTACTGCAAGTATCAACCATAATAGTCACCAATTAATATCCCGTTTGGTTGGGTTGAATAAATCAAAATCATGGTTTTATGAAATTTATTTTAGAATGGTAAAAGTCAAAGCTTCACACCATGAGTATTAATCTATTTTAAGTTGAACTAAAGTATTAAAATAATAAAGGTGGGGTAGCTTGTGGGGTCCATTCTGGAGTTTTTATAGAGTCTGTTAGAGTGTCGAGTTGTTTAAAAAGTAAAATTGGATGATGTGTACAAGTAGTACTCACAGAAATAATATTAAATAATGATTTAAGCAATTCTCAAGAATTCCACCATTGGACATGATCTTATGGGTTCGGTGTCCATCGTCCGCTATTGTGTTTTTCATACCAAAATGACTTCATTGAGAGAAGAAAAAATGCAGTGAGAATAGAGAAATCCAGTAAAGAAATAAAAAATTAGAAAAAAGTGAATTGTTATGTTGGATGACAATATAAAACTTTATTTTATAATATTTATATTTGTTTGCTATTAACATACATTTACTAATAAAAAAGTGCATTTATAGTTATCAATTAACTATGAATTTATGTATAGTTTATTAGATAAACCATTATGATAAAAATATTAATTGTTATGTTGGATGATAGTATAGAACTTTTTTTAAAATGTTAGTATATATTAATTAAATTTTAAAAAATAAATATTGTTTCATTATGATTAGCAAATTTTAAAATTTTAATTGCAAATAAAAATTCTCTTTTTCTATAAACTTTATATCATTCAATTTGTTTCCTATGCATAGTACGGAGTTAATACTAGTTGCACTCATGCGGAAATATTTTTAACAAATGATTTGTCAGAAGTCAAGGAGGCCATGGTTTATTTTGTTTTACTAACTTTGAATTTATTGGCTAATTAAAAAAAGACAATTGGAGTTGACAAATACGGTTTCGTGATTTCAATCATTTCTCAAATTCTATGTAGTCAAAGCAAATGTTGTTTCAACTAAAATGTTTGATAACTAAATGAAGTTAGTATACCGCCAACAATTAACATAGGCAATAGAATCCAAATTTACATCTTGAATGATGTCAGCCACCGCCTCTTAATTGTGGTGATAAATTTACACAGGCAATAGGAATGCAAATACATTTGAAGCAATTCATTCAAGCTTCTGGTTATTTGAATTTTGAATAAAGGGTAACATTGAGAGCAGAAGCGTGAATGATGAACACAGAAGCGTGAAGGGTAACACAAAAGTGTGAAGTGCCGTTGCAGAAGAAGAATTCAGTCAGTGTCACCAAATGGCCTATACACTTGAAGAACAACGAACAAGGAGAAGAGACTGTTAGGATAAAGTTGAATCAATACTATAACAAATGGCTAAACGACGTGGTTTTAAGTTCTATTTGACAATTGATGTCACTTAACTTACTTAACAGAAGTTACAATAAAAGATTAAAGTGATGGCCGAATTAAACGTTAGAGACGAAGGTGTCATTTTAATAAAGTCAAATACTAAACTGTATGGTACCCCAGAAGTCAGTCAGGAATCAATATGTTAGTTTACTCATTTATATTTTGTACAATTATTCATTCTCAGCTTAATTAGCTAATTTCACACTCATTAATGTCCATAGGCCAGCTTCCGTCATCTCAAGTTCTCAACATTAAAATAGGAGTTGTAACTCTCATTTTTTTTCGTTGAAAAGTGAAGTTAGTTGAATCAAACTAACTCATGTTTTTTACCAACAAAAAAAAAACTAACTCATGTTTTATAACAATCAAACTAATTACTTGGATCTTCCCATATTTAATTTCACTAATACATGGACAAATATTCGCTGCTTAAGAAGATGAGGAAAAATTAAATAACACAAGATAAGTTACATCAATTGTTAACAAAAAAAAAAATTACATCAATTGTTACACCTAAATAATGTAACTTTTATTAATCCAACCATTTAATTATGTAAAATTTTAATTTTTGTAAATTTTAAAATCATATATGACATTAATTTAAATATATCACAAAGATGTATTAAATAATTTTAGATCAACATAATATTTATTAAATATAATCTATATGATACAAACTTTTAATCCAATGGTAGATTTTAAAATATAATCATCGATTAAAAAATTATTCAATAGTGTTGTAATCGTTGATGTAACTTATTTCTCTCATAAGAAGATTAATAGCCCCAACTCTATTCAAATATTAGGGGTGCACTCTTAATGACACAAACAACAAGGAATTGAATAAGCTAAAAAGGGACTTGGAAGGAATTAAATTTAATAAAAAAAAGGGTGGGAAAAGCAATCCCCAAACAACGAAACCATCAGACATGTTATTGTTAAGCCCTAAACCTTTCCATAGAAGGGACTTGCAGGGAAGGTAGTACAACTTGCGCACAAACGAGGGCATCTTGGATTTAGAGGTGTCATGAGAATCCTTAGACATTCCACTGCTGTTAGGGTATTTTGCGAGGGAGAGAAGGAAATGGCTTATTAGAGTATTTTACAAAGTTTTTCCCTCCCCTTCTAACTCTTCTGTTTCCCTCCCTAAACTCAGAGAAACACGCCCTAAAAGATTTTAAGATGGCCATCATATAATCACCAGGTGGCCATATAGCGCACCACTGTCAATATTGGATATTAAATTATTAATCATATTATGCACTTGAAATCCAATTCTAGAGAAACCCCTAGGCATGGATAAAAGATTTCAAGAAACAAAATAATAACTTATTTCATCCATTGCCTATATACAATTAAATTCAATAATATATTCACATATATGTACCAAAAAAACATATTCACATGATAAATGGAGGCGCATCATGAAATGAAATGAAATAAAATTCAAGTATTGGTCTGTTATCCCTCTATATGTGATAACTTGAAATTTGCAAAGGGAAACCACATTTCAGAACTCCATGCCTGTGGCAGAATTGTATGCAAGCAGTATTGAACGCTCCAAATGCAGATAACAGAAATAGAATGACAGGTCCAATTTGCAACTGGAACTAGAACTAACACTGTAAACTGGAATATAAGTCTTGAAGAGCAGCATACAATGGCTCAGCAGCCTTAGGTCTGTCCATAATCCCTAATAGAATGTCAGATGTGGTGAGATAAGGATCACCATAAAAGCGCAAATTGGCATCCATCCTGGTTGCAACTATATTTCCTTCCAATGACACTCCCACAAATGCACCTATGGTTTGGGAACATTTAGTGTTAGTCATTCTTTCAAACATCAATCAAGAGAAAAACAGAAGAAAAGATTATCTAAGTATGGTGATTGTAATGCCCGTTGTATCTCTTTGTTTGGGAAGATCACGTTATAATTCAGAAAATACCTCAGACAAATGATAATATTACCAAAGTTATTAAATTACAAGGCCTTCATTATCAACTAAAATTAGTTAATGTTGAAACCATTCAAGCAAGTTGAGAGCCATAAATATGGATTGGCATTTCATTCAAAAGAAGATTCAAAGATATGAATATAGTTACATGGCAAACTACCTTTACTGCAGCTGTAAGTATAACACATGCCAGCACCTCTGTCACCAGCACGAATATCTGCCTCAACCACTCTTCCAAGAGGCCCCGCTGCAGCACTACAACCGGCACCAAGAGAAAAATGCATGCGACTGCAAAATGTCTTCACAGCTTTCATATCATGAAGCACAATTATATAATCCATAAGTTCACCACCAATCTGGGAAGATAGGATGAGCACAGTCACAAAAGAAATCATAACCAAGTCAAAATGGATGCTTCTGAGAGTTTTGATTTTGATATTGCTCTACTGACTATACGAATAAGGTTGAAAAGATATTCTATTAACAAAAGTTGAAGAATAAAAGAACTTCTACACACATTATTATTTCTTTTTCATTTTCAATTACACCAATAGATTAAGCACAATCATGATGATATATTTCTAAATTCAAAAAACCCGCATATGATCTCTCTCCTTACCTGAGCACCCCATCCTAAACCCAGGGAGAATATGGCTGATGGTGCTGACCACAATCCATCTGATCTTCGAGCAACAACCAAACCAGTGCCTAGTTTGTAAGAGAGCAGTGCACCAGCTTTGGCAACTGTTAAAATTGCTAGGCCTTTGGCTCCGGTAAGAATGGCTAGAGGAATGGACCTCTCAGGATTTGATCTGGCCACCTGTCCATTAAAAAGTTATTAGCTATTACAGATAACACCAGTACAGATACTAACAACTAATCTAATATTATTCAGATACATCAACAATGCAAGTACTTGTTCTTTGTCAACCAAATATCATAGAAGCAACAGATCATGTTATCATTGGGATATGATAACATGTCCTTTGCTCAACGCAAACTAACTTACATAAACAAAGAAAAACAAACCTGGCTGTAGCTTCTCAGAGTATTAGATGATTTATATATCTCATGCTCCATAGACAAGCCAATAGGAAGATTAAGCCACCCTCTACCACAAGTCCAATCCATGACATCATGCTTTGCTACCTGAACAGCATTGCTAATGGTATTGATAAGAACACCCTGCAAAGGATCAAGCCTATCATAGCAGGCATCACAGACCTCTGGGGATTCCTTTCCCTAAACCTAACAGGCAACAAACACCGCCCCTTTGTACATCCCCGGCAGAAAACCCCACCACAAAACCTGCAATGATGTCTGCCACGTGTAAGGGCAGTAAATGGAGCATTACACTGCATACAAACAGTAGTAGAACTATCAGGGAGCCACTCAGGGGGCTCAGCCTCCAGCACCTCTTTGTAGACACCATAATCAATCCCATCTGGCTCAAAAAGGGGTGGTGCACTTGGCGTGTACACCCAAGAGTCAATGACTATATCTCCATTCTTTCCTGAGCCAAGGAAGGACACATCAGAATTAGGGCCCAGTAACAACTGATTAGCAATAGTTTTAGGAGTCTTGTTTCTTCCAGTCAAAATGGCAAATGCCCCAGCAAGCAAATTCTTCAAGTTCACCTCTGGAGGCTTGTTAATGAGAGAGGGTATGATACCATGAGAATCATCACTTGATTCATCAAAAAAGTCTATAGCATCAGAATGGAACTGATACAAAAACTGTTTTTTTTGGTCTGAAGGCTTAGGCTGAGCCCAAGTAGATTCACAATAGTTATGATTATGATTACCCTCACCGTGGTGGAACTGGGTATTATTCTTTTCTAGCTTTGAAATTGAAGAAAGGTTTGCAACTCTACCATGAGAGACTGCCATTTTTCCCGCATGCACCAAAATTAGAAATACTAGACTGCAATTGAAAGCTCCAAGTTACAAATTTAAATAGGACAGGCAGCATAATCAGTGGAAACAACTGAAAAAAGAAATTAAAATTAAATTGAACAGGCTTAAAAAACAATCTTAAGAAGAAAACCTAAATAAGAACGTGGAAAATAATTTAAGGGAACCGAATATAGAAAGAACCTGGAGATTTCCAGAGCGGCAGAGACTAGTGGGATGGAGGTGATCAACTCAAATAAAATGGGAATGTGTATCTATCTAGTGACTGACGACATTGGAAACTAGGTGGTTAAAGTCCAGATCATGTAGTACAATAAATTGTTGGGATACGATTACGAGGCTATCTTTTCGTTTTTCCTATTTATAGTTATGAAAAATGAAAAGTATTTTCAAATTATAAATAAATAAATAATTTCACTTCTCTCACATTCTAATTATCATTTTCTCGCTTTAATTTTTTTACATATTTTAAATAAATACTTTCTCTCATATGGATGTTATTATATGCACAATGTCACTGTCAAGCTAATTTCATAGAAAAGCTAAAAAATAGTTATAAAATTATATTTTAATAATATCATCACGAGACATATATTTAAGTCTTTTGTTCTGTAAACTTGAAGAGAGAAATATTCAATGTCAGTAAATTAATATATAATAATAATAATAATAATGCAAATATAAAGATAATATTAACAGCACAACCAACCTAATTTTTGTGTGTTGTGTTGTTATTACACAATTTTTTTGTTACATTACACCAATTTATTATAACATGTTAACTTTGCGTTTTAAAAATCAAATAATATTTAATAAAAAAATCAAAAGTTAAATGAAATAAAAAATAACAAAAATTAAAGTTTGACTTATATTTTAAAAAAAGAGTTTAATAACTATGCACTATTAATGTAAAAAAATTTACACTAATATTCAATAATATATAGCCACATTATTTAATGAATATAACACATCATTTTAAAAGACGGTGTAAAATATTTTATAATGACAATATATAATTATTAAATTATTAAAAAACATATTAGATATATAAAATGGAATCAATTATGTTTGAAATTTTAGCTGAGTTTTCGGGTAGCTATTCATAATTATAATGGATTGACTTATATAATTTATCAGTGGAAACATGGCTCTTCCATCAATTATGTTTAGAGGATTAAAAAGAACAATACTTTTAAATTTTAGAAAAGCAAGAAGAGAAAGTTAAATGAAGGAGAAGAGCCTTTTAACAAATAAAAAAGACTTCACATTTGTAAACTTCAAATTATGAGAAATCTAAGTGTTTAGAAAAATCTATCATTCCCACTTTAGGATGTGTTTGTGAGTTTAGAGGAGAGGGAAAATGAAGGGTTATAGGGAGAAGGGAGAGGAAAACGAGCGGGGAAAGACTTTGTAAAATCTCAAATTCATAAACATAAAGGAGGAAAGAGCTTCCAATAAACCCTTCACTTCCCTCCATTCCCCTCCAAAATTCAACTCACAAACATATTGTCTTTAAGGAATTCTTGTGCAAAAAAAAAAAAACCAAGAAAGAAGCTTGGTTTTAAATTACACTTTATTGATTTGCTTTTTCCACCATCACCACCTTACATCCTTCGTACAAAAAAATAAGACATTGGAGAACAAGATTTGAAGGATAATTAAGGAAGAAAAAATATAACAAGGAGAAGTTTTTGATAAGGAGATGGAAATAGGGGCGGCGACTAATGTGAAGTAACACATAGGTAGTTTATTGCTAGAGCAACAAAAATCACCGTTGGATATAATAATAAAATAAAAACAACGGCCCAGATTCATGACCGGTTACCCACTATGATGGATGTTTACAATTTTGCTTAAGATAGTCCCTGGTAAATCCTTCCATTGCAGTGGAATCCCTTTCCAAATCTAGGGTTCCCAAGCAGAGATTGGCGAAGCAAGTGCAAGTTCCCAAAACACAGAGCATGTAAATGGTGAGAAACGACGACAACATTTCCCGAGCCATAAAGGAAGGCATTCCAGCCAGATGTTTAGAAAAGCATCGATGACAATTCCTCATTTCAAAATCTGCGGTGTAGGACGAGAGTGAACAAAAGAAATGGATCTGAGCAAAACGTATGAATATGAGTCGTTTTGGTTTTCGATTTGGTTTTGGGTTGATTTAGTTGATTTTTTGTTCCGATTTTTTATTTGTTTTAGGGTTGATTTTCCATGTGGGTTAGGGTTGATTTGGTTCCGATTTTTTGTGGGGGTTTTCGATTTGGTTTTGGGATGATTTTTTTATTCCGGATTTTGATTTGGTTTAGGGTTGATTTTCCATGTGGGTTAGGGTTGATTTAGTTCCGATTTTTTGTGGGGGTTTTCGATTTGGTTATGGGATGATTTTTGGTTCTGGATTTTGATTTGGTTTAGGGTTGATTTTCCATGTGGGTTAGGGTTGATTTGGTTCCGATTTTTGGTAGGGGTTTTCAAATTGGTTTTAGGATGATTTTTGGTTCCGGATTTTGATTTGGTTTAGATTTTTTGTGGGTGATTAACACTCTTCTCTGTTAATTGGAAGAATTGTATAGTCCTTGTTACATGGTTTAGTGGGCGATTTACTAACAAGGGATTAATGTGCTCTTATGATGTAGTAGGCGATTTTTCTTCTGGGTTAGGCCTTATTTCTCATTCTGGAATCTGCTATGGAGGTGGTTCTTTTTAGTGGGTGCTGGTATAATGAGTTTAGCGGTACAGTTTTCATAGAGCATTCACAACACAGTATAATAATGCTAATACTCTGGCTTGTGCGTTAGGCCTTATTTCATATATACCTATGTTGTGTAAATTTGGTTTAGATTTTTGGTGGGTGATTCACAACACAGTATATGTACTTCTAGATCTATCATATTAAGGTGTTTTGGAATATATCCTCCTAACACATGTTGTCTCAATACCTATGCTGTGTAAATTTGGTTTAGATTTTTGGTGGGTGATTAACACCATTCTCTGTTAATTGGAAGAATTGTATAGGCCTTGTTACGGGAATTAGTGGGCAATTAACACTCTTTCCATGTGGGTCAGGCCTTATTTCTCAGGATTTACTAGCAATTATGTTGAGGTTATTGTGGCAATAGATTTGTCACATTCAATGGGTTGGCTATGTGAAGTTTTGGTATGGGCTGGTACAGGTATATTAGGGAAGCTATGTGAATTTTTTCTCAGGATTTACTGGATGTTGCTATGGAGGTGGTTCTTTTTATTGGGTGCTGGTATAATGAGTTTAGCAGTACGGTTTTTATATGTACCTATGCTGTGTAAATTTGGTTTAGATTTTTGGTGGGTGATTCACAACATAGTATATGTACTTCTGGATCTATCATACTAAGGTGTTTTGGAATATATCCTCCTAACACATTTTGTATGAGTACCTATGCTGTGTAAATATAGATTTTTTATGGTGATTAACACTCTTCTCTATTAATATGTATAATTTTATAGGCCCTGTTACAAGAATTAGTGGGCAATTAACACTCTTTCCATGTGGGTTAGGCCTTATTTCTCAGGACTTATTGGAAAGGGATTTACTTTCCATGTGGGTTAGGCCTTATTTCTCAGGATTTACTAGCAATTATGCTGAGGTTACTGTGGCAATAGATCTATCACATTCAATGGGTTGGCTGTGTGAATTTTTGGTATGGGCTATTACAGGTATATTAGGGAGGTTATGGATGTGGTTCTTTTTAGTGGGTGCTGGTATAATGAGTTTAGTAGCACAATTTTCATAGAGCATTCACAACATAGTATTATGCCAATACTTTGGCCTGAATAGGTTTTTATGTATCATAGTTTGGAATATATATACTTCTGGATTTATCATACTAAGGTGTTTTGGAATATATCCTCCTGACACATGATGTCTCATTCCTCTGTTTAGTGTCATGGAAGACAAGGGAGAGGTAATATAGATTTCAAGTGATGATGATGATAGCCTGGAAGAATGGGATGTGAAGTTGACTCAATCTCAAGCTTTGGGAAAACAGGCTCTGGTGAGATGTATTTCATAACAATTACTTATGAGCATAGGGTTAAGTCTTTTAGTTGGGGTTGTAACATCCCAAAAATTAGGACCTAGACAATACGACAGAAGTCTTAGGTTGTGAATCCCAATGTAAGAAGGAAGTTGGAAGTAAGATAAGGACTTAGGGATTTGTGGTGAAAATAAGACAAGGGTTAGGGAATCGATTAAGAGTTGGGAGTTTTAGGGGAATTGAATAGGGGTAAGCCAAGTTTTAAGCCAAACATGACTATAGAGTTGACTTAGGAGGAGTCGCACCCGGTGGTGGAAAGGCTAGCATGGTGAAGAGGTGAGGAAGGAAGTAGAGACATTGGAACTAGAGAATTGGATTGGGACGGAAGGAACTAAGCTTAAATGAATTGGCGAGAAGGAAGAGGAGAGGTGTGGACTCAAGGAACCGAGGTATAAAGGTGATTTTTGGAAGAGAACAAAGGGGATAAAGGAGCATGGTCTCATGGACACTTAGAACCCTTTACCTGAGCCTTAATGAGGTGAATTGATGATTTACATCATGGTTCACATGAAGAGTGCCCCATTGGGTTTCAACCAAGGTTGTTAGTTAATTTCGGATTTTAAGCCTAATGACCTTGGTGTACTAATTTGCAAATATCTAGAGTTAAGGGTGTCCAATTGAGGTGATTCCATTTGGATTAGAAAGCTAAGATCCGGGGCTTCAGTTTGATATGCTATACGAGGATATTCCGATCTCATTCTCACCTTCAAACGGACTCATTCTTGCTCAAGCGATAATTTGCTAGCTTGAGCGAAAATATCAGCAGAAACAGGATTCGAAATGTTGTCAATCTCGCTTGAGTGAGAATCCTCTCACTCAAGCGAAAATCTGGCAGAATGTCACCTTTTTTATTTCGCTCAAGTGAAATTATTTCGCTTGAACGAGAGTACGCAAGACCAGTTTTGAAAAACGGAGATCTAGGGCTTCCAACCCTCATTTTCTCTCATTTCTCTCATTCTAGAGAGAGGAACTAGAGAGAAGGGGTAGATTGAAGGAGGAATCATGGATTGGAGCCACCGAAACCGTTCAAGGAGCTTGGATTTTCATCCTCATCCTTCCATTCCACTCTATTTCCTCCATTAGAGGTGAGTGTGGTTATCCTCTCACTCATTGTTTGTGTATGTGTTGTCTCTCACATGATCCCCTTCCTTCATTCCCTTTCTATATTGATTGTTATGTTTGGAAATGGTACGTATATGTTTTGGATTGATTGAATGTTTTGCCTCTAAGGTTCAAACCCTAGGTTAGGAGATTTGGGGATTTTAGGGGAAATGTTTGAATGTTTGATGATGGGAACTTGAAAATGCAAATAGTTGAAATTATTCTTATTCCATAATTGAAAGAACATGTGGGGGTAGAAATAGCTAGGGTTTGAGGAAAGAATAATTGTTGTGAGCCCTCTCTATTTCTTCCCCTCTATGTTAAGGGCTAAAGTAATATGTTTACTTGTAGATGCTTATATTTCATGAACTGGATTTAAGTACGTGGATGTTTAATGGAAATTAAAAGGGGACATCGGTCCAAAGAGGAAAAATGGGGCTTCAGTCCAAAAAGGAAACAAAGGGGGTCTCGTACCCAAGAGGATTAAGAATGCTAAAATACGATTGTGATTGCTAATTAAGACAGGAGGTTAAATTGGCCTTAAGGGAGACTTTCCTTGAAAAGTCAGAGGTTCAAGTGATAAGAACCCACTGGTGTTGGGTAATACACAAAATGTTGAATGTGAATGTTAATTAAGACAGAAGGTTAAATTGGCCACAAGGGAGACGTCTCTTGAACGGTATTGAGCTCAATCCAGGTCATAGGTTCAAGTGATAAGACCCCACTGGTGTTGGGAATTACACCAAAAAGGTTGATAGAAAAGACTAATGGAAGAATTTTTATGAATTGAATGTAAAGTTTAATGAATGAATTGTTACGAATTAAATGTATGTTTGATGGATGAATTGATAGGAATTGAATTTATGTAGTTCCGCTGTTCTTATGTGTATTATCTCCCCACACTGCACACACTGTTACCGCACTCACTGGGACGTAGTCTCATCCCACTGTCGGAACCGGGGTCATGACGGGACGGCGAAACGAAAGGGTATTGAAAAATCGTTTTCAATGGAGTCGCCACCAATATTTATTTTTGAGGGAAAATATCGGAAAAACCCTTTTGTAAAAAAAATGGTCTTTGAAACCAGATTTGGATTTGGGAGTCGATTATGTGTAGGGAAGGTACCCTACGACATCCGTCCTAAGACGGTTACCTCTAATTAATTGTGCAAATTTATTAACTTTTGAAAAATATTTATTTTATCCCTTAAAAAAATATTTTTGTATGTATTTACAATTTTTTTAAATATATTTACAAAGGTTTTTTATTTTATTTTAGAAATTATGGGAAAATTTAGGAAAATATTTATTTGGGCTTGACGGGGCCGGTTCCCGCTCCTACGTATCCCCAGTTGCAATGGGGAAATCAAAGTCACGTAGTTCTGAAAGTTTGATTTGTTGATTGTCTGAGAATTTGGATTTTGGAAAGATTTTTTTTATACTTGTTTTTTTTTAAAGAGTTGATTTTAAAAAAGAATTCACTCTTGAAGGGTTTTTGTTAGCAAATGGCTATACAATGAACCCTCCTGATTCAAATAACATTAAAATGATAGAATTGCTATTCACCTAATGTCACTTGATCATTGAGTAATTTTATTTATTTTTAATCAAGTAAAAAAATAAAAAATATTTTTTGAGAGACGACGTTATTGCTAGAAATGCTAGTCTTAACGTTATTGATTAAAAAAAATATTTTTTAATTATTTACAAGTGTCGGGGACTATTTTGTTAACAAATGGTTATACTCCATACTCCCGTTAACGGTAGAAATGCTACTCGTTAATGTTTTATTTTTAGAGAAAATTATTTTTTAATTTTAGGAAATAATTTACACTTTGCAAGGACTATCTCGTTAGCAAATGGCTATACTCCATAGTCCTGTATAATTTGGATAATATCAACGATAGAAATGCTATTCGTAATATTACCAAATTATTGCATCCATATTTTTATTAGTTTTGATTATTGGAAGATTTTAAAATTAAACATTCATCTATAAAGTCACACTTTTTATTTAAACACAAACATACACATATTTACATGAGATACAAAAACAAATTTCACGTAAATATTCATACAATTAGAAACATCTAAAATTACAAATCACAAATATTTACATCAAATATTTATAATAAATAAACAAAAACAGAAGAAGAAGAAGAAAATAAAAAGGAAAAAGAAATTAGATTTTTTTTTTTACGGAACCTGAATGTCCCTTTGGCAATTAGACACCTTCATCAGTTTTCAAAAACCAAAAAACCTAAGAGAGAGAAAGGGAAAGGGAAAGAAAGAAGAGGGGGAAGAGAGGAAGAAGGGAAGGTTGCGGCTATGAGGAAGAAAAGAGGGAGAGAGAGAAAGGAGAAGAAGAAAGAAGCAAAGAAGAAACGGTCAGAGGGGAAGAAAGAAAGGGCAATGGAGAAAATGAAGATGTAGCTGCGCGGTGGCTGGGTGCTGCGGTCCGGTGGATGACGGTGGCTAGGGGTGCGGCTGCTGCTCGGAAGCGACTGAGTGGCGCTGGGGGAGACTGCCGCGGCTGACGGAGGGCGTCTCGCGGTGGGGCTGGACGATGTAGAGGCTGCGTGCGATGTTGGCGACAACGTGCGACGCTGTGACTCTGCGGGGGTGGAGAAGCTTTCCGGCGAGATGCGATGGTGATAAAACAAGTGGAACAACACAGCTATGGCACAATAATGGGCTTTGAACGCCGGTGAGACCAGTGAGTTTACTGGTGAGGTTTTCTACTGTTCTATTTTCCTTTTTTCCACATTCATTTTTATTGTCTTAATTTTGAATCTGAATTTTCCATTATTCTCTCCTTTCTATTTGAATTCTCAGATTTTCTGCTTAGGGGAGGAATTCACAGCTGTGATCTAGAGTGGAATTTGAGACCCCTAAATTGAATTATGTTTTCCTATATTCTGTATTTTTGGGCTCTATTTATTTCTGATTCAAATTGTGAATTGAACTCTGTTTTATGTTAAATCCTCTTTAACTATCACAAATGATTTGCTCAATTATACCAATGGTGAGGTTTACATGTATTCAATAGAACCAACTACTCATCAACATTAATCACACACTAATAAAGCTACAACAAAAAGCAAAGTGGAAAAGGAAGAAGAAATAAAAGAACCTGAAATTAGAATCGATTATCCTTCTCTGTTTGTGTATTTTCGCCTGCACTTCTTCTTGGTGATTTCGATTCTCCCTTCCAAGCTTCTGTTTTCTATATCTGCTTCATCAATGTGGTCTCCCTTTTTGCTTCTTCAATTTCTCAATCTTTCTACTGAGTAGGCTATTTCAGATCGGAAACTTTTGTTTTTCTCACTATGTGACCTTGTTGTATTTTTAGAATTCTCTGTTTCAATTGTGTTCTCCTCTATCCATTCTGGATAATTCTCTCTGTTCCCCTCTAACAGTGTAGCTGGCTTTTTTTATACCATCATGACTGTAACCACCTCCTAAAACCACTTCCCCCATTTTCTCACTTCCTGTAACAAATTCTCCCACTAACAACCAACATTCCTTTATTTTCTCAACTCAAACTTACTCTCCAAGATATTTTATTTTATTATTTTTTTAGCTTTTTCTTTTTTTCTTCTAATTTTCGGATTTTTAAATTATTTTCTAATTTTATTTTTAATTTTTTTTTTGAATATTTAGAATCATTTTTTTCTGATTTTTTATTTTATCTTAACTAAAACAAATTTAGATTTATCATTTTTTTATTTTTGAAATTGAAACTTTATTATTTTTATTTTGAGATTTATTTACAAATTAAATTTAACAAAAACTGAAATTAAAATAATATTAGCCCGGATAAAATTGGGTATTCATAGTTGCCCCTCATTATATATTTCTTATTAAATAATCTAAATAACAATGTTTTTTATATTATGGTAATAAGAAATAGGTAAAGAAATGAATCAATTTTATCCGAAGGCTAACACAACGTGCAAGGACCTTAACAAAGAAATGTCAACACCATGGACTAAAATATCCAAAGCGATGATGAAAGGATAAGATTCCAAACAGGTGTTGAATTCTTGACTGAAAATGTTACAGTGTGCCGGTCCAATACCGGGCTTTGAGACTGAAAAGTAAAAAGGTTGCCAGGCCGATACTGGGCTTTGAAACTGAAAAGTAAAAAGGGTGTCGGGCCGATACCGGGCTTTGAGACTGAAAAGTAAAAAGGGTGTCGGGACGATACCGGGCTTTGAGACTGAAAAGTAAAAAGTATGTCAGGCCGATACTGGGTTTTGAGACAGAAAATTAAAAAGGGTGTCGGGCCGATACCGGGCTTTGAAACAGGAAAGTAAAAGGGGTGCCAGACCGATACTGGGCTTTGAGACAGAAAAGTAAAAAGGGTGTCGGGCCGATACCGAGCTTTGAAACAGGAAAGTAAAAAGGGTGCCAGGCCTATACTGGGCTTTGAAACAGAAAAGTAAAAAGGTGTCAGGCTGATACTGGGCTTTGAAACAGAAAAGTAAAAAGGGGTGTCAGGCCGATACTGGGCTTTGAAATAGGAAAGTAAAATGAGGTGCCCGACCGATACTGGGCTTTTGACTGAAAGTAAAGGTGCCACAGGCATGAGGACCTAAGGATTGCAACCGGTACGCGGACCTGAAATGCAACCGGCACAGGGACTTGAGGACTGCAATGGGTACGAGGACCCTAGTGATGCAATGGGTACGAAACCCAAGCAATTGCCACCGACGGGTACAAGGACCCCAAAAGAAGTTGGCGGGAACGAAGACCCTGAGGATTCAATGGGTATGTGAACCCAAAGGATTGAAGTTGACGGGTACTTGGACCCTGAGGATTCAATGGGCATGTGATCCCAAAGAATTGAACTTGATGGGTACTTGGACCCTGATGATTCAATGAGTATGTGATCCCAGAGAATAGAACTGGATGGGTACGTGGACCCTGATGATTCAATGGGCATGTGAACCCAAAGAATAGAACTTGATGGGTACGTGGACCCTGAGGATGCATTGGGCATGTGAACCCAAAGGATTGAAGTTGACGGGTACTTGGACTTTGAGGATTCAATGGGCATGCGATCCCAGAGAATAGAACTTGATGGGTACTTGGACCCTGATGATTCAATGAGCATGTGGTCCCAGAGAATAGAACTTGATGGGTACGTGGACCCTGATGATTCAATGGGCATGTGAACCCAAAGAATAGAACTTGATGGGTACGTGGACCCTGAGGATTCAATGGGTATGTGAACCCAAAGGATTGAAGTTGACGGGTACTTGGACCCTGAGGATTCAATGGGCATGAGATCCCAAAGGAATGCCTTGGGTATTAGGACCCTGATGATTCAATGAGCATGTGATCCCAGAGAATAGAACTTGATGGGTACGTGGACCCTGAGGATGCATTGGGCAAGTGAACCTAGAGGATTGAAGTTGATGGGTACTTGGACCCTGAGGATTCAATGGGTATGTGAACCCAAAGGATTGAAGTTGACAGGTACTTGGACCTTGAGGATTCAATGGGTATGTGAACCCAAAGAATAGGACTTGATGGGTACGTGGACCCTGATGGTTCAATGGGCATGTGAACCCAAAGAATGGAACTTGATGGGTATGTGGACCCTGAGGATGCAATGGGCATGTGAACCCAAAGGATTGAAGTTGACAGGTACTTGGACCCTGAGGATTCAATGGGCATGCAATCCCAAAGAATTGAACTTGATGGGTACTTGAACCCTGATGATTCAATGAGCATGTTATCCCAGAGAATAAAACTTGATGGGTACGTGGCCTTGATGATTCAATGGGCATGTGAACCCAAAGAATAGAACTTGACGGGTACGTGGACCCTGATGGTGCATTGGGCATGTGAACCCAAAGAATAGAGCTTGATGGGTATGTGGACCCTGATGATGCATTGGACATGTGAACCCAAAGAATTGCAATTGACGGGTACGTGGACCCTGATGATGCATTGGGCATGTGAACCCAAAGAATTGCAATTGACGGGTACGCGGACCCTGAGGATTCAATGGGTATGTGAACCCAAAGAATAAAACACGACGGGTACTTGGACCCTAAGATGCAATGGGTTTGTGAACCCTGAGGATTCAATGGGTATGTGAACCCAAAGAATAGAACTTGACGGGCATGTGGACCTTGAGGATTCAATGGGTATGTGAACCCAAAGAATAAAACATGATGGGTAATTGGACCCTAAGATGCAATGGGTTTGTGAACCCTGAGGATTCAATGGGTATGTGAACCCAAAGAATAGAACTTGACGGGTACGTGGACCCTGAGGATTCAATGGGTATGTGAACCCAAAGAATAAAACATGACGGGTACTTGGACCCTAAGATGCAATGGGTTTGTGAACCCTGAGGATTCAATGGGTATATGAACCCAAAGAATAGAACTTGACGGGTACGTGGACCCTGAGGATTCAATGGGTATGTGAACCCAAAGAATTGCAGTTAACAGGTACTTGGACCCAAAAGTATTGGACTGAGATGGGTGCGGGGACCCAAAGAATGCAGGTTCAGACTGTGCAATGGTATGCATGATGTGAAGAGTGAGAGATGGATAAAGAGTAAAACTCAATGCAATGATGATATTGCGATAGCAAATGCATGATGAGAATGATGATGATGCGAGATGCACAAAGAGATTAGATGATGCGAGATACACATAGAAGTTAGATGACGCGAGATGCATGGAGAAAGTAATGACAGGATGACAATACAAGTATGTATGTAGATGAGCAGTTGACAATTGATGTCATGTTATTGATGCAAAATGCATGATGAACATCTCACCTTTGTTCATTATTTTCACTTGATTTGAACTTGATTGATTGTTTGAATCCTCAACCTTTACAGTTGCAAGTGCCCCAAGATTCATGGATGATCAAGGACTTTTCTTCTGATCTGTTATGGGCCTTTAATTCAAATCGCGCCTTAGCCTCTGGCTAGACACCTTCTGAAGTGAGCTGCTATGGGCCTTTTATCATTGAGTTAGGGATCTCACAATTTTGAGAATTCATCAAATTTGCTCATGGTTTTTAGAATTTTCAAAACAAATGTAATACTTTTGAAGTGCGAACACAAATTTTCTTTTAGTATATGTTACCATAAAATGCAAATTGAATTAACTAAAAGGGTGAAAGCAAAAATGAGATTGTCATATTTACAAAAGGGATAATATTTACAATGTCAAAGGATTTACAAAAGGTGGTAACAGAGGTAAAGGCTCTTCTTTTTTTTTTTCTTTTTGAGTGATGCTCTCTAATGAAAAGTGTTAGTGCCTCATGTTTGAATTTTGAAAATCCACCAACCAACTGCCAGAGATGGGGGTTGCCCCAGTTTTATGTGCTTCAAATATTGCATTTGCCCCAGTGTACTCCAAGTTGCCCCAGCATCATATGCTTCAAACATTGCATTTGCCCCAGTGTACTCCAAGATGACTTCAATCTTTTGGGTTTCTGTCGTTTGTTTGCCCCAGTTTTGTGTACTTCCACAACCTACTTGCCCCAGTTTTGTCATCATTGCACTCTCTTCTTTCCCTAAATTCTGCTTAGGTTGCCCTTGTGGGTTTTCAACATAATGGGCCCTTATATCTTCTTGATTTTTTTGATTTTTTTTTCACCTTTTCTTCTTTCGTTTTTTTCCTCTTCTTTTTTTTTTGCCATCAACCACCAATCTTTAATATCTTGATCTCAAAATTACAACCATGAAAATGAAAGCAATCATTTCATCGATCAGAGTGGACTTTACAAGGCTTGTAACGTGGTCAGGGCTAATAGCTATGAAAGAAAGGATATAGTAGGCCCAAACAAGTGTTTAAGGGTTCAAGGATCAACAACTTCTTTTTTTTCAAGAAGGTGAGTGTTTAACTGAGATTCTTGAAGTCACTGGTTCTTTCATTTTTGCTCATTATTTTCTTTTATGCTTTTGCTTTTTCTTTTTCTATTTTCCTTTTTATTTTTTTTACTTAACATATCATTGACAAAAGTTGACTTCAACTTTGTACCAACCCCAATGTGGGGTGATCCTTGTCCAGGGTTATTTGAAAGGAAATTTTAGGCTCAAGAGGGACAACCAGGGATATTGATTTGATTCTTTTTTTGGGTAAAGAAAGATGGCCATCATCATCTCAACTCATGATTGCCCATTTTCAGACTTTAACTTTGAGACCAAAACCCCAGACTTATCTTCTATTCCTCCAAGCAACTTCTTCCTTAGACTAAGAGATAAATCATCTCAAGGATACATAACTTTGATACACATCTTGGTCTTTATCCCTCAAATTCAGGGGGACCTTTTCCTAGTTGTTATCGAACCTAGGCAACAATTCAATGGATCTTCTCATCATCTTTATTGGCATGATTGATGGACTATCAAAATTGCAAGATGAGACATTAACACTTTCATGAGAGGAACACATGCAAATTTACATTATTTACAATGACACAAGGAAGAAATGGAATGAATGAGATTAAGGCTGGAAGCAAAGAGCTGGAAAATTCAACATGCATCTTTGAAAACATATGCTGAAAGAAAAATGTGCGCCCTATATACAAAAGTCATCCTAAAGCCTTGGGCAAAGCAATAGGATCAGTATTACAAAATTATTTTGACAAACCCTAAAAACCACAGGAAATTTGAAAAACTCTCAATTACTGAACTTTGACAGAATTAACCGCGAGACTCTTGATTTGGCAGAGGATTGAGATTCTCTTCCTTGAATCTCCACAACACAACATTCATTGTCATCATGTTAATCACCCGTGTCATGTGGATCATACCCTTTTGGATGCAGCGGCCCAACTAGAGGTGGTGGGTGAAGGACAATCAATTAGTTGCGGGTAAGGTGGGATACCGACTCAATTTGAGTCATGGGTCAAACTAGACAATTTTTTTTTTTGTGTCTGTTTAGCCTTATTTGGTTTGGACTAGGATTTGGCTTTCGGCTTCATGATTGATGGGGTCGAGGTGGTGTGGATATGGATGGTTGTGATTGGGTGGGAAGTGGAGGGTGTGATTGGGGATATGATGTGGTATCGGTTGGGTGGATTGCTCATGATCAAATGTTAAGGCCTTAGCCTCACTTTTGCCTCGTTTCCAAAAAGGACTTCCTTGTAATGACTGCTTCCACATGACTATGCTCCACAAGCATATACCACTAGTTTGCAATTGCCCCGATTTGTGATTCTGACACACCACCTCTCCTCAACTAATAATCTTGGCACATCTTTTGCCCCCGTGCACGATCTCCACACATCTTTTGCCCCGGTTGGTGATCTCAACAACTCTTTTGCTTGACCCTAATTTTTACCTGAGTTGCTCTTGCGAGTTTTCCACTCAGCGGGTCGCTCTAACTTTTGCCTAGGTCGTCCTTTCGGATTTTCAACCTAGCGAGCTTTTTTTTCTTTTTTTTTCTTTTTTTTCTTTTTTTAGCATAGTATTTCATCAGAATTCATGGGATACTGGAGATCTTTGCCATCCATGTTTGTGAGGATTATGGCTCCTCCATGGTCATGTAGGTGGGTAGTGGCGTGGCTAAGGGCTATTTTGTGGCTTGGACGTTAGAGTCACCATTGATGCATCCGTCTCTTGGGGGTTGGTGTTAAGGATAGGTGCATGGTTGGGTGGAATGGTAGGAAGATAGGAAATGATGGTATGTGAGGCTTTTTCACGGGTTTGGGTCAGACTCTGGTGGTTGGGCTGGATTGGGCTTTAAGTTTGGAAGTTAAAACTGGCGGGCTATCATCTTGTGGGCTTGTGAACTACGGTGATGTATAGTTGAGTGGAAGGCCATATGGTGGATGTTAGGTTCCTTGAGGATTGGTGATGGGTGGTTGGGTTGGGTTGGATGGACGGATGCATTGCCAATGTAACCAAGGTCCCTTGAGGGTTCATTCTATGAAACTGCATGAGCACTTAGAGCTTGGTGAAAGAGCATGTATGATTGTCTGTTTACTCCTGAGAGATCTCCCCCTTTTACAATAATCCCAAAAGCTTGTTATCTGCCCCTCTTGTTGAAGTCAACTCTCAACCTCTCCTGATTGTGTTCAAGTTCATCCAAGATCCTTGCTTGGTACAAGTCTTGTAAGTGTGATGAGGAAACAATCACTTGATGGAATTTTTCTTTCCCTTTTTTATTTTTTATTTTTATTTTTTATACAAGCAAAACAAATTATTAGGATAGAAATGTTATCATGCAAGGGAAATGCAACCTACTGCGCCTTTAAAATTCACGCAGATGCAACACTTTTTTTTTACATGATTATTATGCATGAACTTGTTTTTTTTTTGTTTTTTTTAGATATGATAATAACATGACAAACTAAAGATACTGAAAGATGCATAGAGTGCATGACATTATTAAAGGAGAATATGAGATAACACAATAATGATATGGCTGAATATAAAATATGTGGGATGCTAGTTGAGAACTTTTTTTTTTTGGCTTTTCTTTTATTTTATTTTTTTGGAAAAAGAAAGATTTTCACCATCAATTTATTTGTTTTCTAAAAAATGAAATATGACTTTCTTTTTTATAAGATTATGGACAAATGTAACCATGATCAAATGACACATGCATGGGTTTTATTTTTCTCTCTGTTTTTTTTCTTATTTTTCTTTTTCTTTAGACATGAAAGAACTAAATAATGACATATCTAACCAAGGATGATTATTATTTGTCCAAAAGATACATGATGTGCATGACAATTTCAAATGAGAATTGTTTTTTTTTTTTTCGCGATATGCGATAACACAATAATTATATGGCTGAGGATAATTATCATATGGATGAATGATGTATGGGATGCATGATAATGTTAATGAATAATTTTTTTTTTGCTTTTCTTCTTTTTTTTTGGTAAAAGAAAGATTTTCATCATCAGATTATTTTCTTTTATTTTTTTCTAAAAAGAAATGTTATGTTAATGGATGAATGAATCACTTTTTTTACAAAATTGGGAACCATAAATGTATGAGATGCATGACAATGTTAATAAAGATATATTTTTTGGGGTTTACAAAAAAAATAAGGACTTTCATGCATGGATGTGCCTTATTGTTAAATATCACACTAAACATGACAATGGAGAGTGAAAGAAAATGGAAGAAACAACTCCCTATGCATGATTTTTTTTTTAATGTCTGATGACATATCTAACTAAAGATCACAGAGAAGAAAATGTCTTTTGTTTATTTTTATGAAAAGAGAAAAAAGAAAAATCACAATCCACTCAATTTTTATTTTTTGAAAAAGTTTTATGTGAATACAAAGTAATGTCCTAATGATAAATGCTACAGTAAGTATGTATAATGAAGAATGAAAGGAAATGAAGGAAGGAAAATGCTCCCCATGTGTCCTACGTTAGGTAAAACCCTATGGCAAGGTATCCCTAAAGGTCATGACTCTAACTTTGGTGGTCACTAAGCTTATTTAATGTGCATGATTCTCAAGGACGGGTCTAGACTTCTATAGATCATGGCTCCCAGATTGCCTTTATCACATAGAAAAGGACCCGATTCACAAATTAGTCATAAGTATGGAGGAACCCATCTCAATTATGACTAACCGATGAAACCGGTAACAATCTGAGTGATGAATCAAATATTGTCAAGTGAGCATCAAGCCCCTCAATTGACAATTGTTAAGACATCTCCTACTCCTCGGTTCGCACAGGCTCGGGTATAGAGCCCAATAAGTGTGTGAGGTAAGTGACTGTGAGGTGTGTGCGGGGAGCATACAAACATGTAGTCCTAACCACTACCCTATCTGCAAAACAAACCAGACAAACACAAATATATACAGAGAAAAAGTCTTCTACCCTAGGGTTGAAGCATAATATATTTACAATATCAGGGACATACATTAGATAATGTACACGTCAAGGAAAAAGAAGAAGAAAATATTTACAAAGAAATTGATACAAATATTTACAGTTGTATCTACAAAACAAAACAAAATAAAACAAAACAAGCAAAACAAAAGGGGAAAAATAAAAACAAAAGTTAACAACTTTGCACAACTAATCATGTTAAGGCTTGACTCTCAAATGTCCCCAGTGGCGTCGCCATCTGTCGGAACCGGGGTCACGATGGGACGGCGAAACGAAAGGGTATTGAAAAATCGTTTTCAATGGAGTCGCCACCAATATTTATTTTTGGGGGAAAATATCGGAAAACCCTTTTTAAAAAAAAATGGTCTTTGAAACCTGATTTGGATTCGGGAGTCGATTATGTGTAGGGAAGATATTAGCACCCTACGACATCCGTCCTAAGACGGTTACCTCTAATTAATTGTGCAAATTTATTAACTTTTGAAAAATATTTATTTTACCCCTTAAAAAAATATTTTTGTATTTATTTACAATTTTTATAAATATATTTACAAAGGTTTTTTATTTTATTTTAGAAATTATGAGAAAATTTAGGAAAATATTTATTTGGGCTTGACGGGGCCGGTTCCCGCTCCTACGTATCCCCAGCTGCAATGGGAAAATCAAAGTCACGTAGTTCTGAAAGTTTGATTTGTTGATTGTCTGAGAATTTGGATTTTGGAAAGATTTTTGAAAAGATTTTTTTTTATACTTGTTTTTTTTGAAAGAGTTGATTTTAAAAAAGAATTCACTCTTGAAGGGTTTCTGTTAGCAAATGGCTATACAATGAACCCTTCTGATTCAAATAATATTAAAATGATAGAATTGCTATTCACTTAATGTCACTTGATCATTGAGTAATTTTATTTATTTTTAATCAAGTAAAAAAATAAAAACTATTTTTTGAGAGATGACGTTATTGCTAGAAATGCTAGTCTTAACGTTATTGATTAAAAAAATATTTTTTAATTATTTACAAGTGTGGGGACTATTTTGTTAACAAATGGTTATATTCCATAGTCCCGTTAACGGTAGAAATGCTACTCGTTAACGTTTTATTTTTAGAAAAAAATTATTTTTTAATTTTGGGAAATAATTTACACTTTGCAAGGTCTATCTCGTTAGCAAATGGCTATACTCAATAGTCCTGTATAATTTGGATAATATCAATGATAGAAATGCTATTCGTAATATTACCAAATTATTGCATCCATATTTTTATTAGTTTTGATTATTGGAAGATTTTAAAATTAAATATACATCTATAAAGTCACACTTTTTATTTAAACACAAACATACACATATTTACATGAGATACAAAAACAAATTTCACACAAATATTCATACAATTAGAAACATCTAAAATTACAAATCACAAATATTTACATCAAATATTTATAATAAATAAACAAAAACAGAAGAAGAAGAAAATAAAAAGGAAAAAGAAATTAGATTTGTTTTGTTTTTTTTAAGGAACCTGAATGTCCCTTTGGCAATTAGACACCTTCATTAGTTTTTAAAAACCAAAAGACCTAAGAGAGAGAAAGGGAATGGGAAAGAAAGAAGAGGGGGAGGAGAGGAAGAAGGGAAGGTTGCGGCTATGAGGAAGAAGAGAGGGAGAGAAAGAAAGGAGAAGAAGAAAGAAGCAAAGAAGAAACGGTCAGAGGGGAAGAAATAAAGGGCAATGGAGAAAATGAAGATGCAGCTGCGCGACGGCTGGGTGTTGCGGTCCGGTGGATGACGGTGGCTAGGGGCGCGACTGCTGCTCGGAAGCGACTGAGTGGCGCTGGGGGAGACTGCAGCGGCTGACAGAGGGCGTCTCGCGTAGGGCTGGACGGTGTAGAGGCTGCGTGCGATGTTGGCGACAACGTGCGACGCTGTGACTCTGCGGGGGTGGTGCAGCTTTCCGGCGAGATGCGATGGTGATAAAACAAGTGGAACAACACAACTATGGCACAATAATGGGCTTTGAACGCCGGTGAGACCAGTGAGTTTACTGGTGAGGTTTTCTACTGTTCTATTTTCCTTTTTTCCACATTCATTTTTATTGTCTTAATTCTGAATCTAAATTTTCCATTATTCTCTCCTTTCTATTTGAATTCTCAGATTTTCTGGTTAGGGGAGGAATTCATAGCTGTGATCTAGAGTGGAATTTGAGACCCCTAAATTGAATTCTGTTTTCCTATATTCTGTATTTTTGGGCTCTATTTATTTCTGATTCAAATTGTGAATTGAACTCTGTTTTATGTTAAACCCTCTTTAACTATCACAAATGATTTGCTCAATTATACCAATGGTGAGGTTTACATGTATTCAATAGAACCAACTACTCATCAACATTAATCACACACTAATGAAGCTACAGCAAAAAGCAAAGTGGAAAAGGAAGAAGAAATAAAAGAACCTGAAATTAGAATCGATTATCCTTCTCTGTTTGTGTATTTTCGCCTGCACTTCTTCTTGGTGATTTCGATTCTCCCTTCCAAGCTTCTGTTTTCTATATCTGCTTCACCAATGTGGTCTCCCTTTTTGCTTCTTCAATTTCTCAATCTTTCTACTGAGTAGGCTATTTCAGATCGGAAACTTTTGTTTTTCTCACTATGTGACCTTGTTGTATTTTTAGAATTCTCTGTTTCAACTGTGTTCTCCTCTATCCATTCTGGATAATTCTCTCTGTTCCCCTCTAACAGTGTGTAGCTGGCTTTTTTTATACCATCTTGACTGTAACCACCTCCTAAAACCACTTCCCCCATTTTCTCACTTCCTGTAACAAATTCTCCCACTAACAACCAACATTCCTTTATTTTCTCAACTCAAACTTACTCTCCAAGATATTTTATTTTATTATATTTTTAGCTTTTTCTTTTTTCTTCTAATTTTCGGATTTTTAAATTATTTTCTAATTTTATTTTTGATTTTTTTTTCTGAATATTTAGAATCATTATTTTTTTTTCTGATTTTTTATTTTATTTTAACTAAAACAAATTTAGATTTATCATTTTTTTATTTTTCAAATTGAAACTTTATTATTTTTATTTTGAGATTTATTTACAAATTAAATTTAACAAAAACTGAAATTAAAATAATATTAGCCCGAATAAAATTTGGTATTCACACCCACGATGTAGGAATTATATTCAGTTGTGCAGGTTGCTGCCAGGTTGCTTGATTGGAGAATGGATGGCTCACTGGATGGGTGTTGTAGTCCTTATTGTCGTAGTCTCATTTTATTGTTGTAAATTGTAATATGATATTGTAGCCACAGAGTGGCATTGTATTTGAAATTTTTGAGTTATATTTAGAGTTTATGCTTAGGTGATGGTTGGGTTACCTGAGCACTGTAATGTATTGTATGGTGATATTAATAATGAACGAAATAATTTCAAGGATTTAGAAATGGTGCTCCCAACAGGCATTATTTTCCTAGGATCTGAGTTAGAAAGGATAAGTTCAATTGGTCAGGACATGATCCTTGACATGTGCAGTTGAGTGGTTAGTAATTATGGAGATCGAGCAATTCCGACGAGTATGTAGAGATTGCAACATAGGACATACAACCTACGCACCAAGAGAAAGCCCTATGAAGAGGGATAGTAGGGACACCATAGTAAGGTAATTGAATATATAATTAACAAGACAAGTTTTGAGGACAAAATTTATTTAAGGGGGGTAGAATTGTAACATCCCAAAAATCAGGACCTAGACAATACAACATAAGTCTTATGTTGTGAATCCCATTGTAAGAAGAAAGTTGGAAGTAAGATAAGGACTTAGGGATTTGTGGTGAAAATAAGACAAGGGTTAGGGAATCGATTAAGAGTTTGGAGTTTTAGGGCAATTGAATAGGGGTAAATCAAGTTTTAAGCCAAACATGATTATAGAGTTGACTTAGGAGGAGTCGCACCCGGTGGTGGAAAGGCTAGCATGGTGAAAAGGTGAGGAAGGAAGTAGAGACATTGGAACTAGAGAATTGGATTGGGACGGAAGGAACTAAGCTTAAATGAATTGGCGAGAAGGAAGAGGAGAGGTGTGGACTCAAGAAACCGAGGTATAAAGGTGATTTTTGGAAGAGAACAAGGGGATAGAGGAGCATAGTCTCATGGACACTTAGAACCCTTGACCTTAGCCTTAATGAGGTGAATTGATGATTTACATCATGGTTCACGTGAAGTGTGCCCCGTTGGGTTCCAACCAAGGTTATTGCTTAATTTCGGGTTTCAGGCCTAATGACCTTGGTGCAGTAATTTACAAATATCTAGAGTTAAGGGTGTCCAATTGAGGTGATTACACTTGGATTAGAAAGCTAAGATTCGGGGCTTCAGTTTGATATGCTATATGGGGGTATTCCAATCTCATTAGCACCTTCAAACCGACTCATTCTTGCTCAAGCGAGAATTTGCTCACTTGAGCAAAAGTATCAGCAGAAACAGGATTCAAAATGCTGTCAATCTCGCTTGAG
Source organism: Sesbania bispinosa (assembly GCA_026901365.1). Classification (NCBI taxonomy): domain Eukaryota; kingdom Viridiplantae; phylum Streptophyta; class Magnoliopsida; order Fabales; family Fabaceae; genus Sesbania; species Sesbania bispinosa. The sequence goes on from QLOH01000857.1 coordinate 214,247, forward strand.
TGAGAATCCTCTCGCTCAAGCAAGAGTCCTCTCGCTCAAGCGAAAATCTGGCAGAATGTCACCTTTTTGATTTCGCTCAAGTGAAATTATTTCGTTTGAGCGAGAGTACGCAAGACCAGTTTTTAAAAACGGAGATCTAGGGCTTCCAACCCTCATTTTCTCTCATTTCTCTCATTCTAGAGAGAGGAACTAGGAAGAGAAGGGGTAGATTGAAGGAGGAATCATGGATTGGAGCCACCGAAACCGTTCAAGGAGCTTGGATTTTCATCCTCATCCTTCCATTCCTTTCTATTTCCTCCATTAGAGGTGAGTGTGGTTCTCCCCTCATTCATTGTTTGTGTATGTGTTGTATCTCACATGATCCCCTTCCTTCATTCCCCTTCTATATTGATTGTTATGTTTGGAAATGGTACGTATATGTTTGGACTGGTTGAATGTTTTGATTGATTGATGTTTTGCCTCTAAGGCTCAAACCCTAGGTTAGGAGATTTGGGGATTTTGGGGGAAATGCTTGAATGTATGGTGATGGGAACTTGAAAATGAAAATAGTTGAAATTATTTTCATTACATAATTGAAAGAACATGTGGGGGTTGAGATAGCTAGGGTTTGAGGAAAGAATAATTGTTTTGAGCCCTCTCTATTTCTTCCCCTCTATGTTAAGGGCTAAGGTAATATGTTTGCTTGTAGATGCTTCAATTTCATGAACTTAATTTAAGTACATGCATGGATGTTTAATGGAAATTAAAAGGGGACTTCGGTCCAAAGAGGAAAAAGGGGGCTTCGGTCCAAAAAGGAAACAGAGGGGGGTCTCGTACCCAAGAGGATTAAGGATGCTAAAATGTGATTGTGATTGCTAATTAAGATAGGAGGTTAAATTGGCCTTAAGGGAGACTTTCCTTGAAAGGTCAGAGGTTCAAGTGATAAGAACTCATTGGTGTTGGGTAATACACCAAATGTTGAATGTGAATGTTAATTAAGACATGAGGTTAAATTGGCTACAAGGGAGACTTCCCTTGAACGGATTTGAGCTCAATCCAGGTCAGAGGTTCAAGTGATAAGACCCCACTGGTGTTGGGAATTACACCAAAAGGTTGATAGAAAAGACTAATGGAAGAATTGTTATGAATTGAATGTAAAGTTTAATGAATGAATTGTTACGAATTAAATGTATGTTTGATGAATGAATTAATAGGAATTGAATTTATGTAGTTCCGCTGTGCTTATGTGTATTATCTCCCCACACTACACACACTGTTACCGCACTCACTGGGACGTAGTCTCATCCCACGATGTGGGAATTATATTCAGTTGTGCAGGCTGCTGCCTGGTTACTTTATTGGAGAATGGATGGCTCACTGGATGGGTGTTGTAGTCCTCATTGTCGTAGTCTCATTTTATTGTTGTAAATTGTAATATGATATTGTAGCCACAGAGTGACATTGTATTTGAAATTTTTTAGTTATACTTAAAGTTTATGCTTAGGTGATGGTTGGGTTACCTGAGCGCTGTAATGTATTGTATGATGATATTAATAATGAACGGAATAATTTCAAGGATTTAGAAAATGGTGCTCCTAACAGACATTATTTACTGAATTCAGGAATTAGGACGTTACAGAGGTGGTTAAATTTATATAGGTTTTGTACATGCAGGGTGTTCTAGCCAGGTTGGCACATCTATGAGTGTTCATGGGACGGGTTGGGACGGGTTTTACCTGTCCCTAACCCGGCCCTATTTTTTGATCGTGCCAATTTTACGGACCCGAACCCGTCCATAGACCCGATGATGTGCGGGTCTAAGTAAGACCGGGTCTGAGTAGGACAGGACCGGATTGGCCCGATACATAAGCTAAATATAATCATGAAATGATCATATAACAATGTTCAAAAGAAAACAGTTCATACAATTAATAAATATATTGCATACAATAAAATATCTCTTAATGTATGCAATATTTTTTACTTTTTTAAAGTTTGTGACATTACTAAACCAAGAATAACATTACATCACTATATAATTTTATGTGTAGAATGTATTTTTAAAGGTAAATAGAGAAAACTTAGACTCAAAAACCCCATCTAAAATGAAAAAAATAAGGTCAGGACTTTAACTAATAGAAAATCATAAGTAATAAATATTATATTTATATATAAAGGACGGGTCGGGTAACCCGAAGGTTAACTCGAACCCATCATCAACCCGATGCTGGGTCAAAAAATGAGACCCGATGAGACCCAGTTTGGTTCTATTCTTTCTTGTAGGTCAGGAACAGACCCGGCCGGAGTAGGACGGGTTGGGACGGGTCAAAGGGACGGACCGAGTCTTGAACACCCCTAGGCACATCGTTGGTTTAGGGATAAACCAAAGACAATACCGATTTTTGTGGAAGGGAAAGATCCAGTGCAAACGTGGCATTTACATTGGTATGAACAGACAAATCAATGACTTATAGGGAAGGGATGGTGCGCATTTTGTCGGGAGAATAAGTTGTCTAAAGGTGATGTTGTAACTTTTGTTAAGGCTCCTCATGCTGAAGAATTATTTGTTTTAATTGGTCATGGTGATTGAGCTTTAACCTATTTTACATGATTTGGCCGTGGACAAAAACATGTGTATTGGTTATTGATGAAACTTTTCTTGCTATTAACTTATCTGGATTTAAGAGTAACTTAGTACCAAGTACCTATGTTTGTTTGGAATAACTGATAATGGGTTTATGACTGAATTTTATTTATGTATGATATAATTACTTTGGTTCGAATCAATTTTGCAGAATGAATGACATTATGGGGGAAGTTCAGTAATGACTGGAAGATAGCATTAGAGACATTGAGGGAGATTAATTCAGGTATGCAATGGAGGGCCTTAAGACATTAGGAAACCTTAAGACCTTAATACCAATATATGTTGAGTACACTCTAGATTCTTGATGCTTTTATAATAATTAGTTAAGCACTTTTGTTGCATGTGCTTAAGTTCTTCCAAACTACTATAGCGCACAAGGGGCGTTAATTCAACATTCTAAGACTAATATAAATATAGCCCAAGCAAGGGGAGGATAATGTAAATTTCTAATATTAAGTCAAGGATAACAAGGGTGATTACATAAAGGTGGAATACATAATAAGGGTGATTACATGATGAGGGAATACATAATAGGGGTGATTACATGGGGGAATACATAAAAAGGGTGATTACATATTTTTTGAACAACCTTCTTCATTACTAGAAAAGGGTGATTACATATTCTTTGAACAACCTTCTTCATTAGTAATGATGTCTTTCTTGACCTCATTGTTGATTGTTTTCACTTTGCCACAAACATTGTCTTCACTGCCTTCAACCTTTTGTTTGTTAGACCCATATAGTCTTTCCCATTCTTTCTTGGCGGCCTCCAATGCATCAGCAACTACATTATAGGTCTTTCTAACATCGTCATTTGGGTGATCTCGTAGATCATCTTCCAACATCCCTTCAACAAAAAAACATGCACAACCTTTCCGGGCAACATCCAAAAACATTTTGTGGATGTCAGTCTCAGGATTATTCTCAAGATTTGGATGACCATCTTTTTTTTATTCCATAACCTTCATAAGCAATGTGATAACAAAGTACATGCAATGAATTAAAAAAAGCAATACCATCACAATTTTCCTACTAGAGATAACCTTCCTTTTTTTAGTTGCAAATCTGTTCATTCTGCCATACCAAGAACAGAACAGGTATGCAACATCCAAACTAGCAAAGTCATAATGGGAGATCTCATGTGGGTTGAATCTTACGAGGTCAATTTTTTTATGTCCTCGAAACTATCAATCCTACTTATGACAACTTCCTCATGTTCATTATTTTCATCTCCTTCATTCTGGTTTTCTTCCTCATGTTCAGTATCTTCATCTCCTTCATGTTGGTTTTCTTCCTTATGTTCAGTATCTTCATCTCCTTCATGTTGGTTTTCTTCTTCATGTTCAGTATATTCATATGTCCTTCATTTCGGTTTTCTTCGCCGTGTTCGGTGTTATCATTCCCTTCATTCTGGTGATCTTCCTCATATCCAATATCTTTATCTCCTTCATTTTGGTTGTCATCCCAATCAGCATCAACTAATACCACACAACTGCCTCCTTCACCCTTTAAGAGACCATCAATACCATCTTGATCAACCAAGGAAGGACTAGCATAAATGAACGATTGCTCCTCTGAACCCTCCTGCCAAAATGGAGTGTCCCTATCCATCATTGGTATGTCTTTTCCATTCATCCATTCCAATATATCATCCATGTTTGTATGAATTTTAATCTACACATTTTAATCATAAAAAAGTTTATGTTTTGCTATCATGAGCATTTAGGGATCGGGCTAAGAAACAGAAAAATAATACAACATTTAGGGAACCTTGTCACTTAGAATTAAGAAACTAATGATATATAAAACAACATTAAAGTTAGAGTATATGAGTAAAATCTGTTCCCACCAGCTCTTGCATGCTAAAGTTTGTTATTGCATGCTAAAATATCTTCCCACTAGCCTTGTTGACAATTTTTTCAACACCTACTATGCAAAAGAGATGCATTCTAAAGAACAAACATCTCCCTATCCCAAAAAATTCTAACCCATACAGTCATGTCCAAGATAGAGAAGAATGTGGACCTTATCATTACAAAGTTTATTGGGTTTCATGGTTTAGCCCTCAGAGATAGTCAGCACCTCCTGTGACTTGGTTCCTGCTCCATGATTCACGAATCCACACTTACAACGATGAGGAATTGTTTATCGGTCGAAGGAATAGGGTTCCTCAAGTTCGTCCTACACACGATGAGGAATTGGTTAATTTTTTACATAATTTGTTAGTTTCAGAGCATTTCAGGTTATACGAAGGACTGTTTTGCAAATATAAATAATTAAAGGACTAATAGATGAATATTAAAATCAATCAAGGTAACCTGTTATTGCAGGTAGTTTTGTTGCTTTAGCTATAGACCACCCATCCTGTTACTTCATGTTAGCATTCACCTTGTTATTAAATTCAATGGTGATGATGTGAGACCTGTTGGTTAATATTGCTTTTAAAAAAGTTAAAAAATTACAAGTCGATCCCTAGACACAGCTTCTATTGCATAGTGGTCTGCGCATTAATTTTTTCATCAACAACATAATTCTTTTCCTTTGTCTACATTTATCTCATTACATCAATTATTACATCTATCACATTTTCATCTTTTCACTCTTGTTATCTCTTTTCTAAGGGGATGACAAAAATACTCGTACATGTGGATATACGTAGAAATACCCATACATCAATAAATTGGGTAGAGACAGATGTTATTCTACCCGCCCCGTGGGAACCCACATAATCTTTAAAATATTTTTTATTAAACATATTAAAATATTAAGAAATTTTATTATTTGATGATAAGATAAATTTATGTTATACTATTTTGTAATGATGTTTTTAATATATTAACCCATAATGATATTATACAATATGATACAATTGTATATTATATGGTGTTCTCACCATTTGTTATTTTATTTTTAAAATTTTTAAAATTAATTGATACCCATGGATGCTTGCTAAGCGACCCACCTATTTTAATGGGTTATGGTATGAGAAGTATACAACCTGCCCCTATCGTGTCTTGACCCATTGACTTCAATACTTTTCATCATACACCTATCACTCCACACACCATATTTAATAAAAATGACATTTGTATCTTACTCTATGTTTTTCCTTCCTATCACATCATTTATCACATTTGTTGGTTTCTATTACTTTTCTTTTAGTTATTGCTTTCTCTTTTGCAGGACTTATATGTATATTATTTTTTTAATGTGTATCTTTCCAATGAATTTTGGATTTATAATGAATTTTTAAGTGAAAAAAATAGTGAAAAATCAATTAAAAAAATACATAGTGGAGGTAAAAATCTTGAAAAATCATTTTAAGCAACTATGGGGTATCCCTAACATCGTGGTTGCAATTTGCTTCGATCATTGAAGGAATCGGCTGGTCAGAAATGATGCAATGGTCCAAGTAAAATAGTGACCAACCGGGACGCAAGCATGAAGGGTTCCCATGGATGAACTGTCCCGGAACTTGTTATAGGCCTATGTGTTAGATTATTTAACTAATTTAATTAATGTGGCCCATGTAAATTTAATAGTCTGGCTTTAATTAAAGTGGGTCCAATGTGATGGTTGTTGACCCAGTATGGAAAATAGAGTCAAAAGGGGTTATTTTATAATCCCTCTCCCTTTCCTTACAAAAGAGAAGTTACAGAACAGAAGGGAAGTGGTCTGTGTCAAAGTAACCTCCTAACCATCAAGGAGCCAGGAAGGCAAAGGAAAAAGGGAGAGAAAATTGGTCTGCAATTTCCACAGAGAATTCAAGTAAAGAAGAGCAATTATGGATCCAGGAAAGTCTCTTTGTCATTCTCATTGTTGTATGGGTATGTGAGAACCATCAAAATTAAAGGTTCTGTGTAGTTTCCATAATTGAACCATAGGAAACAATCATTAAAGAAAATTTACAGTTGGTATCAGAGCTTTAGGTTGTGAATTTTATGATTCTCCATAAAAAATTAAAGGTTATCATTTCCTAGTTTAGGAATTATAACGGAACAAAGTTCCGATTATGTATGCACAAAAGGCTTCAGTAAGTTACAGAATTTTACGAATTGAAAACGCAGAGTAGATTTTAGAATTGAAAAAGTATTCCATTTTGTTTACGAAAGCAATTCACGATTTGTATGCAAATTCATATATATATATATATATATATATATGTTTGAAAAGTTCAGTTACATGATAAATTCTAAAATCGAGACTTATATATATTTGAAAAGTGATTCGCTTATATATATATTTGAAAAGTCATGATTTGCTTTACAAAGTGAAATGTATTGCTTTGATTCGTGCAATAGTTTTTCTGTGACACCCTTCTACACCATACTCTTATATATTTAAGAAATTGCAGCTTAGAAAATGTATAGTCCCACGTTAGGTAAAAAGGTTCACAATCACTTTTATAATAACTCATAGTTCGAAAACAACTTTATTAAAGAAATTAAACTTCCAAATATAATTCTAATCTAAAGCAGCGGAAATCTCCATAATAATAAAAACAATTAATAATCTTCTGCCATACAAGGCATCCAAAAGTTCATAAAAATACTCCTAATCTAGGAACATGGTAATAATCCCCAAGCACACCCTGATGTCACATCTACCAGAGCATACCCTTTTATTCATAATCGACACCAGTTGTGTCCTCATCAACACCTGTAAAATATATCCACAGAATACGGTGAGGAAAAGGAATACTACCCATATATACACATAGAGAATACTCATCCTCACCCACAACATCATTACATCATACCATCAATATAATAAAATCACCAATCAATAACATTCATCTAAACTCAGCATATATTTAATCATCTATATCAACATATACATGTCATACCATCATTCCTATTCATAACACATAAATATATCCTTTATACATTCATCAAGCTCATCATCATCATAACCTCATTCATATATCATCATATAGTTCTCATACCATCATTCACCCAAATAATCATGTATTCTATTCTCACACATAATACTCATCATCATCAATATTCATAACATCATTTAATAACACCATTTCATCATCATATATCACACACCAATACTCCTCTCATCATCTACCCAAAGATCATGACTTGGAACTCCACACAATGGGTGCACCTCGTCAATCACTCTAGTTAGTACCAAGGTGGTCTACCGGTGTTACCACACACTATCTGATAGGTTGTACCCCCTCTATGGGCCCACACAACGACATTCGACCCTAGGTTTTACCCCCTCTATGGGCCCGTACAGTCACTCCTAGGTTGCACCCCCTCTATGGGCCCGTGCATCAAACGCCCTAACTTGATCCCCTGAGTTGTACCCCCTCTATGGGCCCGCACAACTCAGTTCACCTCCCGAATTGTACCCCCTCTATGGGCCCGCACAATTCAGGTCTCATCACATATGCTCAAGGCATCTCTCCTATGTTGCACCCCCTCTATGGGCCCGCACAACTAAGATCACATCATCATCAAAAGGTGATATACACCATCATCATAAATCATCATTATCATGCATTAACATGCTCATCATCAAACATCATCATTATAAAGTGATATACACTTATCATCATCACCATACATCAATATGCTCATCATTAAACATCATCATAATAAGGTGATATACACCGACATCATTATCATCATCACACTCATAATCAATTATCATCATAATACATCATCACACTCATCATCAAATATCATCATTATTCCTCATCATAAGCATCGCAATCCTCATCAAACATCATTAATCATCAACACCAGACTCATTATAAAGCATTCTCAAACAACATCAATCATCATCAAACAGTTAGGATCTCAAAATCCACTCTAGTAATCGATTACCAACCTCTAGTAATCGATTACCCGCAAACAAGGTCTCTGGTAATCGATTACAACACCCCTGTAATCGATAACCCACAAGCAAACTCTCTGGTAATCGATTACAGCACCCCTGTAATCGATTACCCGCAAAGAAACTCTCTTGTAATCGATTACAACACCTCTGTAATCGATTACCAGCAAGCAAACAGTGCTTCTGGGTTGCCCAGAACACTCTGGTAATCGATTACCACTCCTGGTAATCGATTACCCGCGACGCAGATCGCAGAGTTCACGATTTCAAACCTCTCTAAACTCATCCAATCAATCCCTAATCAATCTTTTACGTCTAAACATCATGCATAATCATTATTAGCATCCAATATTCCGTAATTCAACAATCAATTACAGATTATACCATCAATTCATCAAAATCCCCAATTTCTCAATCCCTAATCACCCATTTTTCCATTATTCTCAATATCATGTTTAATCTCATCCAATACTCTTCAATTTACATACAATCAATCATCAATCAACAGATTATATCATCGTTCTAGGTCATACATTCATCAATTCGAAATTATGCTCTTAGATTACTACCCAAACATCCCCTACATGCATATACAGGCAATACCCTCTCCCCCACCGTACCTTAAGCGAAGCTTGATTACAGCAAGGAAGTCCTTTCTTGAATTCTTGGCGTTCACTCCACATCAGCTCTCTCTTGAGACTCCGTTTCTCCCCTCCTTAGCGTTTCGCTTACTGACGAATGATACGAATAAGGATTAGGGTGCTCTGTTACCCCTCCTTACAGAAATAACTAATTGGGCTTGGGCCTACTCTCACCCCCTTATTCTATTTTCAATTAAAATTACCTTTACGAAACAAAACTAATAATAATGACACTCCTATTATTTATTTCCCATTAAATTAATTATTTTCTTAATTAATCTCTTTAATTTAATTAATATTTATCTTAATAAAATTTAGGATGTTACAACTCTCCCCTCCTAAAAAGAAAATTCGTCCTCGAATTTTACCTGAAGCGAACAATTCTGGATAAGACTCCTTCATCTTCTCTTCGAGTTCCCAAGTGGCACTCTCGGGTGTAGGTCCTCCCCAGATCACCTTAACTAAAGGAATCTCTTTACCTCGAAGTTGTTTCACCCTACGATCCTCAACTCTCACCGGCATGGTTTCCACTGTTAGGTTTTCCTTAACCTTAAGATGATCCGACTCAATCACATGCGAAGGATCGTGAACGTATTTCCGGAGTTGAGAAATGTGGAAAACGTTATGAAGATTAGACAAGTGTGGAGGCAAAGCAATTTGGTAGGCAACATTGCCGACTCTTTTAAGGATTTGGTAAGGACCAATAAATCAAGGTGTAAGCTTTCTAGACTTTAATGCCCTACCAACCCCAGTCCACGGAGTGACTTTCAGGAATACATGGTCCCCTTCTTTGAACTTTAACTCCTTCCTTCTCTTATCCGCATAGCTTTTCTGCCTACTCTGGGCTGTCCTCATCCTCTCCTGGATTATCCTAACCTTATCAGTGGTTTGCTGCACTATCTCAGGTCCTAATGCAAGACTCTCACCCGGCTCACACCAACACAAAGGGGTTCTACACCTCCTACCATACAATGCTTCATAAGGCGCCACACCTATGCTAGAGTGAAAGCTATTGTTATAGGTGAACTCTATCAAAGGTAAAACGCTATCCCAACTACCCCCTTGGTCTAACACACAGGCTCTAAGCAAATCCTCTAAGGATTGGATGGTTCTCTCGGTCTGACCATCGGTCTGAGGGTGATAAGCTGAGCTAAGCCTACGCTGGGTCCCCAAGGCCTGCTGTAAACTCTCCCAAAATCTAGAGGTAAACCTAGGATCTCTATCGGAGACTATACCAGATGGTATGTCATGTAACCTCACAATCTCACTGATGTACAACTGAGCCAACTTCTCTAAGGGATACTTAATATTGATGGGAAGGAAATGGGCACCCTTAGTTAACCTATCAACAATAACCCAGATTGAGTCGTGCCCCTTCACAGTCTTGGTTAAAGCAACTACGAAGTCCATGGATATACTATCCCACTTCCACTCAGGTATACTTAAGGGTTGAAGCAATCCTGAAGGTTTTTTATGCTCTACCTTAGCCTTCTGGCACACTAAACAAGCACTCACGAACTCCTCTATGTCCCTCTTCATCCTAGGCCACCAAAATACTTTCTTCAAATCCTGATACATCTTAGTGGATCCTGGGTGGAAACTAAGCTTACTTCTATGCCCTTCTTCTAGTACTAATCTCTTAATGCTAGGTTCACTAGGCACACACACTCGATCTCCAAATCTAACTACCCCATCGGTACCAAGTGTAAACTCTCCACCATTACCCCCTTCTATAGCCTCTCGCCTACTAACCAAAAATGGATCCTCTAACTGGGCCTTGCTAATATCCTTCAGCAAATCATTACTTACTCTAGTCATTCCTAACCTCACATTGGAAGATGTTACTTCACAAGCCAAACTTAGATCTCTAAACTGGGTTAAAAGATCCATCTCTCTAATCATCAGGGAACTAACATGGATAGACTTCCTACTCAAGGCATCAGCTACTACATTGGCCTTACCGGGATGGTAACTTAACTCGAAATCATAATCCTTAAGAAACTCTAACCACCTCCTCTACCTCATGTTCAGCTCTTTCTGGTCAAACAGATACCTACGACTCTTATGGTCACTAAAAACCTCAAATCGGGAACCATACATGTAATGTCTCCAAATCTTCAACACAAACACTACAGCTGCTAACTCTAGGTCATGGGTAGGGTAGTTTCTCTCATGGATTTTCAATTGCCTAGAAGCATAGGCTACTACTTTACTCTCTTGCATCAACACCCCACCTAAACCCATCTTAGAAGCATCACAATATACTACGAAAGGTTTACTAAGGTCGGGCAAGCAAACAGTGCTTCTGGATTGCCCAGAACACTCTGGTAATCGATTACCACTCCTGGTAATCGATTACCCGCGACGCAGATCGCAGAGTTCACGATTTCAAACCTCTCTAAACTCATCCAATCAATCCCTAATAAATCTTTTACGTCTAAACATCATGCATAATCATTATTAGCATCCAATATTCCGTAATTCAACAATCAATTACCGAATATACCATCAATTCATCAAAATCCCCAATTTCTCAATCCCTAATCACCCCTTTTTCCATTATTCTCAATATCATGTTTAATCTCATCCAATACTCTTCAATTTACATACAATCAATCATCAATCAACAGATTATATCATCATTCTAGGTCATACATTCATCAATTCGAAATTATGCTCTTAGATTACTACCCAAACATCCCCTACATGCATATACAAGCAATACCCTCTCCCCCACCGTACCTTAAGCGAAGCTTGATCACAGCAAGGAAGTCCTTTCTTGAATTCTTGGCGTTCACTCCACAGCAGCTCTCTCTTGAGACTCTGTTTCTCCCCTCCTCAGCGTTTCGCTTACTGACGAATGATACGAACAAGGATTAGGGTGCTCTGTTACCCCTCCTTATAGAAATAACTAATTGGGCTTGGGCCCACTCTCACCCCCTTATTCTATTTTCAATTAAAATTACCTTTACGAAACAAAACTAATAATAATGACACTCCTATTATTTATTTTCCATTAAATTAATTATTTTCTTAATTAATCTCTTTAATTTAATTAATATTTATCCTAATAAAATTTAGGATGTTACATTTGCTTCACAATTCCAATACATAAAAGATGAAAGACAAACTGTACTGAACTTGCATTTCCGTATGTAACACGTACATCAAAGAAATAGATTATATATATATATAATGAATGGAATGTAATTGTTTTATTTCATTTGTTTGGACTGTATAGTAATTTATTTGTCATAAAGTTATTTGGAAAGGCCAATATTATTTTATTATTTAATTGACATTTAGTGAATATTTATATAGTGATGATGTATAATTTATTTATCCTGTATGAGAAAAGCTATGAAAAGATATATGTTTAATTTGAAATTAAATGTAGAGTGGATTTGTTAATAACCAAAGTGGTCAAATTCTTTAATTTGTTTAATTCCAAATTATGATAATTGTACTTTACCGCAATGTAATCATTCTGATGCTATATTAAGGATGCAATATTTATTGGTTTATAAATGATTGTTGTTCATTATTTTATAAGGAATATTTGTGTCACCCAAAGGTGGACCATTGCTTATAATTAATGACATTAAAGATTACCTTTGACATACATAGTAAATATGTTTGTATATCCAAAGATAGCATGCATGTCTACTTAAGTATGATTAATTGTCTATTAAAGTATATTTACTTTAGCATCATGATTTAGTTGAAATTGTCAGTTTAAGTATCATCCAAAGGCGAACTTAAATGCATGACTAGTATAGTTGTTTTGTTTGAATCCATTAAATTTTCAAAGCATTAATGCATGAGCCTGTATATCGTTTGCAGCCTCCATGAATTTATTTGGTTTGGGCAATGGTGTGGTCAAGTTTACTGGGCTAAACTATGCTGATTGGTCTGAACAGATTCAATTTCAACTGGTGTGTTTGACATGGATCTAGCAATAGTTATGAATGAAATGCCCCCAACCATTATTGAGACCAGTACGGATGATGACAAGTTTCTTTATGAGGCTTGGCAAAGGTCTAACGGGTTGTCACTGAACTTGATGCGCATGACCATGGCTAAAAATGGTAAGCTATTTATGCCCAAAACACAAAATGCAAGGGAATTCATGAAAATGATTAAGGAGTACTCACAATCTGACATAACTGACAAGTCTATTGTGGGAACTCTTATGAGTGAGAAATAGTGACAAGTCTATTGTGGGAACTCTTAGTTCAGCCAATTGCTTAGTTCAGTGGGAATTCATTACGTATTGTTTATGTTTTAATTTTAGGATTGGAAACGATATTTTTCATTTGTATAAACTTGCGTACTGTTATGGTTCTGGTACCTTATTGGATGGTTTATATCATTTCAATCTTAATGTTAATTTTTCTGAATCCCTGTTTAATGTTGAGCATGTTATTGGTAGTAAACGTAGTGTACGTAATGAATGTTATGCTTTCTTATGGCATCAAAGATTGGGTCACATATCCAAAGAAAGGATGTTAAGGTTAGTGAAAAATGAAATCTTACCTCAATTGGATTTTGATGACTGGGATGTATGTGTAGATTGCATTAAGGGTAAGCAAACCAAACACATATCAAAGAATCCCGCCACAAGAAACAATCAACTTCTTGAGTTAATACACACTGATATCTGTGGTCCTTTTGATGTTTCATCTTAGGGCGATGAAAAGTATTTTATCACTTTTATTGATGACTTCTCACGTTATTGTTATATATATTTACTGCATGAATAATCTCAATCAGTGGACGTCCTTGAAGTGTTCATTAATGAGGTGGAAAGACAGTTAGATAGAAAATTAAAAATGGTGAGGTCCGATAGAGGTGGTGAATATTATGGTAAAACCGATGAGAGTGGACAATGTCCAGGTCCATTTGCAAAGTTTCTCAAAAGTCGGGGCATATGTGCACACTATACAATGCTCAGTACACCACAACAAAATGGTGTAGCAGAAAGGCGGAATCGTACTCTTATGGACATGGTTAGGAGTATGTTGAGTCATAGCAATGTTCCTTTATCTTTGTGGACGCATTCATTAAAGACTGATGTATATCTTCTTAACAGGGTTCCTAGTAAATCAGTTCCTAAGACTCCTTATGAACTGTGGACTTGAAGGAAACCCAGTTTAAGACATCTTCATGTTTGGGGTTGCCCAACAGAAGTAAGGATATACATTCCACATGAAAAGAAGCTCGATGCAAGAACCATTAGTGATTACTTCATTGGCTATCCTGAAAATTCAAAGGGATATAGGTTCTATTGCCCTAACCATAGTACGAGAATAGTTGAGTCAGGTAATGCTCGGTTCATTGAGAATGCTCAGTTCAATGGGAGTGAGGAATCACGAAAAGTGGACATTCAAGAGACTACTAGTAATGTTTCTACATCTAGTGTCTCTTCTCAAGTTGTTATCCCTCTTGTTGTATCACAGTCACACAACATGCAGAGACAACAAGTTAATGTTCCAAACCCATAAAATGAACATATAGATGATGAACCAGCTGACAATGTGCAAGTCACAAATGAGCAAATGGTAGAGGAACCACAAGAAGTAGCATTAAGAAAGTCTGTAAGGCAGAAAAGACTTGCTATTTCGAATGACTATGTGGTTTATTCTATTGAACATGAATGTGACTTAAGCATTGATGAGGATCCAGTTTCGTTCATACAAGCCATGGAAAGTAATAATTCTGAAAAGTGGTTCAATGCAATGAAAGAAGAGTTGAAATTAATGGATGACAACAAAGTTTGGGATCTAGTCGAGTTGCCTAAAGGTTCTAAACGAGTCGGTTGTAAATGGGTCTTTAAGACCAAATGAGACTCAAAAGGCAATATCGAAAGGTATAAGGCTAGACTTGTCGCCAAAGGTTATACTCAAAAGGATGACATTGACTATAAAGAGACCTTCTCACCGGTTTCAAAGAAGGACTCTTTAAGGATTGTTTTGGCTTTGGTAACTCATTATGATCTAGAGCTTCACCAAATGGATGTAAAGACCGCCTTTCTGAATGGTGACTTAGAAGAGGAAGTTTATATGGATCAATCAGAAGGTTTCTCAACCATAGGAAAAGAAAGCTTGGTGTGTAAATTAAGGAAGTCAATATATGGACTAAAACAAACTTCCCGACAACGGTATCTAAAGTTTAATGATACCATAACTTCGTATGGTTTTGTGGAGAACACTATTGACCGGTGTATCTATATGAAGATTAGTGGGAGCAAGTTCATTATTTTGGTTCTATATATTGACGATATTCTTCTTGCTGCTAATGATATTGGTTTGTTACATGATGTAAAGAAGTTTCTCTCTAACAACTTTGAAATGAAAGATATGGGTGAGGCATCCTGTGTGATAGGAATAGAAATATTTCGTGATAGATCACAAGGACTGTTAGGTTTGTCTCAAAAAGGCTATATTAATAAAGTGTTAGAGAGATTTAGAATGGAAAAATGCTCTGCTGGAATAGTTCCAATTCAGAAGGGGGACAAGTTTAGTCAAATGCAATGTCCCAAGAATGATTTGGAACGAAAGGCCATGTAGCCTATTCCTTATGCATCAATGGTTGGGAGTTTGATCTATGCTCAAACTTGCACTCAACCGGATATCAGTTTTGCTATTGGAATGTTAGGCCGATATCAAAGTGCTTGTGGTGATAAAATCTAAATTCGAAAATTATCTTTATCACTTTGATTCTAAGAACAATATGGGGATTAGAATCAGATCCTCTTACGAGACTCGTTTTAAAAAGTAGATTTATGGTGTTTCTGATTTGTAGAATTAGTAAGAAAAAACTTGATTTTTCCAGAAACTTTCAACGGACTTGAATTTTCCAGAAATTGTAATGATTTTTTCCAGAATTTGACTTCTAGAAATGAAAGAACTAGAGTTAATTATTTCAGAATTTTATCAAAAAAACTTATCTTTAAAAAAATTTAGAACTACTTGATTTAGAATTTCTTCAAACACAATTCTAAAATTAAATTCTTGAAAACTGAAGAGAAATTAGAGTTTCAAAAAAGTAGAAAACACAAATTTGAAAGAAAAGAAAGAAAAATATATGCGTAAAGTAAATTGGAAAATGTAAATTGCATAAAGTAAATTGCGGAAAGTAGATTGCAGAAAGTAAATGAATTGTAAGAACAATTTGCTTGAATTGAAATGTGGATGGGTTCATCACATACTGTTACTCCTTGTAACCTGTTTGTCGCAGTGAGATCGGACGTATAAGGTGTTTCAGAGTTTGAGTATAATAATTTGCCAACCTTTATTACATAGAAAGTTCACCAATTTATAGATTTCTAATTCTAACGGCTAACTAATGTACAATTGACACATCATCTAGCCCTATGTGTTGGCAGCCTGCATGCCTGCCACGTTTTCTACTAACCAGAAAACTACCTTTCTTCTTTGAACTTTTTCAAATTTCTTCCACTGGGATGTTGCTATATGTCCTTGATCAGCAAACTTCTATAACTTCCAGTAATTGTTTTCTTCTGTCTTCTGTTTCCTTGAAAAGTCACTTTCAGATTCAGAAATCTTCTAAGTCTTTATGCACCTTGTTTTCGAGTTTCTGCTTTCTGCAAACTCGAAATCTTACTTTTCAATTTCTCGAAAACTTCTTTCTGGAATTCTGACTTCATACACTCGAAATCTTGCTCTTCGATTTCTCGAAATCTTCTTTCTGGAATGTTGACTTCATGTACTCGAAAATTCCTTCATCTTTGACACTTAGTCTTTTTCTGTTGATATTTGGGCTCATTGAATACTTCCTGATTTTCCAGAATCGTGATGACTTTGATTTTCCAGAAGCCTTATGCTTTCGTTTTTCCATAATCCCTTATGACTTTGATTTTCCAGAAGTCTTATGACTTCGACTTTTTAAGAATCCCTTTTGATTCTGATTTTCTAGAACTCACGACTTTAGTTTTTCCAGAGTCTCTTTTGACTTCAATTTATCGAAGTTCCTTTGTTTCTTTTCACTTCTCAAACTCGAATTCTGGAACTTGTAAGCTTTCTGGAAATTCTAAAAGTATAAATGACTTTCAAATTTGTGAAATTCGAAATACTTGAAATTTGAATCCCAACATATGCCCCCCCAAAAATAGTCCCTTTCGATAACTAATCTTTTATTTGAAGAAATAGATATTTTTGGAACAACCTTTGGTATTCCTTTTGACCTTTATTACCTTCTCTCATTCGAAACATATTGTCTTCATGTAAACTCAGAGAGTTGGCCAAAGATTTAAAGTTAAGGCCTATAAAAACTCAATCCCAAGTGGGGTTGTGGAGCAAGTAATTTTTACTCTCTTTTCTCTTGTAGAAGCAAAATACTTCTTATTCATGTTTATCTAACTTTAAATTCCTTTGTTTTCAGATAAACATCTCTTCTAGCTCTCAAACTGAGAGTGTGATTCAAGAAGAAAAGACTATTGAAAGTCCACTCCAGGTCACTTATTCGAAGAAATTACTTTCAAAAGATCAAGCCATGGAAAATATTGAAGAAAATGACGAAGAACAAGAAGAGAAGGAAGAAAAAGAAGTACAATCCCCTTCTGATCCAAATAAGGAAGATTCTGCTATGGAAGAAGATAATCCTATGCCTTCCCCTCAACCTGTTTCTCAAGAGAAGAGAAAATCTCCAACAAAAGAGGCTTATTGCACTCAAACAGAATCTGGGACTCCTGAACAAGCTCCAGGTTTTTCGAGGGATTCATCTAGGTCTACTCCTAAATATAATGCAACAGATTTAGATGATTATCTCAAAAGCCTGGATGAAAATCCTTTCTTCGTCTTGGAAGTCCTCTCTGGTGAAGTCTCATTATCCTCAGCACATTCTGAAGCAACTGTTCAAAATCCTTTGAACGAAGAAGACTCTGTTGAAACAGTGCTTCAAAACTTCAAGAAATTGGTTTTTGAGAAACCCATGTTTAAGACAATCCCCAAGGATTCTCATTACAAAGAAGAAATTCAGTGTTACTTAACCCTTTTTGACAAAAGGTTTAAAGAGTTTTCTGAATCTCAACAAAAATGGATTAAGGGATTCTCAAACTTATTTCAAAATGCCCTCAACACTCTTGGCCAAATTGAGGAGACTACTTCGAGGTTGAGCATTCAGAAAGGTGAGAAGGTTGAGTTGATGGATAAACTCCAAGATAGCAAAGTCAAAGCTCAAAAGTACAAGCAATCCATCAAGCAAAATTTTTCTAAGGTTGAAGATCTTGAGAAGGAGAATCTTCAAATTGAGGCAGCAATTCGAAAACTTCAGGAGGATGCCACACAAGTGAAGTCACAAAAGAGTGATTTGCAAGCCACTATTTCGAGGCAGAGGTCTTCTCGAACTGAAATTCTCAATTCTGTTAAAGGGATTTCGAGAAATGCTGTAGATGTGTCTAAAGACATTAGTAACTTAGAGAAATCTGACTATAGCTTGAAAATCCAATATGAAGACCTGATGCATGACTTCGCAAAGATGAAGAATGATTCTCCTTTTTAGTTGCTTCTGCTTCTTTTCGAATTTTTTGTGATGTAATTTTCGAATTTATTTGTTGAGCATGGGCTCAAATTTGATTGTCCTTTGAACAATTTATTTTTCTCTATGCACAATCTTCAGTTCTTTCAAATTTGGCTTATATCCCTTTAAGTATTTCCCGTTTATTGACATTATGCGTAAATCACCAAGCAATTCTCGAATTGAATACGCATTGTTCGAAAAAGACCTTTTTAATCTCGAAAGGTCCCTCCCAATTAGGTGACCACTTACCAAATCTCTTAGATTTTTTATCAATTGGTAAAATTAACTTCCAAACATAATCAGTTAATTGAAAACCTTTTTTCTTAACCCTTCGATTATAACAACGGGAAATTTGCTCTTTTTATCTAATGATATTTTCGAGAGCAAGCAATCTCTCTTCATCAAGTTCATTTAATTCATCAAACATCAAATTCCAATAATCTTGAGAAGGTAACTCGAATTGCCTTTGAACCCTTATTGATTGCAAGTTTATTTCCACTGGTAATATAGCATCATGACCATATACCAACTTATAAGGAGTTGTTCGAGTAGCTTCTCTTGGAGAATTTCTATAAGCCCAAAGAACTTGATTTAATGTTTCATGTCAATTTCTTGGACATTGTCAAATATGTCTTTTAATTAAAGCAATAATAGTTTTATTAACTGCTTCAACTTGTCCATTGGCTTGTGCATAATAAGGTGTAGAGGAAAGTAACTTTATTCCTTTCGATTCAGTAAATCTAACCATTTTTCGACCAGTAAACATTGTTCCTTGATCTGTAGTAATGGTTTTTGGTAAGGCAAATCGAAATATGATATTTTCTTCAATAAAACGAATGATATCTTCCTGAGAAACTTCTCTTAAAGATATTGCTTCTACCTATTTGGTAAAATAGTCAACTCCAACCAAAATAAATTTATGGTTCTTCGAAGAAGTTGGATGTATCATTCCAATTAAATCCAAATCCCATCCTCTAAAAGGCCAAGGTTTTATTATTGAATGTAACTCACTTGCTGGAACTTGTTGTACATTTCCATGCTTTTGACATTCCTCGCAAGACTTAGTAAAATTATGACAATCTTTGGCCATCGAAGTCCAATAGAATAGTTTTCTTTTCAAAATCCATTCCATTTTCTTTCCTGCTTGATGGGCTCCACATGCTCCTTCTTGCACTTCGACTAAAGCCAAGTATGCTTCAGTTTCTCCCAAACATCTAAGTAAATTCCCATCAACTGCTTTTTTATAAAGTTCTTAACCTAGAATGCAATAATTTAGAACTTTATATTTCAAGTGCTTGTTATTAGAAGGGGAAGGATTTTGTATAACGTTCATAATTTCTTTTACCCAATCATTTTGATCTAAAAGATTTATATTGTGAATCTCGAATTCTTTCATTGGAAGTCTTTTCTAAATATCACAGATCTTTCTCAGTGTTCCAATCGAAATTCTGTATCCAGAAGCTATCTGATCTAATTCATTAGCTTCAAAATTCGGACCTCTTGGAATGTGTTCAATCTTAACTTCATCAAACATTTCCAGAAGTTTATTGGCTTGAATCAAGTACTTAGCCAATTTTGGATCTAAACATTTATACTCTTTAGTTATCTGTTTGATAACTAACTGGGAATCTCCTCTAATATGTACATTTCTCGAATTCATAGAAATTAATATTTCGAGACCAGCAATAAGAGCTTCATACTCTACTGCATTATTAGAACAATGATATTTTATTTCAAACATCATTCAAGTAGGAAATCCTTTAGGTGAAATTATTAAAATTCCAATCCCTGATCCATTTTTATGTTTGGATCTATCGAAAAACAACTTCCAAGGCTCTAAGCCTATATATGTTGATTCTTCAATTGGAATTGGGGGATGATCAACCAAGAAATCTGCAACTACTTGTCCTTTCATCGATTTCAATGGGACAAATTTTAATGAAAACTCAGTTAATGCTAACGTTCATTTTCCAACTCTACTGTGCAATATAGGTTTCAACAACATGTGTTTTATTAAATCGAAATGAGATATTACAAATACATCATGAGGTTTAACATAGTACTTGAGTTTAGCACAAGAAAAGTACAAACAGAAACATAATTTTTCTATTGCACAATATCTAGTTTTTGCATCATTGAGGACTCTACTTAGATAATAAACAGCTCTTTCTACCCCATTTTCGTCCTCTTGAGCCAACATACTTCCTATAGTGGCTTCTGAAATAGAAATATACAATTTCAAAGGTTTTCCTGGCAAAGGAGGAGTCATAATCAGAGGAGTTGTCGGATATCTCTTGATTTCCTCAAAGACCTCTTGATGTTCATTTTCCCACTTGAAACTTTGTTCTTTCTTTAACTTCAGTAAAGGGGAAAACACTTTCATCTTTCCTGATAAATTCGAAATAAATCTTCGAAGAAAATTTACTTTTCCCAAAAAAGACTGCAACTGTTTCTTTGTAGAAGGCGGAGATGCTTCTAGAATCGCCTTAGTCTTATTCTTATCAATCTCAACACCTTTTTTGTGAACTAGGAATCCCAGAAAATTACCTGCAGATACCCCAAAAGCACATTTAATAGGATTCATTTTTAAACCATGTTTTCTCATTCTTTCGAAAGCTTGTCTTAAATGATCTAAATGGAAATCTTTTGATTCAGACTTAACCACAACATCGACTATATAGACTTGCATAAATTTTCCTATTAAATCATGAAAAATCGAATTCATGGCTCTTTGGTACGTTGCACCAGCATTTTTAAGGCCAAAGGGCATCATTACCCATTCATAAGTTCCTATCGCACCAGGACATCGAAAAGTCGTTTTCGAAATATCCTCTTCACCAATAAAAATTTGATTATATCCAGAATATCCATCTAACATACTTAAAAGTTCATTTCCTGTTGCCGAATCTATTAACATATCAGCAACCGACATTGGATGTTCATCTTTTGGGGTTGCATTTATTAAGATCTCTAAAGTCAATACATACCCTTAAAGATCCATTTTTCTTAATAACAGGTACAATATTCGAAATCCAATCAACATACCTGGCAGTTCGAAAGAACTTAGCTTTTAGAAGACGCTCAATTTCTTTTTTTATCTTTGAAACTATTTCTGGAGCAAATCTTCTAGGAGCTTGTTTCACTGGTCGCGTTTCTGGAAAAATAGGAAGTTTATGTTCGACCAAATCTCGACTCAAACCAGGCATTTCATGGTAATCCCATGCAAAGCAATCCTTGTATTCTTCCAACAAGTCAATTATTTTGTTCTTGAATTCTCCTTCGAGATTCTGACTTATAAAAGTAGGTCTTTTTTCGTCATTGGTTCCTAAATTCACTTCTTCTAAAGGATCTTGAGCTTCCATTTTCTTAATACCTTGAGATAAAGTTCCTTCAAAACCCAAAGGGGAATCATCATAAATACAATCTAATTTTCCAAAATCAACCCCTTGAGTTTCCTGAACATAAGTTTCAACTTTCTGAATCATTTTCTCAAGATAGTCTTTTTCAGAATTCTCACTTCCTTCAGAAATCTTTTTAGAATTTTCATTTTTCACGTCTGATGACATTTCTTCTTCAGTTATTTCCTCAATAATTATTCTTCCTTCTTGCCATTCGGCCTGAGTGGTCGTTATTTCATTATTACATCTAATTTGTTCAGATTCGGCTTCGAAAGCCGCTTCTACCTTCTTTTCGGCCATGTAGGCCGAAATTCGAGCCCAAAAGCTCAAATCTATTCTGGATCTGACCATTCAGAAATTTCTGTGGCCTCAAATGGGCCAACATCACACTGTAACATGAACCCGCAATCAGGATTCAACCTTAAAGAGTAAGGTACTTTTGTAGGCACCAACATATACTTATCAATCATTTCATAAGGTATTGTCTTCATAACCTTCTTTTCAGTACTTCTCACATCAATAGCATCCTCTTCGACTTTGAAATAATTTTTGTCCCCATCAACATAAATGGGTACACCTTCTTTAGTCCACATACAAAGCCTCTGATGCATTGAAGATGGAACAACACCTACTCCATGAATCCATTCTCTTCCAAGCAAAAGATTATAGTTTGCTTTCGAATCAACCGCAACAAACATAGTGGGTCTCATAATGGTTCCCACTGTTAGTTCCAAACACAACACTCCTTCAAATTTTGAAGTCTTTCCACTGAGATCCATAATGATCATTTGATGAGGCATTAAATCAAACTTAGTCTCCATCAACTTCTTCATCATAAACTTCGACATCAAATTCACTGTTGCTCCAGAATCCACAAGTACCTTTCCTATACTTACATCTTCGACCAAAGCCCTAATAAACAAAGGCTTCATGTGAAGTTGCATATCTTCTGTAGGCCTTTCAAAAATTGCAGAAGTATTCTGACAAATCTGTTTACCAATGTAAGTATAACAAATAAGATCTACCTATATCGTCTTCTTCATAGTTTTCATCCTCTAAGTCCTTTTCAAGTTCTTCTGCATATTCAGCAGGTAAAACAGAAACAACTGTGCAAATGTCATCCAGACCATCTTCGAAACCTGTTTTGAAATTCTCTGTCAACAAATCATCTTCGTTTTCGTTAAAACCCCCAATCACTTGGAAAGAAGGTTTCTTCTTTACAACTTGTGCATATGAAGGATGATTTGAGTTCGCCTGAACTTGAATAACTTGAGCATTCTTTGCTTGAACAGGCTTGGGTGGTGCATTACTTCTTTCAACCACCATGTTTCTTTTCTCTTGTTCCTCGAAAGCAGCCTTTCTCATTCTTTGTGCTCTCCTCCATTGAGTTTTCGTCATTTGTGGCCTATTTCCATAATAAGGCCTCTGTTGAAACCCTTGATAATTGTATTGAGGCTTTGAATATCCAAGACGAACCCATTTGTTTGGAGGAACTGATGATGAGGGCACAAAAGTTCGAGGCTTCCATTAACATGGAAATCTGGGTGCATAGGTTGCTTTCCTTTATTAAACTTATTCACCTTTTGAGGTATCTTTTCTTCCGAAATGGACTCTGATTTCGAGATCCATCCACCATAAGAAGGATTAACCTTTCTTTGCTTGTTTTCATTCTTTTGGCTTTTTACAACCACTTCCTGATAATGCTTTTTCATCCCATAATCACGAAATGCCTTCGCAGCAGATCTATCAAATACTACATGACATCTTGGACATAAGTCAATTGAAGCATCTTCAGATTTCTTCCTATTCAGAAACTCAAGTAAAGATTCTCCCCCTTTTGGGAAAATGTCTTGAAATTCCTGAACTTCCTCTAGAGCCATTTCAATGGCTTCCTCAACAGAATTTGAGTCTTCCACTTCAACCATGTTCACACTTGCAGGCTCTGCATAGTTAGCATTCACTTGAAGTGAGTCAGAATCAATCTTCATTGCCATTGGAGTTTTTTCTTCGAATTCAATCTCCCTTGTTTAATGGCTTATTGGATAATATCCCTGAAACGAACATAACTATTAGTCCAATGTCCAAAAGTATGATGATTTTTACAATACTTTCGACCTCTTTTCTGTTCCTGAGAAGGAATCTTATGATCATCACTTTTATTTGTTTGTCTTTTACTAATATATCGAAAATTTGGTTAGCTTTCAAAATATCGAAACCATAATTTTCTTAGGAAATCTATCTTTTGTATCATTATTAACATTTCCATTTGGTTTCAAAGATTGACAAACATAAGGAGGTCCTGGCTTCAGTTCTGCCACGTGAACATCATTATCTTCTAAGTCATATTCGAAATCACTGTCATCAGAAACTTCTAAATATGATATTTATCTTTTCTAAAAACCTTCTCAGGTTTCTTGAATCTTTTTTTTTTCTTAAGATGTTCGATTTGCCTTACTTTATCAGCCAATTAGGCCATATCCCTAAGTTGTTGATTAATCAATTTCTTTCAAATTGAATAATCCAAACCTTCTGCAGCCATTTGGACTAACTCATATTCGGGAATTTGAGTAAAGAATCTTGCTTTCATTTGCCTAAATCTATTCAAATAATCATCTATTGATTCATTTGATGATCTTTTAATATTAACTAAATCCATTAGAGTAACTTTAGTTTCTCGTCTAAAGAATAGTTCATGAAAACTCCTTTCTAATTGATTCCATGAATGAATAGAATTTGGGGAAAGAGTTGTAAACCAAGTAAAGACATTCTTGGTTAAAGAACTAGGAAAATACTTCATTTTCAATTTCTCATTATTGGCCAAATCACCTACTTCGATTTAGTATCGAGCAATGCGTTCGACAGTATATTCTCTTACTTCACCAAAAAACTTAGTGAATTTAGGAACTTTCCATCCCCTAGGTAACTCAGTTTGTAAAACCATTTGGGTAAAAGGAGATACTACAAAGGGATGATTTGCAAATCCTACATTAAACCCATGTTTGTTTAGGACTTGTTCAACAATTCCAACAACATTTTGTTGCCCCCTAAGTTATTTGCTCTTATCCTTTCCAGAATTTCATAAGCATTCTGATTTCTGTTTAGAATAACTCTAGGAGCATTTTCTTCCCTATTTTTGACTGGAACAATAGGATTTGGTATTTGATTATTTTGATCCCCTTGATTTATTTGAGGATTACAATTAGCCACTTGCCTTACAATAGGGCCTGCAGGTGCCCCAAACACATCTGCAATCCTTTCCATTTGCCTAGCCAACAAATTGTAGTTAGTATTTGTTGTTTGTACTAGAGGATTAAATATTGTGGCCATTTGTTGAGTCAACATATTCATCATTTCATGATTACTTTCATCCATTTGTTGTCTCAAAGATTGTAAAGTAGAGTTTGCAAAAGGAGCCGTTGTTTGACCAACTGTTGACATTGTTGGTGGTGTCATCCCAGAACTTGGGACGAAACCAAAAGGTAATCCATAAGGAGGATTGCCATTCTGAGATGCATAAACATTACTAGAAATAGGGATAGTAGACATAACATGACTTATACCCAGATTTTCTGGTAAAGTCGTAGAGGCCATTTGGTCTCTATTAACACTACTATTTCCATTAACCCCATTATCATTATTATTCACAGATTTATTTGCTTGAGGTGGTGGACTTCCAGAATTGGTAGTATCCCTACTATTGTTTCCATTTCCTGTTTGCCTTGCATTATTAGCCATTTGAACAGATACTGTCCTACCACTTCTCAAACGCATGCAAGATCAGTTTTCAAAAAATCATAACACACTACTTTTGGAAACTTAGTCCCACTGGGCGTGCCAATTTGTTTGTGGTGATAAAATCTAAAATAAAAAATTATCTTTTATCACTTTGATTCTAAGAACAATCTGGGGATTAGAATCAGATCCTCTTACGTGAATCGTTTTAAAAAGTAGATTTATGGTGTTTCTGATTTGTAGAATTAGTAAGAAAAAACTTAATTTTTCCAGAAACTTTCAAAGGACTTGACTTTTCCAGAAATTATAATGATTTTTCCAGAATTTGACTTCTAGAAATGAAAGAACTAGAGTTAATTGATTCAGAATTTTATAAAAAAAACTTATCTTTCAAAAAAAATTTAGAACTACTTGATTCAGAATTTCATCAAACACAGTTCTAAAATTGAATTCTTGAAAACTGAAGAGAAATCAGAGTTTCAAAAAAGTAGAAAACACAAATTTAAAAGAAAAGAAAGAAAAATGAATGTGTAAAGTAAATTGGAAAATGTAAATTGCATAAAGTAAATTGCGGAAAGTAGATTGCAGAAAGTAAATGAATTGTAAGAACAATTTGCTTGAATTGAAATGTGGATGGGTTCATCACATACTGTTACTCCTTGTAACCTGTTTGTCGCAGTGAGATCGGACGTATAAGGTGTTTCAGAGTTTGAGTATAATGATTTTCCAACCTTTATTACATAGAAAGTTCACCAATTTATAGATTTCTAATTCTAACGGCTAACTAATGTACAATTGACACATCATCTAGCCCTATGTGTTGGCAGCCTGCATGCCTGCCACGTTTTCTACTAACCAGAAAACTACCTTTCTTCTTTGAACTTTTTCAAATTTCTTCCACTGGGATGTTGCTATATGTCCTTGATCAGCAAACTTCTATAACTTCCAGTAATTGTTTTCTTCTGTCTTCTGTTTCCTTGAAAAGTCACTTTCAGATTCAGAAATCTTCCAAGTCTTTATGCACCTTGTTTTCAAGTTTCTGCTTTCTGCAAACTCGAAATCTTACTTTTCGATTTCTCGAAATCTTCTTTCTGGAATTTTGACTTCATGCACTCGAAATCTTGCTCTTCGATTTCTCGAAATCTTCTTTCTGTAATTCTAACTTCATGTACTCGAAAATTCCTTCATCTTTGACACTTAGTCTTTTTCTATTGATATTTGGGCTCATTGAAAACCTCCTGATTTCCCAGAATCGTGATGACTTCGATTTTCCAGAAGCCTTATGCTTTCTTTTTCCAAAATCCCTTATGACTTCGATTTTCCAGAAGTTTTATGACTTATACTTTTCCAGAATCCCTTTTGATTCTGATTTTCCAGAACTCCTGACTTTGGTTTTTCCAGAGTCTCTTTTGACTTTGATTTCTCGAAGTTCCTTTGTCTCTTTTTTCGAGTTTCTGAAGTTCCCTTTTAATGTTAACTTTAACAAATTTCTAAGTTATGGGATTCACTTCTCAAACTCGAATTCTGGAACTTGTAAACTTTGTGGAAACTCGAATTCTGGAACTTGTAAGCTTTCTGGAAATTCTAAAAGTATAAATGACTTTCAAATTTGTGAAATTCGAAATACTTGAAATTCGAATCCCAACACAAAGTAATCCCGGAATAGACCACTGGAAAGCTGCAAAGAAAGTTCTTAGATACTTACAAGGCACCAAGGACTACATGCTCACCTACAGAAGGTCAGATCATCTTAAAGTGATTGGCTACTCGGATTCAGACTATGCTGGATGTGTGGATTCAAGGAAATCCACATTTGGTTACGTTTATCCGTTGGCTGGAGGAGCAATTTCATGGAAAAGTGCAAAACAATCTATCATTGCTACTTCTACCATGGAGGCTGAATATTTTGGCATGCTTTGAGGCCACTGTTCATGCATTGTGGTTGCGGAATTTTTTCTTGGGGCTTGGTATTATAGGCATTATAGCTAGGCTGCTGAGGATTTACTGTGATAATTCCGCAGTTGTCTTCTTCTCTAAGAATGAAAAGTACTCAAAGGGTGCAAAACACATGGATTTGAAGTATTTGCCTGTCAAAGAAGAAGTGCAGAAATAGAGTGTCAATTGAGCATATTGGTACTGCTTTGATGATAGCAGATCTATTAACTAAGGGACTGTCGCCTAAAACTTTTATTGGCCATGTTGGAAGTATGGGCGTTATGGATAAGTCATTGTTAACATGATGGTGTTATCTATATATATGCATATGTATAGTTATTTGCTTGTACTGTTATGACACTTGTGAATTCAATTAAAGTTGTGTTTCTGTTTATTTCATTGTTATCCATATTATGTTATATACATGTATTATTGAGTGTGGTGACAAGTTATGTCTTTTAAAGACATGAAAGTTAAAAGGTGATTAAAGTTATGTTGGGTTGTTTTGATTAGGTGATACATGGATGGAATCTTGTCGTTGATGACTTGTGCCCGCCATGATCCGATCATTTCAATTCATTTAAGGATGATGACTTGATTGTTCATTGAATAGTGCGCACTTATAGTTTATTATTGAATCTTCAAGTTGTCACATGGGCCAAGTGGGAGATTGTTAGATTATTTAATTAATTTAATTAATGTGGCCCATGTAAATTTAATAGTCTGGCTTTAATTAAAGTGGGCCCAATGTGATGGTTGTTGACCCAATATGGAAAATAGAGTCAGAAGGAGTTATTTTACAATCCCTCTCCCTTTCCTTATAAAAGAGAAGTTACAGAACAGAAGATAAGTGGTATGTGTCAAAGTAACCTCCTAACCATCAAGGAGCCAGGAAGGCAAAGGAAAAAGGGAGAGAAAATTGGTCTGCAGTTTCCACAGGGAATTCAAGTAAAGAAGAGCAATTATGGATCCAGGTAAGTCTCTTTGTCATTCTCATTGTTGTATGGGTATGTGAGAACCATCAAAATTCAAGGTCCTGTGTAGTTTCCATAATTGAACCCTAGGAAACTATCATTAAAGAAATTTTACACTTTGGGGAGGCAAGAGTGACCCCAAGTTCAAGTTTGGTGATTTTTCTCAAAAATTTTGATTTATAGTGAATTTTTAAGTTGAAAAATAATGAATATTCAATTAAAAATTACAAAGTGGATGTAAAATTCAGGAAAAAAAAATCATTTTAAGCAACCCTTGGGTGTCTCTAACGTCGGTACACATATGATTATTTTCATACTCCACTCCCTAACATATTCATCCCCACCCTATCTCTCCATGTTTTCCTATTTTTCTTTTCCATCACATCACTTATTACATATATCACTTTATCTAGCTCTTTTTTCTTCTTTCCTTTTGTCTCTTTTTCTTCATACACCTATCACACTGAAATTTTGAAGTGTGAAAGCATCTTTACCCTAAATGTTATTCATGTGCTTACTTTTCTACAAATTTAATAAAATTATCATTTATTTTTATTTTCTCTCTCTTTCCCATCATATCTATTACTTTTGTCTTACTTTTCTTTTAGCCATTGCTTTAATGCCAATAATTTGTTTAAAATATAAAAAATTACAGCCTATCTTAGGACTTAAATTCAATAGTGAGTCGTCAAGAATTAAAGAAAAAAATATCATGTACAAATGATCATTTTTTTCAACAACAAATTAATAAGGTTATCATTAGAAATAAATATATATATATATATATATATACTATTTTTAATTTCCTCATTATAACAAATGAATATGGAGATGACTTTCTCTTTTGGAGGACTATATATTATTTTTCCTACTCATAGTATCTTTTTTTATTTAAACCACGAGTATCATTTATGAGAGGCAATACTGTTCAAGCCGGGAACATCCACATTATGGTGGCTATTTTTTCCATCCTCAAGACTTGAACCCGAGATCTTACTTATAGGAAATCAAGCATGTATCACTTGAACCAACCTCGTTGGTTCTACTCATAGTATCTTGCAATAACGTGTGTCAAATGATATAGATTGTGGTGTCCTGAAAAGAATAGAAGTCAAAAGTTTTTTTATTAGTAGAGATGTTACTTTTAATGAGTCTGTTATGTTTGGCCAGAAAGAGGAGGTTGAAAATCTTGCAGGAAATAAAAGTACAAATAAGGGGGTTCATCAGAAGATGGAGCTTAAGGTTGAAGCTTCAGATAAGGAAAATTTGAATTATGTGGAACAATCAAATAATATCCAAAAAGAGCCTCAAAGTATAGCAACAAGGAGAATAAGGAGGGAAATCAAAAAACCTGGGAGGTATAAGGAGGCAGTTGGTGAAAATCTTGATTCTTATGAGCCTAAATCATATAATGAGACAGTTCAGAGTAAAGAAGCATCAGAATGGTTAATTTCCATGAATGAGGAGATGTAGTCACTTGAGAAAAATCAAACCTGGTACTTATTACCATTGCTTAGAGGTGTGAAGTCAGTGGGATGAAAATGAGTGCTCAAGAAGAAAGAAGTGATCCCTGGTTTTGAACCATCTAGGTTCAAGGCAAGACTTGTGACAAACGGATTTTCACATAAAGAAGGAATTGACTACCATAAAGTGTTCTCACCTGTGGTAAAGCATAAGACTATTCGAGTTCTGTTGGAGATGGTGAGTGCTTTGGATATGGAGTTAGAGCAGCTTGATGTGAAAACTACCTTCTTGCATGGAAATTTAGAGGAGCATATTTACATGTCACAGCCAGATGGATTCCTTGAGGTTGGAAAAGAGAACCATGTGTGTTTTCTGAAAAAATCTTTATATATATGGTTTAAAAAGAGCCTGAGGGAGTGGTACAAGAGGATTGACGCTTTTATGGTTTCCCATAGTTTTGTTAAAAATGAATTTGATAATTGGGTTTATAGTAGGAAGTTGTCAGATGGTTCCTATATATTTGTTGTTGTATGTAGATGACATGCTTATTGTAGCTAAGAGCTGTTAGATATTTATCTAATATGTGGACCTACATATAACATTAATTATGTGGTATAAGTTATCTAAAGAATAATCCCATTTCGAGTGGTCTTAAAAGGATTAAATTTTGGGATTAATGACATCTCACTAAGTATGGGCTTTGTAATGTGTAGATACCAAAAGTCTTATTTCTATTTTTATGATGGGATAAAATAGAAATAAGAAAACTATAACGGATGCAACTTTTCATGAAAGGGTATGTTCCTATTATATAAGGTTATGGTCCCCAAGTTATATGTACAGTTATCTTTTCTGACATCTCATGAGTAAACCCTCAAAATGGTCCCCGAAAGATATGGGGTCGGTCACATTGGTCCCTGAAAGATAATGAATTATAAAAACGTCCCTGAGAGATAGTAACGTCAGTCAATTAGGTCCTTTTGATAACTCCCCCCTGTTAAAGTTAACAGAACTGCAAGTAAATCCTCAAAATGGTCCATGAAAGATATGAGGTTTGGTCACATTGGTCCCTGAAAGATAATCAATTGTAAAAACGTCCCTGAGAAATAATAACATCATTTATAAACCCTCAAAATGGTCCCTGAAAGATATGGGGTCGATCACATTGGTCCCTGAAAGATAATAAATTGTAAAAACATCCCTGAGAAATAATAACATCATTTATTATGCTTTCTTTTTCCGCATTGATTTCATTTCATTCCCAAATATTGTTGGTCGACCACCCAATACATGCATATGTTTCTACTATAATGCTCTACAAACCTCTGGTCCATGTCTGCTATTGTTGGTTTTCTGTCCCTTGGCTAATGTATCATGAACTCCAAGTCCTTTGGTTTCCTCTTTCACTAGAAGCTCACGCATTGCATCCTCTTCCTCTACAGTCTAAGAATAAAAAGAAACTCCAAAACCTTTAAGGACAAAGAAAGTGCATGAGCCAAATCATCATCTTCTTGTTGAAGATGCCTTTGAGGAAGCCCACCATCAAATGAATCTTAAAATAATATTACGTTGAAGGAGGGGAAAACTTTAGAAAGCATAGAGAAATAGAAGTAAAAATGATATGGCAAGAAAGAGTAAAAGCAAAAGCTTCACACATGAGTTGGATTCACAATTCACAACTCCCTAAAATTTCTCAATTAGAGGAAATGGAACATCTATCCAAAGCATCAAGCATGTGCCTCATTGTAGGTCTCTTATCAGGGCTGTTATGGACACAAGCCATCACAATTTTCAAAACTGCAATTATCTCTTCTTCCTTATCTGCACCTTTTTAGCCAAGTATGGGTCTAATACGTCTGAGAGTGGCTTCTTCTCCTCAATGCAGAACTGAATCCATTGAACAAGGTCCATTTCTGAGTTACCCACTTGGATAATGGGTAATCGCCTCGTGATAATTTCTAATAAAATCACACCATATGAATAAACATCCCACTTCTGTAATAGCTTCACCACTTTCAGTGCTTCTAGAGCCTGATAACCATTTCCCAAAATATTAGTTGCAACTTCAGTGGACAAGGTCTTTTGTCTCTCTTGGAGTTTCTCTACAGTCACTCAGTTGGATTGCAAGGTTAGGGTTCCCCCAACAATATTTGCAAGGCGCCCAAGTCCAAAATCAGAGATGTAGGGAGTTATGTTATGTCCAACAAGTATGTTACTTGTCTTGAAATATCCAGTAACATTTTTTGGGGCTAAATTCATGCAGATAGACCAATCCTTTTGCAGTTCCTTTCATGATTTTCAATCGATAAGACCATGATAGCGGGGTAAATATCATTAGTCCAACCTTTCCAGAAATGGTGAGGCATGACTCCCATTTGGGAATGAAACGAAATCAACGAGGAAAAAGAAAGCATAAAAAATGATGTTATTATTTCTCAGGGACGTTTTTACAATTTATTATCTTTCAGGGACCAATGTGATCGACCCCAAATCTTTCAGGGACCATTTTGAGGGTTTATAAATGATGTTATCATTTCTCATGGACGTTTTTATATTTTATTATATTTCAGGGACCATTTTGAGTATTTACTTGCAGTTCTGTTAACTTTAACAGAGGAGAGTTAACAAAAGGACCTAATTGACTGACGTTACTATCTCTCAGGGACGTTTTTACAATTTATTATCTTTCAGGCACCAATGTGACCGACCCCATATCTTTCAGGGACCATTTTGAGGGTTTACTCGACATCTCATCATTAGAAAAGAGGAACTCTTTATTCTAGAGAGGAATTGTACATATAAGGCTTGGAAGATCAAACCTATAAGTTCATATATCATGTTTGCTAATGGATCCTGGTACGCTTCCGCTATTTGTTTATCTTATTTATTTTCTTGGTGATTTGACATAAAAGTTCTCTAATTATGATGGTTATCATCTTAAGTTTCTCCATTAAATTTCCAACAAGTGGTATCAGAGCCACTTTTATGTTAAATCATTGGGAGATGAATTTCCTTGATTCATTATGTATGTGTTTACAATTATGATAAGTTTCATGTTGAAATTGGAATCTTCTTCTTCCAAGTATTAAAAAAAATTTAAATTTCGTTCATATTTTTCCGGAACAATTCGGGTCATGTTTTCTTCTCTATTTTGTTGAGCATGGATTGTTATTTTTTGTTTCAAATATGAAATGTTTTATTGTTTGTTTAAATTTATTTCAAAGGTTATGCACGTCCAAATGGTGCATCTGGTATGGTGGTTAAAATGGCTCTTCATTTACCTCGATGGTCCTGATTCGATCCTACATGAGCAACGTTTCTCCTATTTTGGATCTATTTTTAAAATTGAATTTTAAAAACGTTAAAATGACAAAACATGGATTTGAACCCGAGTCCTAGCTGCAACGGCCTTACACTTAAACCACTTCACCAATTAAATAAATGTTTGAATTTTAAATCTCTATATTTTGTTAGTCATGAATTTTTAAAGTTCAAGCTTTTAAATTACATTTTCAGTTATGCCTTAGAAATTCGAATTTTGGTGTCAATTTTCTTTATTTTCTAATACTCTGAATAATTTAATTGAAACATGATGTTACCAAAGTAGCCTCTCTTGTGTAGATTAATTTATTTAGAATATTAAGAAAATTGTATGTTTGTTATTTATGCGAATAATGATCAGCCCAAAGGAAGGTTATTGTTTGGCCAAATTTCAAACATACTTGTGGTAATAAATATATGATAATTATTAAGTTTTACATGTGAACAATATATCGGTCCAAAGAAAGGCTATTGTTTGACAGGATTAATTATCATTATTTGATTACTGCATTAAGAGTACCACTAACAAATTAGTATTTCTATCCAAAGATTGAGTATTAATGTTGTTCTTGGTATCTTGTGATGGGCCCCGCCATTATTTGAATTCATTGTATAAATTAAGTATGTGTTGAATGTGAGATTAATTATTATTTATTCTTTGTTCAATTAATTTCTCTGCTTCTACAATATATGCCAATATCAATTCCATACCTTTGTTAATTGGCACAAACTTCAAGAATTGGAAAGAGAACGTTATGATTGTTTTCGGTTGCATGGATCTTGATCATGCACTTCGGGAGGAACGACCCATTGATCTAACAGTTGAAAGTTCCATTGAGAATAAAAGGAACTTTGAGAAATGGGAACGTTCTAATCGCATGAGTCTTATGATCATAAAGCGTGCAATTCCAGAAACATTTAGGGGTGCTATGTCTCAAGAGACTAATGCCAAGTACATTATTGTCTAGTCTTGTTTTAATGAAGTATAATGGACAAGGGGACATAAGGGAGTACATCATGGAGATGTCTCATCTTGTTTCAAAATTAAAAGCATTAAAGTTAGAGCTATGTGAGGATTTGCTCGTGCATTTAATTTTGATATCTATTCATGCACAATTTAATCAATTTAAGGTCAGTCACAACTGCCAAAAGGATAAATGGACTCTTAACGAGCTCATTTCACATTGTGTGCAAGAAGAGGAAAGATTGAAACAATAGAGAACTAAAAGTACCCACTTGGCAACTAGATCTAAAGACAAGAACAAGAAAAGGAAAAGGGATACGGAAGCTGCAGGTGGTCCATCGCATAGGAAACAAATTACTTGTTTCTTTTGCAAGAGTAAGGATCACATAAAGAAAAGTTGCCCCAAGTATCATGCTTGGCGTGCAAAGAAAGTTATGCTTCTTAATTTTGTTTGTTCTGAGGTTAATTTAACTTCAGTGCCCAGACACACTTGGTGGATAGATTTCGGTGCTACTACTCACATAAGTGTGTCTAAGCAAGGTTGTCTGAGTTTCCGAAACCCAACTGATGCAGAAAAGTATATTTATGTTGGTAATGGAAAATCAGTTAAAGTTGAAGCAATAGGAACTTTTAGGTTATTATTAAAGATTGGTTATTATTTAGATTTGAAAGAGACATATATTGTACCATCATTTAGACGGAATTTGATTTCTATTTCTTTATTGGACAAATTTGGTTATTCCTGTTTATTTAGAAATGGTAAATTTAGTTTATGTCAAAATTCAAATTGTAACATCCTAAAATTTTATTAAGTAAAATATTAATTTAATTAAAAAAATAAGTAGAGGAAATAATTAACTAAATAGATGAATAAATAATAGGATCAATATTATTATTAGTTTTATCTATAAAGTTAGCTTAAATTTAAAAGAGGAGAAGGGGGTTGAGAGTGGGCCCAATCCCAATTAGGCATTCTAGTAAGGAAGGGTTATCAGTCACCCTAATCCTTATTCGTATTATCGTCAGAGAGCGAAACGCTAAGGAGGAGAGAAAATGAGTCTCAAGAGAGGATTGCTGCAGAGTGAACATCAAGAACCAAGAAAGGGACTTCCTTGCTGTAATCGATCTTTGCTTAAGGTACGGTGGGGGAGAGGGTGTTGCTTGTATATGCATGTAGGGGTGCTTGGGTAGTGAGGGCAACCATAAGACCCTCTAAGACTCTAAATTTGAAATTGATATATATATTGAGTATTGTATGATGAAAACATGTTGGTTGATGATTAATTCTGTGAATCTTTGTGAATCTTGATTGGGTTGAATGAGAATAAAGAGAATAGTGAAAAGGGGTTAATTAAGGGTTTGATGATTTGGGATTTTGATGGGAAAACCATGTAAAACTGTTAAAGATTGATGATTTTGATGAGTTTGATGAATATTAATGATTATGAATGGTGTTTGATCGAAAAGGATGGGATAGAGGTTGAATGGAGTGATGTAGAAGTGTTAGAAATCGTGAAATCTGCGATCTGCGTCGTGGGTAATCGATTACCAGGAGTGGTAATCGATTACCAGTGTGTTCTGGGTAGTCCAAAAGTGTTGTTTGTTCGCTGGTAATCGATTACAGGATTGTGGTAATCGATTACCAGAGAGATTGCTTGCAGGTAATCGATTACAGGGGTGCTGTAATTGATTACCAGAGTGTTTGATTGCAGGTAATCGATTACAAGGTGGTTGTAATCGATTACCAGAGACCTTGGTTGCAGGTAATCGACTACCAGAGTGGATTTTGAGATCCTGATTGTTTAATGATGATTGATGGTGTGTGATAATGCTTTATAATGATTGGTGTGCATAATATGCAATGAGATTGTTGATGATATTGAATATTGATGGTGTTTTGGTGTGCATAATATGCAATGAGATTGATGATGATATTGAATATTGATGGTGTTTTGGTGTGCATAATATGCAATGAGATTGATGATGTTTTGGTGTGCATAATATGCAATGTAATTATTGATGATGATGTAATGATGATAAGTGTATATCACTTTATGATAATGGTGTTTAATGATGAGCATGATAATGCATGATGATGATGATAATGATGATGGTGTGTATCACCTTTTGATGATGATGTTACCTAAGTTGTGCGGGCCCATAGAGGGGGTACAACTTAGGAGAGATGCCTTTAGCATATGTGAAGAGACATGAATTGTGCGGGCCCATAGAGGGGTACAATTGGGGAGGTGAAATGAGTTGTGCGGACCCATAGAGGGGGTACAACTCAGGGGATCAAGATGGGGCGTTCGATGCACGGGCCCATAGAGGGGGTGCAACCTAGGGGTGATTTGTACTGGCCCATAGAGGGGGTGCAACCTAGGGTCGAATGTCGTTGTGCGGGCCCATAGAAGGGGTACAACCTATCGGATTGTGTGTGGTGACACCGGTAGACTATCTTGGTACTAACTAGAGTGATTGACGAGGTGCACCAATTGTGCGGAGTTCCAAGTCATGATCTTTGGGTAGGTGAGGTGATAAGTTTTGGTGCATATGATAATGTGTTATACTCGATGATGGTATTGAGTTATATAATGTTGTTGATGAGTTTTGGTGCATGTGATGATGATTTATACTTAATGATGAATTGAGTTATAATATGATGGTGATGAGTTTTGGTGCATACATGATGGATGTATATATATGATATATTTGATGATGAAACTGAGTAAATAATGATGTTATGAGTATTAATGATGAGTGAGTATTACGTGTGAAAATAGAATATGTGATTCCATTGGTGAATGATGGTATGAGACTTATATGATGATATCGATGAATAGTTATATGTTGATTTATAGATGATTATTATCTGATAGATTACTTGATGTTTGGGTATGTGGTATGATTGATGATGATGTTGTTTATATGAGGGTGAGGATAGGGTAGCCTCCTATGTGTATGTATGAGTAGTATTCTTTTCCTCACCGTTGTACTGTGGATATTTTTACAGGAATTGATGATGACACGACTGGTGTCGAGTTTTTATTAAAGAGAGTGTGCTCTGGTATATGTGACATCAGGGTATAATTTTGGGGGTTCTTTCTTTATGTTTCTAGTTAGGAAGGTTTTTGTAAACTGTTTTGGATTCCTTGCACAACAAGTAGGATGTTTAGTTACTTTTATATTTTTGGAGATTCCGCTGCATGAGTATTTGAATACATTTGAGTTTCATTTTATTTTAAATAAGAGAGTTATGTGAACCTTTTTACCCATTGTGGGACGTTACCTTTTCTACACTTCAATTTATTAAACGTATAAGAGTTTGGGGTAGAAGGGTGTCACACAAATCTTGTCGGTACCGGTTCTTTATCTTTATATGACAACCTATATTTACTTGATATTGTTGTTTCATTTAATGAAACCTTGCATTTAAGTTCATGTGGCACAAAGCAAAAATTAGCCAATGAGAATTCTGCTACGTTATGGCACAAGCGTTTAGGTCATATATCTAAACAAAGAATTGAAAGACTTGTGTCAGATGGAATTCTTGATCCCCTTGATCTAACAAACTTTGAAGTTTGTATTGAGTGTATAAAGGGGAAATATACAAACTTTAAAAGATTAAGTGCTAACAGGAGTACAAATGTCTTAGAACTTATTCATACTGATATTTGTGGGCCATTCCCTACAGCCTCTTGGAATGGTCAACAATATTTCATTTCGTTCATAGATGACTACTCCCGTTATGGCTACTTATATATTTAATTCATGAGAAGTCTCAGTCGCTGGATGTGTTCAAAAGGTTTAAAGCTGATGTTGAAAATCAACTCAATAAAAGAATTAAAGCTATCAGATCTGACCGTGGTGGTGAATACTATGGTAGATTTGATGGATAAGGTGAACAATGTCCATGACCTTTTGCTAAATTCCATGAAGAGTGTGGTATTGTTCCTCAATACACCATTCCAGGTAACTCTAACATGAATGGTGTTGCTGAGAGACGAAATAAAACACTTAAGGACATGGTGAGGAGTATGATTAGTCATTCTACCTTACCGGAATCACTCTGGGGAGAAGCACTAAAGACTGCAGCTTACATACTAAATAGAGTACCAACTAAAGCAGTAGCTAAAACCCCTTATGAATTATGGTTAGGTAAAAAGCCTAGCATAAAACATTTTCACATTTGGGGTTGTCCAGCTGAGGCGAGGCCATACAGGCCAAATGAAAAGAAACTGGACTCAAGAACAGTTAGCTGTTACTTTGTTTGATATTCTGAAAGGTCAAGGGATTACAAGTTTTACGATCCCGCATCTAGATCCTTTTTTGAGACAGGGAATGCTCGATTCTTTGAGGATGTTGAGTTTGAGAGGGGAGATAAGGTTAGAGACATTGTCTTTAAAGAGAAATTTATTTCTCTTCCTACATCTGTTATTAACAGTGATCAGGTTTCTATTCTTGACATTGCTCAAATAACAAATCCATAACAAGACAATGTCAATGAACTCCCTATTCAAAATCAAGATATTACTCCTGAAGAACAAACTCAACAACCTCAAGAACAATTGCCATTAAGGAGATCCACTAGAGAGAGGAGAAATGCAATTCCATATGACTATATTGTTTTTCTCCAAGAACATGAAGCTGAAAGTGGAATGATGGAAAATGACCCAGTCAACTTCTATCAAGCCATGCAAAGTTCTAACTCTTAAAAGTGGATTGATGCCATGAATGAGGAAATAAAGTCCATGAAAGACAACGACGTTTGGGATCTTGTCACTTTACCTGAAGGTGTGAAGCCCATTGGTTGTAAATGGATATTTAAAACCAAAAAGGATTCAATGGGTAATGTGGAAAGATATAAGGCTCATCTTGTTTCCAAGGGCTTTACTCAAAAGGAGGGCATTGATTATAAAGAGACTTTCTCTCCAGTTTCTTCGAAAGACTCTTTCAAGATTATAATGGCACCTGTGGCTCATTTTGATCTTGAGCTACATCAGATGGATGTAAAGATTGCGTTTCTCAATGGAGACATTGATGAAACAATATATATGGTACAACCAGAAAACTTTGTGTTAGGAGATGCAAAGAAAATGGTTTGCAAATTAAAGAAATCCATCTATGGGCTCAAGCAGGCTTCCTGTCAATGGTATCATAAGTTTCATCAAGTTATCACCTCGTTTGGTTTTGAGGTTAATTTGGCCGATGATTGTGTGTACCATAAATTTAGTGGGAGTAAATACATTTTCCTGGTTTTATATGTGGATGATATACTTCTTGCCAGTAATGATATAGGATTCTTGCATGAAACCAAGAGATTTCTATCAAAGAAATTTGAGATGAAAGATCTTGGAAATGCATCTTTGGTATTAGGGATTCAAATACACCGAGATCGTTCTCGGGGTATTCTTGGATTATCTCAAAAGAGCTATATAGAAAGAATTCTAAAGAGATTTGGCATGAAAGATTGTAAACCAGGTGACATCTCACTAAGTATGGGCTTTGTAATGTGTAGATACCAAAAGTCTTATTTCTATTTTTATGATGGGCTAAAATAGAAATAAGAAAACTATAAAGGATGCAACTCTTCATGAAAGGGTATATTCCTATTATATAAGGTTATGGTCCCCAAGTTATATGTACAGTTTTCTTTTCTGACATCCCATCATTAGAAAAGAGGAACTCTTTATTCTAGAGAGGAATTGTACATATAAGGCTTGGAAGATCAAACCTACAAGTTCATATATTAAGTTTGCTAATGGATCCTGGTACACTTCCGTTATTTGTTTATCTTATTTATTCTCTTGGTGATTTGACATAAAAGTTCTCTAATTATGATGTTTATCATTTTAAGTTTCTCCATTAAATTTCTAACAAGAGCAAGACAGATATCGATGCTCTTAAGGCTATGTTGAGCAGTGAGTTTAGGATGAAGGATTTGGGTGCAGCTAAGAAGATCTTAGGGATGGAGATTTAGAGAGATAAAGGGTGTAGGTCTACTCTATGTATCTCAGAAGAGATACATTGAAAGGTTGTTGCAATCTTTTCAGATGGAGAATTATAAGTCTGTTAGTACTCCTTTGGCAACACATTTTAAACTCGATGCTAGAACTCTTCCTAGTACTGATGAAGAGAAGGATTATATGAATGGTGTTCCTTATTCTAGTGTTGTTGGGAGATTGGTCTATGTCATGGTTTGTACAAGACTAGATTTGGCTCATGCTGTGAGTGTGGTTAGCAGATTTATGAGTAATCGTGGGAAGGCTCACTGGGAGGTTGTGAAGTGGATTATGTGATATTTTAAAGGTACTAGTAATATCTGCTTGGTTTATGGTTCTAATGATATTGGTTGTGGTCTTGTTGGTTATGAAACTTCTGACTATGGTGGAGATCTCTTGAGGAGAAGATCTTTGACATGTTATATCTTCACTCTTTATAGTTGTGCCGTTAGTTGGAAAGCAACATTTCATCCTACTTTTGTTTTGTCAACCACTGAAGCGAAATACATGTCTTTAACAGAAGGGGTCAGTCAAAGAAGGTATATGGTAGCAAGGTCTTATTGATAGCTTGGGTTTGGATGTGCAGAGACGTATATAATTTATTGTGATAGTTAGAGTGCGTTGTGCTTGACTAAAAATTCAGTCTATCATGAAAGATCAAAGCATATTGATGTTAGGTTGAATTTCATACGAGATGTAAATGAAGACAAATTATTCCATAGAGGAGATATTTTGTTAACTATTAATCTGGCCCCCCAAATATTATATAAATTTTAATTTATAGTATTAATTACCTCTTTATGACTCTTTTATTCCTTATCTTTATATGTTTAAAAAAATTAATTTTTAGTTTTTTTATTTCCTTGTTTTATATATTCTTTATAATAATTATTTTTCCTTATTTAGAAATGATAAGATGACATTTAAATTAAATACGATTTTTTTTATTTGAATGTGATTT
This sequence comes from Sesbania bispinosa, assembly GCA_026901365.1. NCBI lineage: Eukaryota > Viridiplantae > Streptophyta > Magnoliopsida > Fabales > Fabaceae > Sesbania > Sesbania bispinosa. The sequence continues at coordinate 255,658 of QLOH01000857.1, forward strand.
TTAGAACTGCATCATAAAAATGAAAAAATAAAAGAAATTTTCATTAAGCAATAAAACTTTCTCTTATTTTATTTTGATTTGAATTTAACTTTTAAGATTAGGTAATAAAATTAAAAGGTGTTAATTGAGTGATGAGTTGTCACCTTAAGTGACAACTTGTATGCTACAATGGATAGAAACAACATAGTTTTAGATGTTTTTTAAGAGTGTAACACACCTAACCCTAACAACCATATCGTTTTTTTGTTCCCTATTCATCCTTCTCCATTTTCACCATTCTCGGTGCTTCTTTTTCATCATTTCTCTCACTTCTTCTTCTTCTTCTTCTTTATTCTTCACTTATTTTCTTGTCTCCTTTCTTTGTGTAAAACTCACAAATCATCCTTGAATAGCACCACTGAAAGGAGGTATAACAATGGTGGCTCAAGGTCCTTGCAAAATGTTAAAAATGGGGGTGACGTGGATCAAAATGTTACTGCAATCTCAGAGTAGTTATTACGGTCTACAAAACTAGAAAAAAAAATCTAAGGAGGTTATTCTATGGATATCCCAAACCAAGGATAATATTTACTCATTTTTTTTGTGTTATGTGATTTTGCAAAATGCTTGAAATTGTGTAGATTGCAAACATATGTCAATGTTTCGAATTGGTGGAGAATGGTTCCACTGTTGAAGAAAGGGTGAGTGAAGCTACATCAAGCATGCCATTCATATTAAGTGAGGATGAAAAGTGAAGGAACAATGTGACAAGAAAGCTGAAGAAGTTAGACCGTGAAATCAGGAAATTAAGTTGGGCAATTTTGATGTTGTGTAGCCTAATGATTAGTTCTATCTTGCTGGGGTTTATGCTGGGATTTTGGTGGAAGAATTAGAAAATTTTATAGTGTAATGGTTTAATTAAGTAGAATACTATTGTATTTAATTATGAGCTCCTTGTCTAATTGTCTTTCCATTATTTTATAAAATTCTACCATATATGTCACACAAAAAACTGTGTGGGGCACTGACCTTATCTCTTGTAATGTTGGAATCAACCTCTGTACGTGATAATTTAATTTACATCAGTCCCTAACTTTCATAAAAATAATTCTCTTTAGTCTCTAATGTAACACCATTTAATGTTTTGGACTTAATTGCAATACGAAGAGTAATGCCAGGAACTAACAGAAGATTTTCCTAAACTCAAGGACTAAATTGCACGACCCTATAAAAGTCAGGGACTAAAGTGTTAGTTTACTCTAATATATATATTAAGGAAAGATGTTTTAATGTATTAGTTTTTTTAAAATTCCTGCAACTTCCAAGTTTACCCTTATTTTAATTCAAACTCTATTTAATTCCTCCACATTAACCAACCTAAAAATTATAAATATTTAATAATTACGAAGGGTAAAAATAAAAAAAAAATGCTTCTAAAATTTTGTAAAGGATCTCAAGAAATAATCAAATAAAATTATAAAAAAATCTTGTAAAAAAAATTGTAGGGAGCATTTGATTCTGACTGCAATGATAAAATATTGGCTACATCCCTAAAGTAGAGTAAGTTCTCAAAGAGCTTGAATCACCAAAACTAAGGAATGCAACATGTCTTATAATTTCCTTGATAATTTTTCCTTATACATTCCTAACAAAATTCTTATTTTTAAATTACTAAAAGTAAAAGTGTGTAATATCTTGAAAATGAAATATTTAATTTTTTAAAAAAATAAGCTGATTTAGTAGGAGAATAACAAAAAATAAAGTTTCCCCTTTGTTAAAAATTAAAATTGGCCTATAATTATCTGCACATGAGTTTATACATACAAAAGGGCTTTAACTCCAAGTCATATCAATAATTTTGTAACATACATATAATAGATGGACGGGCATGATCTGATATATAAGATGCTCCACCGAAATTTTGCACAAACCCGAGTCTAACTCCAATTGGAAACAAATACAATCACCATTCACCATTCATAGTAGAGTGGTGAAGATGGTGTATTTGACTTTGTGGTTAGGAATTGTTTGGACTGATTCATTCACGGATCATTTTACTAGTTGTCCCTTTTTAATTAGGCCCTTGAACCAGTAATCAATACCTTTAATTGAATTTAATTTCTTTTCTAAAGCTTGCGGTTAAAATTTGTGTCTTTTGGAAGTCGCTATCAGCTTAGCGTTATGTGCTATTAAAGAAGTTGATTAATTAAACTAGTAGTTTTCAAGTTCCTTAGCATTCTTCGAGGAAACAAGTGCAATTAGCATTTTCTTTCCCCCATACTTTACACTTTTATTTTATTAATTAATCACCAAACCTCTGAGTTCAGTTCAGATTGTACACTCATAGTAAGAATTAATCATTATATTATGATCCTATTATAAATTGAGAGTTTTTACTATATATAATATAATATTTTGATTTAATTTGTGTTTGGATAGTAGTTACTAAAAGTATATAATATATTTTAAAATAAAATACTCTTTTTTTTCAAAGATAAAATCTTCGTAGTTTACACTCATAAAATTCTAAAAACATGTATAATTACCTCCATAGAACAAAAAACAGAGAAAGGGAAGGAGAGGAAGAGGATTGAAGAAATAGTAGTTTTGTCTTAGTGCGGGTACTCTCACATCATTGGAGTTATAACTTTGGCAACACTATTGTTCCTTTCTGCCAAAGTGCCAAGTCCTTGGGAGCCCACAGAGTTTCTCTGATTCACCAACTACATGGAATTGAAAATTAATCTGAACCATAACAAGTGGTCACATAACACTAAGCAGCTAAACAACAACAACAATCTAATTTACATTAAATGAGATTCCAAACATTGGACGGTCATGATTCAAGGGTAGGTATTATCCGCATTCCGCAGGCATAAGCCCAAAAAGTTAGCTTCAAATGGCTAATAAGTAAATTTTAATAAGGATATTCCAATACCTTTTTATAAATATTAAATTTCATTAATCAAACAGTCATATTAAAAATTTTTTAAATTAAATCTATAAAATTTTATAAAATTTAAAAATTATTTGATGTTTTATCAAATCACTTCAGTTTAACGTATAATATACTTTTTAAACATATAAATATCACATTGATCTAAAATTTGGTGTGTGTAATCATCATATTAATATCACATTATTCAACAGTTAGATTTGTTAAATTACATTCTATAAAAAATTATTAAGCGGAGTAACTTTGTTAAAGTTACTTGTGGAGTAAGTCAATCCCACCCACTTCAAATTATATATTTATTTTTCACATGAAATGTTATATAATAATAATACTTAAAAACATAACCTAACCCATTATATTATTATCTAAATAGGAATAATTTCACGATCATACACAAACAGGAAGCAACTCACGGGCAACACCAAACAAACAACTAGAACAAAGCGAAAGTGACCAAATATTTCTACGAGAAAATGTTTTTATACACAAAAAGTGCAACCTGTCCTGTGGTTTAGATTGTTCTTCTCTCTCTCTTTCTACACTGATGTCAGTAGAAGCACCCGTGACCTCTAATACGCTGTCAATGCTTCTCTGATTCATCTTCACTTTAATTTCCACCTAAAACAACTACCATAACTAGTATATATATAACCCATAGCAAGAATCAATTTCTACAGCACTTGTTCAAATTCCAAATACCATATTCCACATTCTCTCTGAGAATGTCAAACTTGTGTTACATTTTCTGCATGTTAGCAGTTCTTCTTCTTCTGCAAAATCCCACTAGAATACACTGCCATACTAAGGGAATTAGACCAAGACGTTCTGCTGGGAATGGTTTATTGACCAATATGTCAAGAGTAGAGTATTCAGAACAGCAATTCATGAAATGGGTCAATTTTGTTGGTAGCCTTAAACACACAGTTTTTAAGACTGCAAAAAATAAGCTCTTTGCTTCTTACACTTTGCACGTTGATAAGAATCCTGCTCTTGGTGATTTCACATCAATTCAAGAAGCCATTGATTCCCTTCCATCCATTAATCTTGTGAGAGTGATCATCAAGGTCCATGCAGGGGTTTACACGTGAGTAATAGTATTTAGTACTTTTTTTTTTTTTTGCTTGTACTTCCAATTGGATTCTGCCACATTCATGTCTTTGCTGTTTGTCCACATTCAGGATTATGTTATGCTTTTTAGTTTACACTTACTTTTGTTTCTTCTTGTGTCTTTTTCCTTCTGAGATTTCAATTATTCAAATACTCAGAGAATTGGTCTTTTGACTAGAGAAGAAGGTTTTGCAGCTAATGAACTTTAGTTTGTTTCAGCTAATTTGTCCTTTTTTGCACCCCTCTTTGTGTTACATTTTGCAAGTTTTCTGCTATGCTTATTCTTGTAGTGAATTGACAATTGAGGTGTGTTTTATGTTCAGGGAGAAAGTTAATATTCCAGCTTTGAAATCCTTCATAACAATAGAAGGAGCTGGTGCAGATAAAACCATTGTTCAATGGAATGACACTGCTCAAACACCTGGGCCAAGTGGGAGACCATTGGGAACCATTGGTTCAGCAACTTTTGCAGTGAATTCACTTTATTTCATTGCCAAGAACATAACATTTCAAGTATGTAATCAAGCCCCTTCCTCTGTTTCTATATAAATTTAGCTGTTTCTGTTTGTGTGTGTGTGGATTTTACAAGCAAATATTGTGAATGCAGAACACTACTCCTGTTCCTGCACCAGGAGCAATTGGAAAACAAGCAGTTGCATTCAGGATTTCAGCAGACACAGCAGCATTCTTGGGCTGCAAATTCTTAGGAGCACAGGACACACTGTATGATCATTTGGGCAGGCATTACTATAAGGATTGTTATATTGAAGGTTCTGTTGATTTCATATTTGGCAATGCTCTCTCCCTTTATGAGGTTAGTTTTTTTTAATCCATAATTAGTAGCTCTAATCTAGAATGATTGCATTTAAACAACTAATTTTTATTTAGGCCACATCAGCATAACCTAACCAATTTTGTCCCACCTTATTTAATAAATGTGACTATGTGAACAATAAATGAGCCATTTACCTATTCACAAATTATTTGCAAACAACTTCTGTTTGTTGTCTAATTAACAAGATAAAATAATCATTTACTTAATGTTCAATAAACAATCATGGTGATAGGGTACTTTTAGGTTATGAATTCAGTGAATTGTTGAAATGAACATAGTTTGTTACAGTTGTTGAACCTAAATTTGATTATTATTGTTACACTATAGGGATGTCACGTGCATGCCATAGCACAGAATACAGGGGCCTTAACAGCTCAAGGAAGAAGCAGTATGTTGGAAGACACAGGGTTCTCATTTGTGAACTGTAAGGTCACGGGGTCAGGGGCACTATACCTTGGAAGGGCTTGGGGTCCTTTTTCTCGCGTGGTCTTCGCCTATACCTATATGGACAACATCATCATTCCCAAAGGATGGTATAACTGGGGTGACCCTAACCGTGAAATGTAAGTTCAATTACCATACTAATCTTCATTATATATATATACTTTCAAATTTTAACTAAAACCAATTTTGTATAATCAAATCCTTAACTTAAATCAAGTTTATAATGGCTCACTCAAATACAATACTAATAGTATTTTAGCTCACCATGTTGCACTTGCAGTGTCATTTCAATAATGAAAAATTTAAAAATTAAATGTGTTTGATTTGACATTAAAACTGATAAAATTCAAGTTTAGATTTCTCAACGTAACTATTTCTTATTTAACATCCTAGAAAGTAGATTGAAAATTTCCTACTAGCTATCTACTTCTATATATCAATTCAGTTTTTGTTTTGTTCTGAAGAACTTTAACCTCTAGAGGGGCAATGGGGCGGTGCCTCTCATTTGATATCTTAATTACACACACTGGCTAAACTGTATGGGTGTGAAGGCTTGTTTGTCATCTTGCCCTTTATCTAGAGAAGTTCACACTTAACAAATCACAAACAGCCTTAAGCCATTTTCAGTAGCTTTATTGTAAATGACAAACATACCCCTTTAGAGTCTCAGTATCTGCAGGTTCTGCATAATCAGTCTCCATCAAACTCTATCAGAAATATAATGAGTCCATTCTTATAATAGAATAACAAAAATATTGGCTATCTCTGTATCTAGTTAACATGAATGTGCGGCCAAAAAGAAGAGAGGCCTAGCCTTGTATGCGTGTCAAACCCCTGACTATATATATCCATACGTATGGTGCAAATCTACGTGTTATGCTACATACCTTACAATAAAAAATAAAGGAAAATACTAACATGTGACCATAACTACATGAATTTAATAAATTTATATTGTTAGTGTAAAAAAGTTTTATATTATTATTCAATGATATGTTATCACATCATTTAATGAGTTTAATAATATATGAGATGTCATACTAATTAATTGATATAGCATACGATAACATGTCATTGAATGACTCAAAATGTATAATAATTGAACTCAAATAAACAAACTAGTAACTTTATGGTGGTAACACTTTTTGAGGGAAAGTGATAAGTAAATAGAGGGGGGAGTTGTGGCCACCAAACTTATGTCTCTATTTGGTAATAAGATAAGGCATAGTAGGAGCATGCGCATAGTGTCTGAAAAGAACCTCAGCCACCTAATCTCATAGCTTGATATATTGAATTTCGTTATTTGACAGACAGCTATAAACATATTGGCATGCGCATGTGGATAGGTATATATTTGTTGTAATGGTTTTTGTATTTTATTGGGTCCACCACACCAGGACTGTATTCTATGGACAGTACAAATGCACAGGACCAGGAGCAAGCTTTGCAGGGAGAGTAGCATGGTCAAGAGAACTCACTGATGAGGAAGCTAGACCTTTTCTTTCACTTAGCTTTATTGATGGGACTGAATGGATCAAAATTTAGTTCAATTCATACACACAGCTTTACTACATTGTTTCTTTCTGAGAAAATTGTTTGAATTTCTCAGATGGAAAATTTTGATGTATAAATTATATATTACAAATTTATAATTTTTCTGACAAATTACAACTGGGCCTGCCTTAGAACTGTATCCATATCCCCCTTCTTTCTTCAATCATATCCTATGTGTACTTAGTACCTACATTAATTCTAAATAGGGTTTTGAACTACAGTTGATAATTGCAGTTACTACCACAAAATTAAGGTCTTACAGGTTTCCACAACCATATTGCATTGCAATTATAATCATATTTATATTTGGTTTACCTCAAAATTACGTTTTATATATGTGATATATGGATGCAGGCAAACGTTACTAATAAAAGTTTCTGCCCAGATCATGGTCTACAATTCTTTACAACATCAAGTATTGTGATGTAATTGCAGTCACCACCACAACTTCAATTCTTCACGGTCTGTACAAAACAATCACTTTTTTTGTGGGCTTTTGGCATCAACTATTTTTTGGGGCATAAAATAGGCATGATGCAGCGTTAACAGAAGCTTCCAATTCCGGGCCAACTTTCCCTTTGGATGAAAACGCAGGCCTTATTTAGTTTGCTAGATTAATGAATGATATATCAAATATATGGTTCTTACCATGGATCCCAAAAAAAACCTACTTATGAGTGATGATTCTATTCTAAATCGGGACTTGTTAACCTTTTATGGAATCCATCAACCTCTGGAAATTTGGGTTTGAAATTGGTGCCGGTTCGGCCCATTTTTATAGAGACATTTCAAGGGCTCAATCTCGCAACAAGCACCTGATAAATATCTTCTTACTGTTAATTAGTGATAGTCCCACATCGAGACCATCGAGACCTCTCTCACTATGCTTCCACTTCAGCATCACACTTGGTCTCACATCGGATGCACCTTCAGCAAGCCCACATAACAGATTTCCAATTGTGCATTTCTGTTATGATTCTACCACGTCTCTTTTTGCATTTCCTTCAGATTTTATTCTAATTGTGATTCTGCTTGATTCCCTTTTCTGGTAGGATGTTTAGCTATATATATCCACCTTGTAGCTTGGTTAACCAATCAATGAAATATAGCAATGAATTGATTTTACAGTAAAGAAACTGTTCATTTTTTCTTCACCTTTCTATAGTCCAATTTTAGTTTTATGGTATCACAGCTCTTGAATTCAAGAGCTCTGTAGATTTCAGTTCCAAAGGCTCGAGGAGGTGGCTCAGGCAACCATGGAGGTGCTGGAAGAGGTGTTGCAGTTGACCCTCCACCTCTTGATCCTGCCATGAATCCTCTTAGTTTCTACTATATTCATCCGGGAGAGCATCCATCTACTCCGCTAGTGACTCCTTTGCTCACAGTGAAGAACTATCATAGCTTGTCCAGGGCTATGAGAAGGTCATTAATCTCCAAAAACAAACTCAGATTTGTTGATGGTTCTTTGCCACCACCAACAACATTTGACCCCTCCTTTGAGGCTTGGGAGAGATGCAACAACTTTGTGATGTCTTGGATTCTCAACTCGGTGGATCCTATTATTTCTCAAGGTATTGAATATGTGGATATGGCTGCAACAACTTGGAAATTGTTGAAGGACAGGTTCTCACAAGGGGATCGTGTGAGGATTTTTGAACTGCAACAAGACCTGATGGCTATGAAGCAAGGTAACAGTTTTTAGCTCATTACTTTACAGAGATGACTGCAATATGGGATGAACTAGACAATTACAGGCCTCTCCCTGATTGTGTGTGTCCCATGAAATGTGTATGTGTGGCCAGTAAGAATGGAAGACTTTTTCGTGAAGAAGATTGTATTATGAAGTTTTTAAGTGGTTTGAATGAGGAGTTTGATGTAGTGAGAACACAAATTTTGATGATGGAGACATTCCCTGATGTGAATAAGGCTTTGTCCTTGGTTTTGCAACATGAGAGGAGGATTGGAGTTTCCAGCAACGATGAAGAACAAGTGTTCATCAATGCAGCAGAAGGAAAAAGGTTCTTTGGCAAAGGGAGATGAGGATCTACTTCCAATGGAGCAGGCTTCTTCAATAAAAGAAATGTCAAGCAATGTAGTTACTGTGGGAAGACAGGCCACACAATAGATGTATGTTATAAGAAACATGGCTACCCAAGTAATTTCAAGGAGAAGGGTTTTAATAGCACAAATAGTGTTGTTTCTGGGCCTACCGAAGCTGGAAGTGATGATGGAACACCAGCAAGAACACAGAAAGCACTCAACATCCACCACCATTTTCTGCAGAGCAGTATAAGGCTCTCATGGCTCTATTTTAGTCTTTTAACCTGTCTAGCCCCTCAGATAATAACCAGGTTGCAACATTAACTACCTCTAATCCTCAAACTTCTAATTCCACCTTTGACCCAGGTAAGTCTGTCTCCTTACTCTGCACAGTCAATACAAATAAATCACACACTTGGATATTGGATTCAAAAGCAACATATCATATCTGTTTAGAAAAATCTCTGTTCACCACCTTAGAACCACTAAAATGTCACTCCATGACAGTAAAACTGCCAAATGGCAACATTGTCAAAGCAACACACTCTGGAAAAATACATTTGAATTCACAATTAATTTTGTCTCATGTCCTGTATCTGCTTGAATTTTCTTTGAATATTGTTTCAGTGTCAAAACTGATTAATTCCTTGCATTGCACTCATGTCTTCTCTCCTAATGCTTGTTTTATACAGGACATGAAATCTATGAGGATGATTGGTTCTGCTAGAGAAGTAGATGGAATGTATTTTCTCATTGATAATCCTCATCAGTCTGACCCCAGTTTCACCAAATCAACACCTCATCAACTCATAATTCTTCTTTTTCTCCCAGTGTTTTGTGGCATTTTAGGCTCGGCCACATCTCTTATTCTAGGATGAACATGCTATCTACTTTATATTCATTTCTGAACAGTTGTAATCACCAACATATATGTGACATTTGCCATTATGAAAGACAAAAGAAAATTCCTTTCTCAGTTAGTAAATCCAAGGCTGTAAAGCCATTTGAAATCTTGCATTTGGATGTGTGGGGACCTTATAATGTTCAAACCATTAATCACCAAAGATTTTTCCTAACAATAGTAGATGATTATAGTAGATACACTTGGGTTATTCTTTTAAAAAGGAAATCTGAAACTGAAGAATGTTTGAAGAATTTCACGAGAATGGTAGATAGACAATTCAATACAAAGATTAAAATTATTAGAACAGACAATGGAACAAAATTTTTCTTACATTCTTTTTATCAATCAGAGGGTATTTGCATCAAACTTCTTGTATAGAAACACCCCAACAAAATGCTAGGGTGGAAAGAAGGCACCAAACAATACTGAATGTAGCTAGAGCTCTTCTCTTCCAATGAAAATTACCAAAATATTTTTAGGGGTATGCTGTTACACATGCAGTTCATTTAATAAACAGAATGCCTACATATATCCTAGGTTCTAAATCCCCACATCAAGTTCTGTATGGTGAGTTGCCTGACCTTATCCATTTGAGAGTTTTTGGTTGCTTGTGTTATAGTTCTAGCATCTCTTCTCATAGGATAAAATTTGATCCTAGAGCCCATAAGGGCATTTTTCTTGGTTATAAACCAGGTACAAAGGGTTACATAGTTTATGACTTGAATACAAGGCAGGTACATGTCTCCAGACCTGTGGAGTTTGAAGAACTTTTTTTTCCTTATATCTTGCAAAGCACAAAATCAAAGGATTTTTCAGTACCACAATGTCTCATTTGGCCACAAACAACTCCAAATCAGTCCCGGGATGAGAAATCTGACACAAATTCTACACCTGCAGATCCAAAAACATCCCATGCACCTTCATCTCTGATACAAGCAACAGATCAACCTCCATCCATCACACCCTGCAGAAGGTCCACTAGACACAAGACAACACCTAAATACCTGCAGGATTATCAGTGTAATACATCCAGTACTTCTCAGCAACCTCATCCAGGTACTCCTTATCCAACCCAATCCTTTCTTTCCTACCATAACTTGTCTCCTTCACATGCTGCATATAGTCTTTATCTTTCCCATGAAATGGAACCTATGTCATTTTCTGAGGCTAGCAAATCAGATCATTGGAAAAGAGCCATGGAAGCTGAAATCTCAACTCTTGAACTCAATGGCACATGGGTGCTGGTTGATTTACCTCCTGGTGTAATTCCGATTGGCAACAAGTGGGTTTACAAAATCAAAAGGAGAGCAGATGGGACCATAGAAAGGTATAAGGCTCGGCTGGTACAAAGGGTTACACACAAATAGAAGGGCTAGATTATTTGGACACATTTTCTCCAATACCAAAATTAACTACCATCAGGGTAGTCCTAGCCATAGCTGCAATCAAGGATTGACATCTTCGTCAACTTGATGTCAACAATGCCTTCCTCCACGGAGATTTGAAGGAAGACATATACATGACAATTCCTCAAGGGATGACTGTAGTAGATTCCAATAAAGTTTGCAAACTGAATAAGTCCTTGTATGGGCTCAAGCAAGCAAGCAGACAATGGTTTGAAAAATTATCTACTTTTCTGCTCAGCCAAGGGTTCTTTCATTCAGCAGCAAATCATTCTCTTTTCCTCAAATATACACCAGACTCCTTTACTGGTCTATTAGTTTATGTGGATGATATTTTGTTATTTGGTACTTCAATTGTTGAGTTCAATTCTATTAAAACCAGCCTTCATGCAGCTTTTGGAATCAAGGATTTAGGGATCTTGAAGCATTTCCTTGGCCTAGAGGTGGCACATTCTTCAGCTGGAATTTCTGTTTGCCAAAGAAAATATTGCCTGGAGCTCCTAGAAGATGCAACCTTACTGGACAGTAAGCCAGCCTCCACACCTTTAGATCCAGCAGTACATCTTCACCAAGATTCTGGGCCAAGTTTTTCAGATCCTCCTTCATATTGCAGGCTCATTGGCAGGTTACTATATCTGACAGCCACTAGGCCAGATATCACATATTCTACTCAACAAGTAAGCCAATTCATGAATGCACTCAGTCAGGCCCACTACAAGGAAGCTATTAGGATACTTCGCTATCTTAAAAAGGCTCCAGGAATGGGTTTGTTCTTTCCCAGGAAGTCACATTTCCAAGTAAGAGGATTTTCTGATGCAGATGGGGGAGGTTGTCTAGATACTCGAAGATTAATATCAGGCTATTGTTTCTTTATTGGGGATGCTTTGGTCAGCTGGAGATCCAAGAAACAAACTACTGTGGCCCGTTCTTCAGCAGAGGCAGAATACAGGGCCTTAGGAGTTGCTACTTGTGAGCTTCAATGGCTCCACTACTTGCTGCAGGATCTTCGGATTTCTTCAACCAAATCTCACCTTTTGTTTTGTGACAACCAATGTGCATTGCACATAGCACAGAACCCCGTTTTTTATGAGCGCACAAAACATTTAGAAATGGATTGCCATTTGGTCCGAGAAAAACTTCAAGGTGGCTTGATGCACCTTCTCCCTATTCCTTCAAAAGATCAGCTTGCTAATTTGTTTACTAAAGCACTGCTGCCAAAAGTCTTCACCAGTTTCTTGCTCAAACTAGGTGTGCTCGACATCTTCCGCCCACTAGCTTGAGGGGGGGGTATTAATTAGTGATAGTCCCACATCGAGACCATCGAGACCTCTCTCACTCTGCTTCCACTTCAACATCACACTTGGTCCCACATCAGGTGCACCTTCAGCAAGCCCACATAACATATTTCCAATTGTGCATTTCTGTTATGATTCTACCACGTCTCTTCTTGCATTTCCTTCAGATTTTATTCTAATTGTGATTCTGCTTGATTCCCTTTTCTGGTAGGATGTTTAGCTATATATATCCACCTTGTAGCTTGGTTAATCAATCAATGAAATATAGCAATGAATTGATTTTACAGTAAAGAAACTCTGTTAATTTTTTCTTCACCTTTCTATAGTCCAATTTTAGTTTTACTTACATGACAAAATATGCCCATAATATTGACAAAAAAAGGCCATAAATGATACTAATATTGAGAAAGGCAAACGAACGCCCTTAAATAATACTCCCTCCAGTCCTTTTTATAAGGCACTATTAACCGAATTACACATACCAATAAAAATGGTTAAAGTTAGTTAATTTTACTGGAGTTTTAAAAAATAGTTTAACTTTCTAATTTTACCCTTATTTAATATCATTAATTAACTCCACTATCATTTGATAGTTGGAAAAATAATAAGGGTAAATATGGGAAATGGTAATAAATGCTGTCTTGAAATTGTAAAGTGCCTTATAAAAAGGACCACAAAAACTTGTAAGAAGTTCCTTATAAAAAGGACTAGAGGGAGTACTTAATCCGGTCCTAATTATAAGAACCTTTTAACCACTTCACAAAAATTAAGGAAGTTGGTTAATTTAGTTTGTTGCAATAAATTTGTCATGAGTGCGTATTATCTTTACATAATTACCCTTAAATTTATTGAGACCCATTATCTTCTTTTTTCATCTAACTACTTCATTGTGTCATTCTCTCTCTATTTATTAATTACTCAACCATCTCCACTAATGAGGGTACTTTTGTCAAAAAATAATTAATGCAATAGGCAACATGAAAAGTGTTGAGAACCGCAACCTGAAATAATGGAAATAGGAATATGGGCCAGGCCCATCTCAAGAAGAGACAAAAGGAAGTAAAAGAAAAGTTGGTCAGGTGCAGGATTGAGGTGTACAGACAGAAGAAAGATGGCAGGGGTGGCTTACAGGGCCTGTTGGACAGAAGATGTTTTACACTGTTAAGGAGGATTAACCACTGGTCTAAGGAAGGCTTTAGGTTTATTAGCAAAAAGAGGAATAGCGTCTCACAGGGTCCCTACTCTAGCAGAACAACGAACACGCCCTGTAGCCATTGGAGGTGACCAGAGTCAAAGTAAGGATCGAGAGGTAAAGAAGAGAATAAAAGGAAAGCAAATGGACAAGGACGGGCATTCTGTTGGGCACCTCACAAGTTATTTTTTTCTCTTGTAAAATCCTATCAAAAGGAAATTAATGACAAACTTGAAACCAGACTGAAACATTTGGCAACTCCACTGGGGAGGTGCCATGGCAGAACGAGCTAGAAGAATGACGCCGGGAAGATTAATCTTCAACTTGGATGACTTCTTGGAGACTGAAAGGGAAAAAATAGACCTCAATGCCACCATAGGGAATGAGCGTCCCAATGACGAACTAGTGGGAACACATTTTGCTACTCCACAACCAGTACAATTGGAGGGCGAGAGGAACTGAACCTGTTGAGCGGACTTGAGACGCCTACTTTGACAACCACAAAGAATGACCTGCAAGCAGTAATACCTATGGATGTTTTAAACAGCATCATAGCAAGTCAACAAAACTTGGTCAGCTTGGTAACTGGTCTGAAAGCCCAGACGAAGGAAAGGAGAAACAAGCCCAGAAACGCAACGTCCACAAAAACACGTTGAAAATCCACCAAAGCACCAAGATGATGCCCTGGTCACGCAGGGAGAACTTAGACGACTACTCCAAGCAAGGAAAAACAACCCCATCACGACGTTTGATCTCGAGCCGCCACTGGCCGAGGAGATACTAGCCATACCCTACCGAGTGGGGTATCAACGACCTTCCTTTAGAAAGTTCGATGGAACTAGTAGTGCAAGGGAGCACCTGATGTGTTTCCTGGATTACCTAGGCGTACACCGAAATAATAAGGAACTAAGGCTGAAATAGTTTTCTAAATCGCTCTCAAGAAGAGCCTTCACATGGTATGTAAAGTTATGCCCTCATTCAATAAAAACCTGGGAAGAACTAGCAGCGGAGTTCTGCGTCTTGGAGGAAGAAGGTGCCCTCCACATAATGGATTTGGGCAGGGTCAAGCAAAAGGCAGGAGAAGGGCTGCTAGCGTTCATAAAGCGTTACAGAGATCAGGGGCGTAGCCAGGAATTTTCTTTAGGGGGGCCGGAATAAAATATTAAAAAGGGTTAAATATGTTTTTGGTCCCTCAAAATATGATGAAATTTGGTTTTGGTCCCTCATTTATTTTTTCATTGGTTTTGGTCCTCCATTTTTTAAAATCACATGCTTTTAGTCCTCCTTATTAACTATACTCTATTAAGTCACTTTCACAGTTTCACTACAATTTTTCCCGAGTAAAAATTTACAGGAATTTCTTGCAATTTTTTCTCTAGAAAATTAATGTGTAGTAAATTTTTCAAAAAATTACAATTTTGTTTACATAAAAATGCTGTTATAAAATTTCTTTGCTTTCTTACAAAAAAATATATAGTAAATTTCCCGCAAATTTTAGAATCTAAACAAAATTTCTTTTGAATTTTGAAATCTGCAGGAAATTTCGAAAGAAAATACATAGAAAAATCTATAAGAAATATTAATACGTCATCACTTAGCGAAATATAACTAACGACGAGGACCAAAATCATGTGATTTTGAAAAATGGAGGACCAAAACCAATAAAGAAATAAATGAGGGACCAAAACCAAATTTCGCTATATTTTAAGGGACTAAAAACATATTAACCCTATTAAATATTGTGATAAAAATATTAAATAATTTCAGTTAAGAATAGTAAATTTTATTTAAATGAAACTCTTCGTTCCTTCATCTGTATGAAATTTCTCAACGAGTTGACAAATTTTTTCAATATCAAATGATTTTAAAAAGTCTTTGGGATCTAAAGTTGAACCGGGTATAAGAAGTTCAACTGCCTTTTCATTAAATCTTTTATTTAATTCAGATAATTGCAAATCAAATTTTTAGTTTTTTTCCTCATGTAATTCTAAAAAATATTCAAATCAAACAAAATTATTTTTAATGTTATATTATGTTACTTAATGATATTTTCGTCTTCTTTCCTATTCTTTGAAATGCTCGTATGTTTCCCCTTTTAATCTTTTTACATTTTATAGACTAATATTTCTAATAAAATCTTATGTATAATTTTGAATATTATCTTATCTTCTCTAAATAAGAAAAAAATAACCAATATAAAAAATGAAATAATAAAAAATTCAAACTTTTTTTTGACAAATAAAGATAAATAGCAAGAGTCGTAAAGAAGTACTTAATACTACAAAATCTACGAAATTTTTAGGGGGCCGAAATAATAGTTCGTGAAATATATTATATGGGACTTATATAGTTAATAAAAAATTTGAAATTTTTTTGGGGGGTCATGGCCCCTGCCAGCCCTCCTGGCTACGCCCCTGACAGAGATCGCGCTCTGCAATGCAAAGAAACGCTGCCAGAAGCTGATCTGGTTTATGGATGTATAAAGAACATAGAGGATGGTTCCCAAATCTTCCTCGGTTTGGGAGGAATCTCAATCTTCACAGAGCTCATAAAAAAGCGGACTGATGTAGCTAAAGCAATGAAGAGACAAGACAAAAGAAGCTTTAAAAACAATCAATTCACAGAAACATCCATAAGGTTCTTATAATTAGGATGAGATGTGATATTTATTATTATCCTAATAATAATATTCTTTGTTATTTTAAAGATGTTGGTTAAAATATTATAAATAATAAAATTTTATTTGAAATCAGAGTTTTCATTACATTCATTACACACACTTATAAGATAGTAATTATAAAACTTCAATCCATTTTTATTTTAGAGCGTGTTTGGTAAGTCATTTTAGCTAGCTGAAAGCTGAAATTAGTAGTTGAAACCATTTCAACTGTGTTTGGTAAGGTAACTTTTTTGGGTAGCTACTAGCTTTTCTTGAAAAGCTACTTGAGGTAACTTTTTTAAAAAAGCTCTCATTTTTAGCTTTTAGCTGAAAAATAATTACAAATTTATCCCTCCATCACCCCCACTTATCATTATTTAATAATTAATGATGTCATTGTATGTCATTTTACCATTTTTAGCTAGTTTTACCAAACACATTCAATCAAATCAGCTAGTTTTTCAGCTTTCAACTAGCTTTAAGTTTTCAGCTAACTTTTCAGCTAGTTTTACAAATCACATTTTTACACTCAAATCTCTTATTTAAATATACAACACTAAATATATGTCATCTCAATAAACTAGATGCAACAGGTAAAAATTCAATAATCTCATCATTATTTTTTAAAAATATATTACACTGATTTTCTTTGAAGTCCATCCCTTCCATCCAAAAATGAATTTACAAGAAAAGGGACAGTTAGAAGTGTGTTAACTTCAATAAAAAAAAAAATCCGACTGTTTAGTCAGACTATAGGCAATTATAAAATTAGTAAATGTCATTACCGACAGTTTTGGATTATAGATAGAATCTACTTTGTCTTTGGGGTTTACAAATAATAAAAAATTAATTTAAATTAGATTTTAATTCTCACAGTTTCTATTTTAGTTTTTGTCCTTATAATACATATTTTTGTTTAATTTTTTATTCATACCATGAAGTTTCCCTATAATTTTAATTTGTATATTTTGTTTTTAATCCTGAGTTAGCAAAAAGAAGTTTCAATTTCATAATACAACTAGATTAAGATATGTGCTTCGTCTATGATATTGTTAAGATATTAAAGATATGATATTGAATATATCCAACATAATAATAATATAGTTAATGTCCTTATGTATTAAACAAAACTTTGTTTATATTTAAAGAGAAAAGTTTAATGACACACATTATTATTATAAAAAGGTTTGGGTTAAATGTGTTTTTGGTCCCTCAAAATATAACAAAATTTGATTTTGGTCCCTCATTTATTTATTCATTGGTTTTGATCCTCTTTTTTTTAAAATCACGTGATTTTAGTCCTTATTGTTATCTCTATTCCATTAAGTGATGACGGAGCAATATTTCTTGTAGAATTTGCTTCGAATTTTCCTGCAATTTTCAAAATTTAAAGGAAATTTTATTCATATTCTAGAATATACAGGAAATTTACTATAAATTTTTCTACAACAAAGCAAAAAAAAAATTTATAGCAGCATTTTTATGTAAAAAATAATTGTGATTTTTTGGAAGTTTATTACATATAACTTTAATAGGGAAAAAATTGCAAGAAATTTCATGTGAATTTTTACCCATAAAAAGTCGTAGTGGAGCAGCAAAAGTAACTTAACGGAATATAATTACACAAAAGGACTAAAAACACATGATTTTAAAAAATGGAGGACCAAAACCAATGAAAAAATAAATCAGGGACCAAAACCAAATTTCTGTATATTTAGAGGGATCAAAAACATATTTAACCCAAAAGGTTTTATACAAACATTCAATTATGTGTTGTGACATCATTTATTGGATTTAATAACATAATATTATACATATTAAACAATGTCCTTGCAATTTGCAAACACTATTATTTATATTTTTTTAAACTAACAACACCATAATATTAACAAACGAACAAGAGAGACACCATTTGTAAAAATTTAAATAGCGATTGGTAGGAAATATTTAAAAATTGAAATGAATGATTACCTATTTATTAAGTAGTATTATTTTAAGAATATTGGTTCTTGCTCATTTTGTGTGGTGAAAACATACCTCATGCAAATGTGTGATATAATGTATATACTTGATTTTGTGATTGCATGTCTATATTTATATATTCATTTAAGAAAAAAGTGGTGAGTGATAAGTATCATTTGATGTACTAATAATTTTAACTGATTTATTACATTTTTATTGAATTTGCATTTATGTTTTTTAAAGCCTACAGTAGTAAGTTAATCAATAGTTAACCTAGCAGCCTAATTCAAATTTGATTAGACCCCAAATGAAGGTTACTGCTGAAGATGTTCAAAAAGGATAAAACTGACAAACAGCATCTCTAGTTTTGAAACCATCAAAGGGACAAGGCAAGCACCAACAACCAAATAAATATACTCAGCCTTTCTTCTCCTATCCCTATTCATAATTCAAAACAATTAAAAACTGTTCATAGCAGTAAACATCCCTCATGACAGACGGATCCATGAGTCAGTGTTTAACTGTGTCCTTTGATATTAAATATTCCCTTACAGTAAATCAAATCTCCAATCATTAGTTTCTACTTATTATATGGAATTGAAAAAGCCAAACTAATAACTGGTTTTGCGTGACTCCAATGGTCAGGACAATCAATGTAGGCATTCATCCCCTCTATGATTTGACAAAAAAGTACTTGATAACCCAAAGCTAATATATAGCTAATGATGTTGCTTCACTTTTACCGGTATATATTAGTACCTTTTTGTTTACATATTATAGAACAACAAAGAAAAATCATACTCATACTAAGAGAAATAGAATAAAGAAATAAAATAGAAAGAAACGTGGAATGTGACAGGTGATCTGATAAAAAAATATAAAAAAAAAATATGTTATATGAATTGTTATATGTTTTGTGTTGCATAAATTTGTTATCTGAACATAGTACGAGCATGTGATGACATAACTCTTCTAAAGCTCTTTCATCTCCATCTCCTTTTTTTCTTATAAACAAGTTACTGTTTTAAGTTTCTCTTCATTTTTATTTTGTGAATCTCATTTGGGAATCATTTTTATCAGTTATTAGCCTACTACAGCTGAATTGAGGTTTCATCATTACTAAAAAATACACTGCAAACAGTGTGGGTGGGAGGGGGGGACAAAGTAAGAAACTAAGAAAGAAAGCACGTGACAAGTTTACAGGCAAATTAATTACTCTTGCATTTTGGTTATAATGACAATCAATATATGAAAATTACATAGCCAAACTTTTGACAAGACAATGGGGACCTTATAATTTTTGTCCTTCTATTTTGTCTTCATACTCACTCCCCTGTTTCCCACCCACTATGCCAATCTTGGGGCACAGAAATAGACAGAGTTCACTAACAGTATGAAAAGCAAAGAGAGTTACATATCTTATGAATCCCTCTTTAAGTTCATTACTCACTACCACCTCCTCTGGTGGAAGTAACTTCTGTCTGTCTCCTTTGCAGTGGCAGATTCTGTGGACTTCTGAAGCTTACTCATCACAGCATTCTTGAAATTAATGACTTCTTGAACCTGTGAACAAGACCTCTGCATTCTAACCCCACTTAAACTATTCCTAGACTCCATCATTTCATTGAGTGAAAGCCTCCTCTTTGGACCTGGTTCTGGCCGTTGCTTTGGAGCACTATGTGACCTCAATTTGGCCTTAAAAGACTGAGTGCTAGCCATGTAATTTGGAAAATTCCCATATTGCCTAAGGAATAAGTTGTCATTGCATACACTCTTTGGTGTCATAGGTGCAACTGAACCACAACTACAAGAATGTGTGAACCTTGGAGTGCTTTGTGCTGTAGAGAATCTACACTCTTCCCCTGTTAACCCCCAATCAGAGTCCTGGAAATTCCTATGGTCTGGTATGGACAAACGAATAGGTGTTTTACAAGGGATTGGTAAGGAAGAAGAAAGTGCCTGAAATGAAGGGTCATCACCAAAATCTGATATTGAGGTGTTGGTCCTGCGAGACCTTGACTTAGGCCTCCCAGTGTCCATTTCAACTATTTTGGGGCTTCCATCATTAACACTGTTGTTGTTAATTGTGGCATCAAAAGAAGATGACAACCTTCTACTGTGGATTGGAGCTGTGTACTCACTCCTAGTGTCATCAAATCTCTCCTACAAAGATTTTAACACAACAATTAGCTTAGGACAAATGTTAGCCACAAAACAAATGGACAAGGTTTGTTGTCTAGAATCTGAGATCTGTACCATACCATGGATCTTCTTGCTTGGTTATGAAATCTATTTGCTTCATTCTTTGTGCTCATGAGCCTGTGAGATTTCTGAGACCTAACTGTAGCCTGAGCTCTAATAAGAGCCTGCATACTATGCAATGTTGCTGTTGCTTGCTTCCTCACCAAATACCCTCTTACAAGTGCTTGTAACTTCACCAATGCTTTTAAGGCTCTCAGTGCCTTCCTTGCCTATTCAAAATTCAGAATCCAAAACAAAACTCATTTCAATTGTAACATTTCACATCAAATCCCTGACACCACTGAAGCTAAAAGCCTATAATTTGCATAAAAAAAAGATTTTTGTCTCACTTTTTGGACATAATAAGCAAACTTACCAGGTATCCTCTAAACACTGTTTGAATCTTGATAGCAGCCCACATCTCATGTCCATTACCAAACATGGTGCCTCTTCCATGGCTGGTTAGCCTAACCACTGCCACTGCAGCCTGTGCAGCAGCCACAGCAGCATCAGCTGCTGCAGCTGTGGCTGCAGCAACTGCAATGGCATGCTTGTTCTGCTCCTTTTCTTTGTCTGTGTAGAAAGATTGTAACCAAGCAGCTTCTGCTGGAGAAATGTTGGGTGGTATAGTGGCTGGATTGAGACACAAGATTTTGGAATTACTCTCAGAATGAGCTGCAGAAACATGTTTCATGCTGTTGGGGTCTCCAAAGTTTGAGTTTTGTTTGTGTTCTCTGTTCTCTTTTATCCCAAACAAGCCCTTCAGCCACCTTTTGGCTCTCCCCATTGGTTCAGTGAGAAGGGAAGAAACCCTGCTGCAAATGCCACTGAAAGAAAGAAAGAAGGAAAAAGGGTCTTGAAGTCTTGAAATAGTGAAAGCTACAAAAATTCAGTCATGGTTTTTGGGACAAAGGAAGAAAAAAAGGGGTCATGACTCATGAAGCTTCTCTTTTCAATTTCTTGGAAAAAGGTGATTAAAGAATGCATTCTTTGATAACCTCCCAAACAAATAAGAAAAGAGAGAAGATGACATAAGGAAGAAGAAGAAGAAGGTAACAATGTCAATGACTCAATGTGAATGAAGGATATACAAAGTTAAAATTTTATCGGTCTTCGTACAATGGATGAGAAAACAGACAAAATAATAATAGAAAAGAAAAATGAAACTGAAGGAAAAAAAAAAAAAAAAAAACCCTGTCAAGCCCTCGTGAAAATCTGCATTACATGACAAAAACTTGCTGATAGAACATGCAGGGAGTACTGATAACTGTAGTGGAAAGCAAGAGTAAAAGGAACTTGAAGAAATTAAAATAACATTGAGTTAACTTAGTGGGGTAGTTTCGTGTAAATGATGATATAGTTATATAAAGTGAGAAAGTATGCTACAATTTATAATGACACTGTTGTAAAATAATCAGAGAGAAGGGGTAACCAACCTTTTGATTGCATCAGATTGTTGAAAAGAAAGGAGTAAACCAATATCATTAATTGTTTTTTTATCTGTAACAAATAATAATGTTACAATTAAGAATTTCTCTCAGGTAATTATTAAAGTTCACTTATCACAATACAAAATTATATTTAACTTCTCAAAAATTAAATGCTCAGTACTTTTGTTATCAAGTTTAATATGCAGACCATTTACTTTATTAAATAAGGACTAGAATACAGAGAACTTGAACTTGATGAAATTGGTAGGTACTACTATTAATAAACTAAATTATTAATGTGCATAGACTAATATAGTGTTTTCCAAGAAAGAAAAGCAATTAAAAAGTTGCTTAAGAAAAAAGAAGGAAAGTCAAAATTTTCCGCATCTCCAATAGGGAACTGAAGAAGAAAAAAAAGGAGAGAAAAATAAAGAATAGGGAACACCCCAAGAGTGAAAAAAATCTCTATTATCTCCATCTGTTTCCCATTACTTTCTGGAGCGACGTGTCCTAAAAAAAAGATACCATACTACAGTGTCCTAAGATAGATATCTGACACTCTCGTGAAGCATGACCCCCCATTTTATTAATTTATACCATACCATACCATATTAACCTCTCTGCTTTCTGCATTACACACTCACTATACCCTTCTTTACCATTTAACTCTTAGCATATGAATGAGCCGGTTTCATTCTATTTTTCACAGCTCCAGTGTTTCTTTCTTCAGCTTCCAAGTCCCAAAACCAAACAAACTGGGGGGGTGTGACTGTGATGAATAGGTTCTTGACTCGTAAAAAAGCCAATTCCTCTGCATGTTGCTATGTTTCAGCATTAAAGCATAAGCAATAAAAAAAGTTATCTTTTGCTTGAATCTAGTACTTTTTCTTGCCAATAGCTGCTCCCTGAAACCCCCTTCTTTTTGGTTTTTTTCCTTTATCTCTCTTTTGGGGTTTGAAAGGATCTTTTGATCCTCAGCAGCTACCATATCAATGGAATTAATAGAGTTCTCTTCCTTTTAAGTTTCCTTAATAATTGTTTTTACCCTTCTTTTTGTGTAACTTTTCTTTTATCATCCTTTTTGTGCAACTTTGAAACCCTTTAGCTTATAAGTTAAATAAAGAACATGTTAGTTTTAGCCCAGAAGCTACATCCATGCATGAATTTGTGTATCTCTAGCTATAATTGTTTAAATTAAAGTTATATTTCATTTTTTTATACATTATTTAAACTTTTTATCCAAGTAAGTAATTCTGAAAAGTTTCTGTGATCTATACATGTACTTTGGTGAAGGGAAGAGGACAAAAACGATTTTGCTTGAAGACATTGTAACTAAACTGTAAATATTGGAATTTTTTCCGGTGAATTTTATGCCTACATGCAAAATTTCCCTTTGGATTTTGGTCTTGGAGTTAAGAGGATTTTTATTTCAGACCATTTAAGTATAGGGCCTAAATTAGAATTAAGAATTAAAAAAACACTTTCTTGTGATACGAGTAACATTCTTTGATTATAAATTTATTAATTCTTCCATATACAATATGAGCCGGAATTAAGAATAAAATGTGAATTTGGTCATTAAAAATTGGACAACTTTTATTTTAGTCTCCGAAAGAAGGAAACTAAATGTACTTTTCATCTTTCAATTTAGTCTCTCTATTATAATCCGTCAGTTAACTAAATGTACTTTTCGTCTTTAGACACCTGCCACGTGTACATAATGACGTGTCAATACAATTATTCATTTTAGTCCATCATTAATAAATAATTCTTTAAGTACCTCATGATTAAATTAGTTCATTTTAATCCCTCATTAATGTTAATGATTTCATTTTCATTCATCCTTCTACATTTGTCTTTAACAACCTATTCCTCCCAAATTCAAATAGAAGAAACCCTAACCCCCAAGTTGAAAATATATTTTTTTAGACCAAAACAAAGAATTTAAATTGCAATTTTTGGACTAACCCCTTATTTTGGTATCTGAAAGATTTGGAGTCAGTCATATTAGTCCTTGAAAAAACAAAATTACATTTTTCGTATGGAAAATTATTCAATTTAGTCCTTGAAAAATTAAAAATCGTTCACTTTAGTTCTTCAAAGATTTTTTTAAATGCCAATTTAGTCCCTTAAAAATAACTAATTGAATGAATTTTTCATCTTTCAAGAACGAAAATGCAATTTTCATCTTTTATTAGTTCTAAAAGATAAAAATGCATTTTCATTCTTGAAAGATGAAAAATTCATTTAATTTAGTCATTTTTAGGGACTAAATTGACATTTAAAAAATATTTCAAGAACTAAAGTGAACGACTTTTCATTTTTGAAGAACTAAATTGAATAACTTTTTATTTTTCAAGGACGAAAAATGCAATTTCATTTTTTTAGGGAGTAATTGACTAACTCCAAATTTTTATGGGTACCAAAATGAGGAGTTAGTCCAAAAATTGCATTTTAAATTCTTCGTTTTGGTCTAAAAAATCTAATATTAATTTGGGGGTTAGGGTTTCTTTTGTTTGAATTTGGGAGGAATATGTTGTTAAAGACAAATGTAGAAGGAGGGATGAAAATGAGATAATTAAGATTAATGAGGGACTAAAATGAATTAATTTAATCATGAGGGACTAAAATGAACTATTTTATTAGTGAGGAACTAAAATGAACAATTTTATTGACACATACATGTGGCACTTAATGTGCCACGTCAGCATTTCCGTTAAGGTTAACTGATGAATTGTAATAGAGGAACTAAATTGAAAGACGAAAAGTACATTTATAGACTAAATTGATAATTTTCTTCTTTAAGAGATTAAAATGAAGATTCTCCAATCATTCAGAACTAAATTGACAGTTTTAATATGGAATTAACTATAGTACCAAACAGAGGGAATTTTCCAAGAATGTGTATTAATTAATATTTTGTGTGTGTATGAAATTTTATGTACCTGACTACCTGTGAATTAAGGTGAGTTGTCTTTCTCTCATAGTGACTGGTAGGATAAGAATACGTACAATAGAAAGAAGCAAACTTTTTAAAAGTTTTAAAATGTGAGTTGGAGATGGAGAAAGCGGGAGAGCATTGAAAGTGAAAATCCAAGTTGAGGACATGAGGTTGGAATATTTACGGAAAGGGCCACACCACTCCACTCCTTTAGAATAGTAAATATAAAAACAATAATGTTTGCGGTATTACCACAAAAATCCCGCAAACTTTTTTCTTTTTGCACCCCCTTTTCTTTCCGCACCCCTTTTTTAAAATTTTTTATTTTAAAAACTGTTTTTACCTTTTTCTTTTATTAAAAAATAATTTTTATATTTTTATTTTATTATTATATTTATTTTTATTTATTTATCTTATCAAATAAAAACATAGATCAAGAAAATACAATTAAATAATCATATAAAAATTATGTTAATTAACGTGAGGTTAATTATGTGTCCCGAAACGGTGAATATATTTAAAAATGAAGTTAACAATGTTTCCGTTTGTGGTTAACATAGTAGGATTTTTGGTTAATTGTAACTCCTGTTAACACGGGTTAATTATGTGGCCAGAAACGGTAAATATATTTGTAAATGAGGTTAATGGTGTATACATTAGTGGCTAACAGAGTGGGATATTTGGTTAATTGAATTTATGAGGTTAATTGTGTGCAAGAAACGGTGAATGCAGTAGTATATTTGGTTAACAAATTAAAAAATAAATAAAAACTATTTAAAAAATTAGGTTAATGGTGTTTCCGTATGTGGTTAACAGAATATAATTTTGGTTAATTGCAACTCCTGTTAACACAGGGTTAATTTTGTGTCCAGAAACGATAATCATATTTTTAAATAAGGTTAATGATGTATACATTGACGGTTAAAAGAGTGAAATATTTGGTTAATTGAATTTGTGAGGTTAATTGTGTGCACAGAAATGGTGAATGGAGTAGCATATTTGGTTAATAAATTAAAAAAATAAAAACTATTTTAAAAAGAGGTGAAAAAGAGAAAAGGGGGTGCAAAAAGAAAAAACGTGTGCGTATTTTTCACACAACACTATTTGCGGGGCATATATCATTGTTGATATACAAATATATAAACTGACACACATATTATAATAAGAGATGGTTTGGCACAGTGTAGTGCGTGTCTCAATTTCTTGCAAGTTTTGTGTTTTTTTTTTTCAAGAGAACATTCATTGAAAAATGCCCAACGGTACTTACAAAGCTTAAGGATACTAAATAGAGAGTATTACAATAGTGCACTACAGATCTAAACAACAAATCGAGCATGCATACTCGGTCAATCTAAACAATTTAGCAGTCCTAATAATAACAAATAAACAAATTAAAGCCTCCTATTACAAAAAATCTGAAACAACCTGAACTTTTCTTCTCTTTTTTTAATTCTTTCCGGATCAGCACAAGTTCAACATCAACTCCAAGCAAAATCCACAACATCAACCGCAGTCAAACTGAGTAAAACAGTGCTGCAAAATCGAGCTCTAGTGGTGGAAATGCATGCAAGGCAACAAGACTGAGTAAAAACAGTGTTGCAAGATGATAGCTTTAACAAAATATCGTAAAGGAGGAGGTAGTGGCTGGAAGAGAGAAGGGAGAAGGGAGATGTGGTGGTGGTGGATGGAGAAGGAAAATAAAATACATAAAAAAAACATAAAACAAAAAAATAAAACATAAAACTCTCACTAAAGAGAGAAAAAACTCACCTATTGTGAGTAGGAAACCCTCCTATAGAGGGAGGAGCTCCTCCCATGGAGGGGAAGTGATGTGGACATCAGTCAAGCAATCAAAGGGCTAGGGGGCCCATGACAAGGGCGCGGGCTAGGAAGGCTAAGGAGGCACTACAACTTGTCATCAAAGAAGTCCAACTTCAAAACATTACGAGCATTAATGAAAGTGACCAGTTCATTAATTGCATTCAAGTTGAAGAAGGAGGAACCATTGATGAAGTGACAGTTGCATTTAATGCAACTACCAGTTGAAGAACCATCATTAACATGGGATGGGGCCATGGTGGGCGGCCAACTTAGCCATCAAGTTGCTGAATTATGTTGTTTAATTGCTTTCAATAAGATGCTAGTGGTTACAAAACTTTGGAGATTAATTTTCTGGTGGTTACAAGACAAGGTTATAAATGCAGTAAAATCTTGTCTATTAGCCATTAGGAAGTGTGTGTTTCTGGTGCATGAACCTGGACCTTTTTCAAGCCACATGGAGACCTTCCAACAAGCAAAATGGGGCGGCCAACATGTGAGTAAATGGCTGAGTTATATGCCATCAAGTGGGGCGGCCAACATGTGCTTAATTGGGTGAGTTAAGTGTCATCAAACATGGGCCAACAAGTGAGTAAATGGCTGAGTCATATGCCATTACTTGGGCGGCCAACATGTGAAATTCATGGCTGAAATAAGTGTCATCAAATGGGTTTATGGAGGTTGTAATTGGCTGATTCAATTTCCATCAAAGTTGCGGCCACATTCATGAGATGGAGGTTACAAATTGAAGGCAATCTTGATTATTTTGGGCTGTTTTGGGCGGCCACTTCAATGGCTGGTTCAATGGCCATTTTACTACATGTTTGGTGGTTACAATTCCATGTTTTATTGCAGTCACATGTACCAAGAAATATGAATGAAGTTTGCTGCCAAGTAGCTACATAGGGTTACATTTTTACTAGTTAATTAGCTTATTTAATTAATTAACTTGTAGTAGTTTTATTTAGGGTTGCATGAGATATGTATGAGGGGTATTTTGGGGCTGTTTAGGGCGTGTAACTCAGCTAAATGCATGGCCCTAATTTACCTTGTAAACTCTTATAAATACATGCTTCATGCATGCAAGAAAGTTTAGATGTTTTATGCAAAGAAATATTTTATACTTGAGAGTGTTTCTCTTAGTTTCTTGCTAGTCAAGAGTTGAGGATTATCTAAGGATCCTTCCTTTGTGTGTGTCCTCAAGGGCTTATCTTTCAAGTCTTGAAAGTGTGACGTCCTTTCCTATCTTCTCTTCTACTTCATCTTTTTCTTCTACTACGTTTATCTTGAATAAAAACCTATTTTCCTTCACGTGATTGCTTGAATTATATGTAACTTATTTTTCAAGAATTCAAAGGTTGACTATACGTTTTTGGCAAGGATTTTTGGTTATCATTATTTATCTCAACTTCCTTGATTTTCGTATCAAAAAAAAAATAGAAAATAGAAAAAAAAAGAAAAGAAAATAGTAAAAGAAAAGTATTGAAAAGAAAAGACAAAATTGTTGTCAAGAAAAATGTTGTTTATTCATAAATTTCTAAGGTCCATGCAAAATAGAACCTTTCGGTTCACTTCCCACTAAACGGAATTTTTTTCAGTGCTATAGTAATAGTTACTCCCTCTGTTAGCTGATGTATATTTTATTTAAAGCTAAGCTTAACCACTATTTTATTTTCAGTTAGTTTAGCTTGTCAGTTACAATCAATCTGTTAGCATCTGTTAGTTTTTTCTGTTTTAGTTTTGTTTTAGCTTCCCGCGTTTTTCTTTTGTATAAATACTATTTTTGTAATTCATTCTGAAGTAATGAGAATCATTCTTTTTAATTCTCTGAGTTCATTCATTTCCTTTTCTCTCATGATCTTTTTGACTTTTCACATGGTATCAGAGCTCCTCTTATGCAGAGCTCTGCTGTGCCACTCTGATTGTTCGTGTTTTTCTTGATTCGGTGATTGTGATTCACCTTCCTTCCCGTTCGTGGATATTCTTTTTGTTGATCGATTCTCTTCTTCTACTGAGATCGTTGTGGTGAAGTTTTTTGGTTCTGACGTAATCTCGTCTTCTTCTACAATTCTTTTTCTGGTTATCCTTGGAATTATCTTGTTGATAATAGCGAATTCTGGAATTGATTCTGAAAGTCCTTATTACATGCATGCAAATGAAAGTCCTGGAGCAGTTCTTGTCTTAGTCAAATTGAATGGAGAGAATTATCATCCGTGGTCAAGATATATGTTTGTGGCTCTGAAGTCCAAGAACAAGGAGCAATTTATTGATGGAACTATTGTCAAGCCTTTAAAGATAGATCCAATGTTTAAAGCCTGGGATCGGTGCAACACAATGATATTGTCTTGGTTGATTCATTCCTTAGAACCAGAAATCACAGAGAGTGTTTTATGGATTGACAATGCATTGGATGTGTGGAAAGACCTTCATGATGTAAGGTCCAAGACCCTATTGAGCAAAGGTTTTAATGACAACAACCTTTCACAATAATATTCTAAGTATTCTGAATACTTTGGTACTAATGTTTGCACTTGAGAATGCTTGAAAGAATACAGGAAAAGTTACAGAAGGGAGGTGGAAAGATCAAAGACAACATTTAACATCATAACATGTGTCCAGAAGCATGTTACATAGAGCTTTCATGTCAAAAGTGATTAAACGAGTTCAAGAAGTAGCTTCTCAGCTTCAAGAAGGTCAAGACAGTTTATTTAAGATCCCATGAGTATTAAACTGAGTTGTATCAAGCTTCAGAAGCAAAGTTGAAGCTTTGGAAGGATCATTCAAGACCACTAGAAGCATGAGAATAAGCTTTTCATGAAACCGGACACCTTCTGAATGTGAAAGATCACTTAAGAAATTCAAGCATAGTCATTCCAAGTGTTGCTGATGCAAACAAAGCAATTGGAGAAAGATCAATATCACTAGAAACACAGTTTTGTCCTTAGAAGCAAAACTTACAGTTTCTGCAGAAGCATCAAATTCTTATTTCAAGTTGCAAACATGTTCAAAGTATCTTTAGAATCATTGAACAAGTTCCCACACTCCTCAAGATATTATCCTTGAATATTTCAAGTTGAAAAACACTCAAAGGAGCTTTCATAAGCATAATTACTTCTCTCACAATGCAAATAAAGCAAGGATAAAATATTGGAAGCTTTACAAGCATATTTGAAGAAGAAACATAATTTTTGCACACTTCCAGAAGATGCAGTTTGCTTCAAAAAAGAATTCTGCAAAAGAAATGTGTTGTCAGCTATACTGCAGAAGAAGCAGAATTCATTAAATTTTGTTTTCATCATTTTTAGAGGTGCAACTGAGTCAAATATATTTTGAATAAATTATGCTAAGTAAATCATGGCCTATGGTGTGCTCCCAGAAGAAATGGCTGCAGAATTCACAAGGTTTCATGTCTACAGAAGATAGGTCCTAAGGAAATGCTGCCAGTCAAACTTGACAGCTGTAAACAGCAAGGGAAATCTGCAACTTGATAGAGACAACTCAAGGAACACAGCTGGAGGTCCAAGCAACTCTCCAACGGCTATTTCCTCAAATCCCCTATAAAAAGAGGAGTTCTCTTCAAGTTTAGACACACCTCTCTCCAGAAGAAGTATCCGAGCATAGATTTACAAATCCATCTTTTGGAGACTTTCTCTCTCTTCACATTTTCTCAAATTCTACTATAAAAAGTTTAGTAAAAGAGAGATGGCTCAATCTTTTGCTGTTGTGCTTAATTTGTTGTAGTTTTGAGCCTGTTTTTTATATTCTCAGCAAATACATCTTCTGTAAACTCTCAAGAGTGCTTTGAGAGTGTTAGTGTCTCTTGAGAGAATGTATAATTGTTGTTGTGAGCTGCTGCACTGGTGCAATGAGCTAAAAAGAGGTTGTAACTCCTGCAGAAGGAAATCTGCAAGGTATTTTTGAGTGTGTACTTTCTGCAGAAGAAGTTGTAGTAGGTGTGAAGCCTTGAGAGACTGCAAAATAAACCTATAAGAGCCTGCAGAGCCTGAGCAAATAATATTGGTGATTAGAGCCTGAAGAGGCTGTAGAATAATACTTGGCAAAGAGCCTGAGGAGGTTGTGGGAGCAAAGAATACCTTGTAATCATGATTGATTAGTGGAAAATCTTACTAAGGTAGGTACTAGATATAGCCCAAGGATTATGAGGGTGAACCAGTATAAAAATCATCTGTGCAATGTCTCTTACCCTTACTCTCTTTAATTTTCTGCACATACATCTATTGCTTGGTTAGTTATTGTTCAAACTTTGAACATTTAGCAAGCTTTAAACCATATTTTGATAAACTTGTTTTTAAACTGATATTTTCACATAAATCATATCCATATCAGTTAAAATACTGATCTAGAAAGTTTCATTGCATTATGAAACTGTTTGGTGCTCCAAAAGCACACCTCTTGAAAGATGTTCATTATTCAACATTGGAACTTGGGGTTCAAACTACCAGATTTTGATAAACCTATTTTTGAACTAATATTTCTACATAAATCACATCCATATCAGTTCAAATACTGATCTAGAAAGTTTCATTAAATTATGAAACTGTTTGGTGATTCAGAAACACATTTCTTGAAATCTGTCCATTGTTCAACATTGAAACTTAGGGTTCAAACTACCAGATCTTTATAAACTTGATTTTAATCAGATCTAACTTGATATTCTAATTGTTTACTACTTAAATATCTGATCTGGAAAGTTTCATCAAGTTTCAAGTTCATTTGATGCTCCAGAAGAAACATATATCAGATTTCATTATGTAACTTGATTTTAAAATATCAGATTGATATAAACTTTCTTCTGAACAGATTTTCTCATATAATCTTATTAGTTATTGGCTAAATAACTACTCTGGAAAGTTTTATTAAAATACAAAATCATTTGACCCTCCAGAAGAAAGGTTTAAAGTGACAGATTCATTGTTTTGCTTCTGCATAACTGCATAAACATTATATTATTCTTCTGAACCTTATTCTGAGTTGTAACTACATTATATGGAAGAATAAAATTTGATGATATCCGTCCCTATGATTTTGCTTGCCTTTAAGAAGATAGTTTGAATCTACTTAATTAGTTGACATTTTACACCAACCACTATCTTCTAGAAGCAACTTCTGATAGCCAAGGAATTCCTTGAGCAAAGATCAATAAGTTTTTCAAAGTACTTGCAGGTTGGACCAAAAGTTTTCAAGGGTCACAATTCAATCCCCCTTCTTGTGACTCTATGATTTACTTCACATGATAGGTATTATCAAGGTGATGTGTTTAGAATAAGTGATTTGCAAGAAACGATTTATATGCTTAAGCAAGGAGATCTAACAATAACTGCATATTACACTAAATTGAACACACTTTGGCAGGAATTAGACAATTTTCACCCTATACCAACATGTAAATGTGCAGTAGCTTGTGAATGTGATTTGTTACCTATTGTAAAATCTTATAGAGAAAATGACTATGTGATTAGATTCCTAAAGGGATTAAATGAGCAATACTCATCTGTTAGATCTAATATCATGCTCATAGAGCCTTTACCTAACATTACTAAAGTCTTTTCTCTGTTAATTCAACAAGAAAGACAGTTTAACTCTATCATTGATGATAGCAAAGCTCTAGCAGTTATGGATCAGCATGGTTTTCGGGGAAGACCTCCCAGCAGAGGAGGAAGAGCTGGTAAATTTATTAGAGGAGGAAGAGGTCAAAATGGTAAGGTCTGTACCTACTGCAATAAACTTGGCCATACAATTGAAACCTGTTACAAGACACACAACTATCCACCTCATTTCAAGAAAGGAGGTTCAACTCATAATTGTTACAATGAGGAGTATAATGAAGACAGTCCAGTCTTTGATGAGAGTGCTAGTGACATTTCAAAAAGGGAGAAAGGAGAAAGTTCTCTTGGATTCACAACTGAACAACATAAGGCTCTCTTGAGTATGTTAACTCAGCAACAACCTCACCACATAGCCAATCATATCACCACATATGAACCTCCTTTAACATTTGATTCTCAGTCAGGTATTATTTGTACCTTTTCATCTGATGTGAATAGCAATATTTGGATATTGGATTCAGGAGCTACTAATCATATTTGCAGATCAATTAAATTGTTTCAATGTTTGAGAAGGATCAAACCAGTATAGATACATTTACCAGATGGAAAGTGTGTCACAACAAATCTATGTGGATCTATTTTTTCTCAGAAGATTTCTTTCTTGCTGATGTTCTATATATTCCAGGATTCAATTTTAACCTTGTTTCTGTATCAAGGTTGATAAGGCAATTGGGATGCAGACTAACTTTCTCTAGTGATTTGTGTGATATCCAGGACTCCCAATCTATGAAGATGATTGGTGCAGCTAAGCATAGGATGGGTCTCTGTTCTGGATTGGAAACCCAAAGTGTGCCTATACTTACATTCTGTTAATAATTTTCACTCTTATGACAATGATCTGTGGCACATTAGGCTAGGTCATTTTGCTCATGAGAAGTTGCAGGCTATGAAAAACAATTTCCCTTTTATTGATTGTAAGAGAAATAAAGATCCATGTAATGTTTTCTATCTTGCAAAACAAAGACAATTACCTTTTCCTCATAGTGTTACAAAAGTTGCTGAAATCTTTGACTTGCTTCATGTTAACATATGGGGACCTACTACCCCAGCTTCTATTCTTGGACACGAATTTTTCTTAACTATTGTTAATGATAAATCTAGACACACCTGGGTATATTTCATGAAACACAAATCTGAAGTTGCTGATCACTTATCTTCCTTCATTGCACTAGTAGAAAATCAGTTTGGTAAGAAAGTTAAATGTGTGAGATCAGATAATGGGCCTGAATTTTTGTTGAAGAAATTTGATCATGAGAAAGGGATTTTGCACCAGACCTCTTGTGTAGAAACCCCTCAACAAAATGGTATTATTAAAAGGAAACATCAGCATATCATAACAGTTGCTCGTGCCTTAGTCATGCAGTCAAATCTTCCAAAATCTTTTTGGTTTTATGTTGTAAGTAATGTTGTTTTTCTCATCAATAGGCAACCATCCTCATTCCTGGAAAATAAAACTCCCTATGAGGTTATATATAATGTACTACCTGATCTTGCTGGAATTAAGGTTTTTGGTTGTCTTGCATATGCTACCACTCTTCATCACAACAGAAAGAAGCTTGATCCAAGGGGGAGAAGATGTGTTTTTCTGGGGTTCAAGCCTCAGGTTAAAGGATCTATTCTTTATGATTTGAGCAGCAGATAGACTTTCTTGAGTAGACATGTTGAGTACTTTGAGCACATTTTTCCTTTCCTTCCCACATCACCTTCAGACCTTACACAGACCATACCCTTACCTAGACACCAACCACCCTTACCTATTGATACAGATCCAACACCCTTATCCACAAATACAACACCTATATCATCTCCTATCTCAGTTGTTCCTTCACCACCTTCTATCCGAAAATCCACCAGACCTAGAAAACTTCCCTCTTATCTTCATGATTACCATCATACCTTACTTACCACTCACAACTCACCTGCCATTTCCCAACCACTATATTCCATTCATAATCAGATTTCCTATTCCAATCTTTCACCTTCTCACCAAGCCTTCTCCTTATCCATATCATCCATCTAAGAGCCTAATTCATATGCTGAAGCCATCCAAGAAGAGTCTTGGAAGAAAGCCATCCAGGCTGAACTGATTGCTTTGGAGAAGAACAATACTTGGGTTCTTACTCCCTTGCAACCAAATAAACAAGCTGTGGGTTGCAAATGGGTTTTTAAACTCAAATTTAATTCCGATGGGACTATTGAGAGGCACAAGGTCAGGCTTGTTTCCAAAGGTTACACTCAGACAGAAGGGTTGGACTATTTGGATACCTTCAGTCCAGTTGTGAAGATGACCACTGTGAGGACTTTATTAGCTGTGGTTGCGGCTAAAAATTGGCATATTCAATAGTTAGATGTAAATACAATATTCCTTCATGGAGATTTACATGAAGAAGTCTATATGACTCCTCCCTCAGGCCTAACTGTTCCTTCTCATCAATCCAACTATGTTTGTAAATTGGTTAAATCCTTATATGGTCTCAAGCAAGCCAGCAGGCAGTGGAATGCCAAACTAACATCTGTTTTGATTGATTCTGGTTTTAAACAATCCATGGCAGATTACTCTCTCTTTACTAAGCAATATGGTGATAAATTTATTGTTATCTTAGTATATGTTGATTATCTTGTTTTAGAAGGAAATGATCCCACAGAAATCAATTACATGAAGTCTTTGTTGGACCAGAAATTTACTATCAAAGATCTGTGTCAATTAAAGTATTTTTTGGGAATGGAAGTTGCTAGATCTTCCAATGGTATTACCCTTTATCATCGCAAGTATGCCTTGGATCTTATTGAGGGTGCAGGTCTCCTTGCCTCCAAACCCTGCAGGTCACCTATGGACCATTCTGTTAAACTACACAAAACTGTTGGCACTCCACTCATTGATCCAACTCTGTACAGAAGATTACTTGGACGCCTAATATATTTGACTAACACCAGAGCTGACATTAGCTTCTCAGTCATTCATCTTAGTCAATTCATGGATCAACCCACTGATGTTCACTATCAGGCTACTTTAAGAGTTTTGAAATATGTCAAAAATGCTCCTGGAAAGGGACTTTTCTTCCCTTCTTCTTCTGATCTCACATTCAAAGGATATAGTGATTCTGATTAGGCTTCTTGTACTGATACCCGTCGTTCTGTAATAGGGTTCTCTTTCTTTTTTGGGCCTGCACTCATCTCCTGGAAAAGTAAAAAGCAAGCTACTATTTCCAAATCTTCTGCTGAAGCAGAATATCGTGCTTCGGCACAAAGCACTTGTGAGGCTAAATGGATTTCTTATCTTCTTCATGACTTTGGTCTTCATAGTTTTCATCATATTGCTTTGTTTTGTGACAACCATTCAGCTATCCATATTGCTTCCAATCCGGTTTTCCATGAGAGAACCAAACACATTGAACTTGATTGTCACATTGTACGGGAAAAATTGCAAGCTGGTTTAATTCATTTGCTGCCAATTTCCACTGCAGATCAGCTAGCTGATGTTCTTACTAAAGCTCTTAGTCCATGACCCTTTGAGCAGATTATTTCCAAGCTTGGAATGTTTGACATCCATTCCAGCTTGAGGGGGTGTTAGCTGATGTATATTTTATTTAAAGCTAAGCTCAACCACTATTTTATTTTCAGTTAGTTTAGCTTGTCAGTTACAATCAATCTGTTAGCATCTGTTAGTTTTTTTTTTCCGTTTTAGTTTTGTTTTAGCTTCCCGCATTTTTCTTTTGTATAAATATTGTTTCTGTAATTCATTCTGAAGTAATGAGAATCATTCTTCTCAATTCTCTGAGTTCATTCGTTTCCTTTTGTCTCATGCTCTCTTTGACTTTTCACACCCTCCATTAAAATTTTGACACCTATATACCCATGCATGATAAGTTTTCCCTAATATAAATTTTGTTCTAAATTAAAATAAAAAAATAATTTTCAGCACACAATGGGTAAAGGAGTATTGAGTCTTCATTACTATTGTAGTACTGAAAATTTACTCCCACTAAACACACTCTTAGAGAGGGGTGAGAAGTCTTAGCTGTGATTAAGTCCTGAATATGATTGCCCCTGATAATAGGGGAGATATATGGTTAAAAAAACTAATTAATCTTTATTCTATTATTGCACGGATTTTTATATATGCTATACTTAGGGTTATGAACTGATTTACATATCAATGGTAGAATTTAATTAAGTAACGAAAATACATACAACTATAATTATAAAACTAGTTTCACCATTTGAATTGGATATGAGACTTAAATTCCAAATAATATCAATTAAAAAAAATGCAAGCTCTTGTAAAAAGGAATTTAAACCTTGTTGCAGGTACTTTATTGTGAACTATTATTTTATACCATTGTTATCTTAGAAAATATTGATGAACTTTTTTTTTAGTACTAGTATAACGTTAAGAAAAAGAATTTATTTAATTCTAATATCAAAATATATTACGAGACACACTGAATAAATTTTTTAATAGACATTTAAAAAAGAAGAAAATAAAATAAATAAAGTACGTAAAATAATTTAATTTCTTTCCTAGATATTAAAATTAATCTGTACAAATCAATTTTTTGAAAAACTCTCGTTGTGAAACCAATATTCAAACAGAATGTACAAGTCACTGAACAAGTATTACCAATCAGTATGTAAACTTAAGAAGTATAAGAGCATGTTTGATTCAACTTTAAAATGTTTTTAATAATAAAAATAATTGTATTGAAAAATATAAATTTAATTTTAACCCGTTTTTAACACCAAATCAAGTACGCAGTAACTATTCCATGTGCCAATTATTTGCAGCATGTTAGTCAAGAAAGTAAAAATATTGCCATAATCAATATAGTTTCTTGCAAAGAGCGTACCTTTTTATCCGATGGAGGTCAATTTTGTGCCACATTATGAACATTACTCTTCTATAGTTCTATATATATTCGATCCTTAGACTATCTTAATTTGGTGCCGAAGAATAATCACAACTTTTCATATTCAGAAACATGAGAATTGAGATTCAGATCATGACGACTTCATCTTCCTACAATAAGAATACTGTTGTTCTGAATTTCTTTTTGTTCCACTTTTCCTGATTTGGTTAAAGGTCATTCATTCACGTTCTGTTAGAAGATTTACAAAGATATCAATTCATAAACTAATTCTAAATAATAAATAATTGACAAAGTTAAATTTATATATATTTATATCCGTATGCCTATGTATACTTTCACATGCTCAACAACCATTAAATCAACTTCTTGAGGTTGCTATTTTGAGTTCTGACCTAGGAATTTACCTATTCAATTTAAACACACAGTCACAAATAAAATTAATTGCTATCTGACTGTGGCTTCAGAACCACCATCGGTAGCTGTATTAACAATATTCCCTTTATCGATGTAAACAATGCCGAGTGTGGAAATGAAGAAAGCAATGGTTTAATCAGTTTTCATTACACAAATCATGGCATTTTAAATTAAATTAAGGAAATCTTATGTCCCAAAATAAATAGGATTTTCTCCTAATACCTTGCATTTGATGATGTATGAACAAACCATACTCATACATATTTATAGAATCTAGATCTAGAGCAAAATATTTCAATTAGATCTATACTGTGGCCTACCAACCCTTCTCATTATTGTCAAAGAAGCAAGAGAAGAGATTGATTGCTGATGGAACAAACCCATCACAGAACTGATTCAAGTTCCAGCTGTGAGAACAGAGGGTATTACCTTTTCTATTAATTCCAATTTGGATAGAAATGGCTTATCTACATATGTCTATCATATATAAACACCTTAGCAATGGCAGGCAATTAGGACTTTTAGGACCATCTTCTATGTTTAGGTAGAACCTAGCCTACTCCTACACAATATTCTTCTCCCATCAAATCCAAGGTACCATTAATGTCATCCCTAAACATTATTCTACGGTCCATTTCTCTTTAGAAAATACATCCATGCTATTTTTTCCTTTCATTCCTTTTAGAAGTACTGGGGACCATCATACCAAATTTGTATACCAGTTTTCATAATTAGCATATTCTTCCTTAAAAAAACATTCATTCTCTCTTCTTGTGTCTACTTTTCTGTATCCTCTGTTCTCTTATTATGTATAATTTAGGCAATAGGTTAATACTGTATGCTAAATAGCAATGATAATGAAGTTTGCAAATCACATACCTTTGATGGAAAAAAAAAATACCAGGACAGTTGTATTAGGCCGTATAAGCAGTGATTCTTGCAAAATATTCGTCATAATGAAAATAAAGCTTACTATGTGTTTGGTTTCCATCAAAACAACGTTTGAAACTTTAAACATGAATCCAAGCCATAGTTACTAAGAGTAGCATTAGATCAGGTCCACATTTAAAACTTAAATCCAATGTAAACCAAACATCCATTTAGCCAAAAAAAAAAAAGCTATCGGATCAAAGGGGAAAGTAAAGGAATTGCTAGAAAGAGATGGATCCGGATCCTCTCTGACCTCTCCAGCCAACATTAGCTGCGGAATAATTACGGAATAATTAGGAAATCAAAATCCATAGTTATTCCGTAGCTAATATTTGCTGGAGAGGCAAGAGAGGCTAGAGAGATCCTTACACCAAGAGATTTTGGCAGGGTCTTATGCTTATGAGTAAAAGTTGGCATCTTTGAGAATACAATGGGGTCACATAAAGGCACTTCTCTTTTGATTCAGAATTTATGATTTGGTTTCTAAAAGAAGGGTATTGAATTATTGATTATTAAATATGTATATTTGATAAATTAAATTAAGTTGCATACGTTAAAATCATGGATGGTTCTGGAGTATAATTAACCTGAATTCTATATGATAGGAAAGCATTCTTTTTTATTTCCTACATATCTTATGTAATTCTTGACCTCAGAAAATTTCATTCCAGATAAGATGTACGTGATAAAGAGAGAGGGGAGAGAGACTTTGATGGCCACAAATAAAGGGTTGAATTTTGTGAGAAAAAAAGTTTCTGTTTATTTTATGTTATTTTATTTTACTTTGTATTTGAGTGGTCACTGTGTCATTTATATTTATTCCTTTTATTTAATAATTTTTTTAAAAAATAAATAAAAAGGGTTTCTTTTTCTTTCATGTTCTCTTGGGCAACCACAACACATTATACAAATCCTGGCAGAGCATCTGGGCCATTAGCTGCCAGGCCTACATAATTCACACAATTTTTTAGGCCCATCTAACTTTGGGCTCTTAGCGTAGATCATTGCCCAATTTAAAAAAAAAAAACTCTTTGTCAACAGGGCCATGAAACCATAACCTTAGGGCCCACACTATTTGCAAACCTTTTTTTATTAAATACATCACCCTTCCACCGACCAAAAAAAAAAAAAAACATCACCCTTCCCTTTTTTTTAAAATGATAGTTACAAAATATCGTCACTGATAGCAGTAAAGTTATGGATGTAGAATTGAGTAAAAATCATCGGTTAGAAGCTAAAATGAGTGCATAAAATGAGTAGGACAGCAACTATATTGTGCAGTAAATTGAAAGGAACATGAAAGAAAACAAAAGAAAATGGAGGAGAACAGATGTGAAATAGACGCCACAATGAAGGCAACCCCTTCAATAGATAAGCCAATAAGTGTAGATTCGCCATCAGCCCGTGGAACAGGATAAGAATCACAAAGGTTAAGTTAGAACCATCAAGCCTCTCAACCTCACAAGTGAGAAATGATTAAAAATGGTGATTATCTTACAAGAGAGGAAGAGACCTCCTTATATAGCCAAAGGGGCGGTCAAGCTTAAAAGAAAAAAAAATAGGAAAAGCCGGAATTCCTACTCTTAATGGGATTTGATCCCATGACCTCCTAGACTTTTAGCTAAACTAAGTCTTAGCCAATAAACCCATGACCTCCTACACTATGCTCATCATGCATTCATTCACACATCATGCATCATCATTTACTAACGCTTTGTACATGTATTTTTCACCTTTATGTTCTCACAAAGTCTGGTCCCGGTCCAGCATCTTTAAAATTCCTGTTTAAGCCTAGCACATGTCTGGCATCCTCTCCGTTTCTGCAAAGTCTAGTCCCGGTCCAGCATCTTTAAAATTCCTGTTTAAGCCTAGCACATGCCTGGCATCCTCTCCGTTTCCGCAAAGTCTGGTCCCGGTCCAGCATTTTTTTTTTAAAATTTTTTGTTTAAGCCTTACATGTCTGGCATCCTTTACCTTTCTGCAAGTCTGGTCCCAGTCCAGCATCTTTAAAATTCCTGTTTAAGCCCAGCACATGCCTGGCATCCGTTCCATTTCTGTTAAGTCTGGTCCTGTTCCAGCACGTTCAAATTCTTGTTCAAGCCTAGTACTTGCCCATCACCTTTTGCTTTTTCGTAAAGTCCAGTCTCAATCGAGCGCTTTTAATTTTTGGTCAAATTCCAGCATTTGTATCCCAACTTTTAGTCCCAATCAAAGCCTAGCTTTATCTGGCACATGTGAATCCCATTTCGTGTCATGATTTTGTAATTCATGTCATTCTCTCTCTTTTTTCATTAGTTTCTCCCGGACGAAATAAGTGCTTTTGTCTTTACTTAATTTTTTACTTTTTAGAATATGAAAGTCTAAGCTGTTCATATTCTATAGTAAAAATTTAAGTAAAGAGGGGCAGCTGTCAGCACCCAATTTCGTCCGGGAGTTCTTTTCTCCTTTTCGCCTCTCTTTCTATTTATTTAGATGTGTATAGCGACATTATCTTTTTACTCCGTTAAAATCTTTTAAACAAGGAAGGGTTAATTTATTAGTTAATTGGTTAATTATTGAAATAATTAATTAATTAAACAAATTAATTTAGCTTTCTCCCAAAAAGTCATTTGGGCCAGTGGTCCTTTTCTTTTTTTCATTTTTTTTCTACCTTGGGCTGGAACTCCTTTCTTTTGTAAATTCAGAATTTAATTTTCGACTGGGCAAAGGGTATTGTTGGACCTAGTGTTTTTTGGTTTGTTTGAAATCATCCCTTAAAAAAAAAACTAAAAATCTGGAAAATTTAAAATCTTTTTTTTTGGGCCCAATACTTTTGGGCCCTTTCTAAAATTTTCTCTCTTCTTTTTCTTTTTCTTTTTCCTCCACCCATCAGACTTTTTTTCCTTTTTCCTTTCCTTTTTTTTAGATTAAAAAAAAAAGAAGGAAAAGAAAAGGGTAATAAAAGCAGTAAAATAGGAAGCGTGCAAGGGAAGGTTTGGGGACAAATATCTATGAACAAGAGCTGCTGCAGGTTGCAAGTTGCAACCTCGAGCTGCACAATTTGATCATCACTTGGGCGGTGAGGGTTAAGCTTTGAGGATGTATAAATAGAGATGGTAAAACGTTTTTTCCTTCGGCTTCCCCTCTCTTTTCTCTACGCACACAGACAGAAAAAAGGAGCTGCACACAAAAAATTTCCATTGGTAATCACCAAAACAGAATAGACCAACAAACTCGGAGGGAAACAGGGAGAGTTGATAGCTTAGCTTGCAAACTTGGGTCACAAAGTTACAAAAATTTCAGAAGCAAAGGAGGCATCTATTTGGTATCAAAATAATTTATTTCTTCCTCCTTCTTGTGTTTATTCTAAACTTTGCTATTGACTTATCTATTCATGATTTGTGCTTATACAATCATTGTGCATAACCTGAGATTTTATTTTGTGTGATTAATAATAAAATCAATCAGAAAGAATATCACAGTCCAGAATATCAAGTCCAGAATCATATAGTCTCAGTTCAATATACTCAACCAATGTAAACAATCTTTTTTAAACATAAATAAATAGACTAATCAGGTAAAAAAATCAAAACCACCCCTTTGAGCTCCACCCGCGGCCTTGTTCCCCTCTCTGGCAGCCATGGCCTCCCTGTGAGGTTTCCTCTCCACTGTACCCTTTCTACTATTACCCTCAGAGTCTGTAAAAAGGAAAAATCAAAGCCAAGAATCAAAACAGTGGCACAAAAAACAGCAACAGTTTTTTAGTAAAATCAGGAACAATTATTTTTATCAGTAGCAAAAGAAGTGGCAGAGAAAGAGGGAAAAGAGGCTAGAAAAATAAATCAGAGAAAAAGGAACCCCCTTTTCTCGGCGGCCAACTGGCCGCCGCCGTTGCAGCCGTCACCATGTGCGGCTTCTCTGCCGCAACTCCGCCTTCCTCCGCCACTGCCAATACCACCGCCGCCTTCCTCCTTCCCGCGGCTGTTCCTCCGCCGCTACTGTTTGCATGCGGCCTTGTCCCTGCGGCCATCACCCTCTGTCGCCGCCGCGAGCCTCCGCTCGCCTTTCCTTGTGTCGCCGTTGCACGACCGCAGCCGCCTCCCGTTCGCTCCCCGCGTGCCGCCGCTGCTTCACCACAGGTGGCCGCGGCTGACCCCTTGGACATGCAAGGGGGCGGTCGCCCCCTTTTCCTTGACTCTTCCCCTCTTTTGTTTTTTTTACACAGTAGGTTAAGTGGAAGAATGAGTTAATGAGAGAGTGAGATGAGTGAATGAGGGAGCGGGTGAGATGATGAGTGTGTGCGAGATTGAGAGAGAGAGGCAATTAGGGTTTGAGAGAAGAGAGAAGGTGAAGAGGAAGAGAGGAAGGAGGGGCGAGTTTTCTTTTTTCTTTTGAGAGAATGAGGGTTTGAGAGAAAGGGAGAGTTAGGGAGATTGAGCGAGGGTGGGACGGTTGGTGAGTGAGAGAGTATAAGGTTTGAGTAGGTGAGTGGGTAAGTGGGTAACAAAGAACCTAGAAGGTTCTCTGATGGACCTTTCCCCTCCTTTTCCTTTTTTTTTTCTTTCTTTCTTTTTTTTTCTTTCTTTTCCCTTCTTATTTATTCATTTGCTATCCTTTTTTTTGTTTGAATTCAAATACATTTTGATGAAGGGCTGGGTTGCACGCCCGACCCACTCCTTTTTTAAAAAAAAATAATAAAAAAATATATAAAAATATAAACTTTAATTAAATAGTGAATAAAGGGTAATTAGGATAATTGTTTTACATGTTTTCTGTATTGTTCCTTTTGTTGTGTGGGGCCAATGATGCAATCTGAGGCCCAACTTTATTTCAGTGTGTGCAATTTCTTTTAATTTTCATTTCCTGTGTTATTGTTTATCTCGCATTTTTATAATTTCCTTTTGACCCACCATCTTGTATTATTTGTAAATATTTGTTTCTTTTATTTGATCTGTTTTAAATAATTGTGAATACTTGTCTGGCGTGCATTTTAGTTGCCGTTATAAATAGTACTCGTTTATAACTTAGGACGCGTGTAAATACGGTTAGTTTAATTTACTTTTTTTTCAAAAAAATAAAAATAAAAAAAAATAAAAATAAAAATTTTCTAAAACATAATCGATTACGTTAATGGAATAACATTTCTATCCTTTAACGTATTTTTTTTAAGAAAAAGGAAAATATTGAGTATAGTCATTTACTAGCTCAATAATGCGCTTAATCTCAAATCTCTTCCGAAAATAATTTCTTTTCAAAAAATTACGTTAATTGAACAGCATTTCTATCAATAACATAAAAAAGGAAAAATATTGAGTATAGCCATTTGCTAACTCAATAATGCGGAATCTTAAATCTTTTCTCAAAAGTGTTTTCTTCTCAAAATAAATGACGTTTATTGAATAGCATTTCTATCAAAAATGTCGTCTAAACAATTTTAAGGGTTCGTTGTATAGCCATTTGCTAGCATCAACTCTGCTAAAAAATAAATTTCTTTTTTCTTTGAATTAAAAACACTTCCAAAAAAACAACTTCCTCATTTCCCTTTATTTTCAAAAATCAAAAATCAATTTCTTAAAAAAAAAACAAAGTCAATCTTTTTTTTTTCAACACTTTTTCAGAACTACGTAGCTTTGATTTCTCCATTGCATCTGGGGATACGTAGGAGCGGGGACCAATCCCGTCAAGCCAAAATAAACAAAAAATGTTTTTTTCCTCTTTTAATCCAAATTCATTTCTTTTTTAACTTAGGTTATTTATTTTAAAAAAATACAAAAAAATAAAAATAAAAAAAAGGCAACAAAAATAATTTTCATTTTCAAAAAAGGGGTAAAATGAATATTTTCAAAGTTAACAAGTTTTGCACAATTAATTAGAGGTAACCGTTTTTTAAACGGATGTTGTAGGGTGCTAATACCTTCCCTACGCATAAAT
The DNA here is from genome assembly GCA_026901365.1 of Sesbania bispinosa. Classification (NCBI taxonomy): domain Eukaryota; kingdom Viridiplantae; phylum Streptophyta; class Magnoliopsida; order Fabales; family Fabaceae; genus Sesbania; species Sesbania bispinosa. The sequence goes on from QLOH01000857.1 coordinate 300,167, forward strand.
GACTCCCGAACCCAAATTTGGTTTTGAAGACCATTTTTCTTTTTTAAAAGGGTTTTTCCAAATGTTTTCCCTTAAAATAAACTTTGGTGGCGACTCCATTGAAACTCAATTTTTTCCAATACGTTTCGCCGACCCGTCGTGACCCCGGTTTCGACAGCTGGCGACTCCACTGGGGACATTTGAGAGTCAATCCTGTCATAATTAATTGCGCCAAATTTTATACTCATTTTACCCCTTTTGTTTTGTTTTGTTTCATTTTATTTCATATATATTGTTGTAAATATTTTCTTCTTTTATGTAAATATCCTTTTGTATTATATTATGCTTCAACACTAGGGTAGAAGATTATATTCTTGTATATATTTGTGTTGTTTGGTTTGTTTTGCAGATAGGGAGGGAAGGAAAAGGTTTGTGTGCCCCTACACACACCACACCATCACCAACCTCACACACTTTTTGGCTCTATACCCGAGCCTGTGCGCGCCGAGGAGTAGAAGGTGTTTCAACGAATTGCCATTGAGGGGCTTAATGCTCACGTGGTTTTTGTTGATTCGCCACTCAGATTGTCACCAGTTTTACAAATTAATCACAATCTAGAGGGTTCCATGCCTCCTTGTGGTAAATTTGTGAAACTGGGTCCTTGTCTATTAGATAAAGGGCAATCTGGGAACCATCATCCATGAGAGTTTAGTCCCAACCTTGAAAACCGTGCACAAAAGTTGCCCGAGCAAGCCACCAAATTTAGGACCTTAACCTTAGGTATCCCTAATGCCATAGGATTTACCTAAGTTAGGACACATGGGGGGCACGTCTCTTCCTTCTCTTTCCATTCATATTTACTGTGACATTTAGTAATAGGGCATGTATATATGTACATAACATTTCATTCTTTCTTGAAAAAAAGGGGCATCACAAAACATGATTAGAATGAAGCCATTTTTTTTCTTTTTCCTTTTTCGAAATGATAAATATAAGGAGGAATTTTCATCCCATTCATTCTTTCATGCATCATCTCATGTACATCGTAAATATAATAAATGAAAAAAGCATTGCATGTTCATTCGTAGTTCTGCATGTGATAGGTTGCATTTGTCCATATCTGTCATTCTCACTTTTTACTTTTTCCCTTTTCCTTTTAGATTCTCGGAATGGAAAGACTTGATAGCAATCAATACCAAGGGATGGTAGAGGATCAAGACAACACTAGCAATGCACCCAAGGCAAAAAAGAGCATCAGGATCACCACAACAGATAACAACTTGGAAAGATTGGTTGAGATCACTAAGTTAATGAGCAAGGAAATGAGGGGAGCTTTAACAAAATGTATGGGCGGATATTGGACTTATTGGATATCTCTGTGAAGACACCAGTGATAAGCGCCTTAGCACAGTTTTATAGTTCTGATCTTCACTGCTTTGAGTTGCCAAATCTTGACCTAGTGCCAACCATAGAAGAGTATATGAGAATGACGAGGTTGCCCATCGATGACAATATCATAGTGTATTCCTACAGGGGGCGATATGTCGATGAGAGGAAAATTGCAAAACTTATTGGCTTGCACCCCGACCAGTTGAAATTTGAAAAGAGGGGGGAAATACAGGGGTTGAGAAAATCATTCCTAGAAGATCATTTAGAGGCACTAGCTGGGCGTGGGAGTTGGCATTACTTTGACAAGACCTTGGCGTTGACCATTTATGGATTGATACTTTTCCCTTTCGCGCCAAACATGGTGGATCATGCAGCCATGGATGTGTTTGCACAGTATGAGACTCAGGGATTGAATCCCGTTCCAGCCATCTTAGCTGATACTCTCCTAACGCTGGAAGTTTGTCAAAAAAAGAATGGAGGCACTCTGAAATGTTGTACACACCTGCTTTATGTATGGATCATCACACATATGTATGCATGCGAGCTTCAGACTCTCTTTCCTGATCCTTTGAGGGATTTTGGCCGCATCCAAGTGAAGAGGCGAGAGGCAAGGGAATGGAAGAAAGAGCTTGCAGACATCCAGGATAATAAGATTGCGTGGACATGTCCTTGGTATTCCCCTTATGAGGTTATATTCGGTGATTTTGCAAATGTGTCGTTGATGGGCCCGAGAGGTTGTGTAGCTTATACCCCATCCATTGCTCTCAGACAGCTCAAGCGGACCCAAGTCAAACCCATGGAAGAGCAACTGGGAGGTATCTGTTTTCAATATGATGTACCCTATGCGAGTCAGTTACTAGACAGGGTCAGAGCTGCATGGAAGAGTGTCCAAAGGAAAAGAGATGATGAACTGGGGAAACCATGAATATCTGCCTCACAGCAATACCGTGAGTGGCGAAAGGCAAGGGGAGTCCCAGAGTACATCATAAGAGAAGCCCCACACTATGAAGGTTCATCCCGATCATCTGATGAAGTCCTAAAAGCCATGGCATCTGAGTTGGAAAGAACAAGAGCACAGATAAAATAGTTAGAGGAAGTAGAAGAGTCCACTGAATGGGAAATTGATGCCCTGAAGACCCAATGCAAGAGAAAGGATGAAAAAATAGAGCGTTTGGAGACCTAGTCTGAAAGGGCATATCCGACTCAAGCTAAGAAAGGAAGAAAATGGAAGAGGAAAGGAGTGGAACGAACTGAGGAAGAAAAGATGCAAGATAGAATAAAAGCACTAGAAAAAGAGAATGCAGAAATTCTAGAAGGAAAGTTGGCATTGGAAGCAGAAAATCAGACGCAGGGAGAACATCTGAAGAAGTTACTAGCAGAATTGGCAGACGCCCGTAATGATACTAAAAACTGGTGGGGCTTGGCTAAGAATTACCATGAGAAGAATGAAGAATTGAGCCAGAAAGTTATCAAACGGAAGCTTAAAGCTAAAAAAAAAAGCAAGAGGCAGATGAGGCAATTGAAGGATGGAGGCTCAGGACCAACGTTCAGCGGGACAAAAAGAGAGAGTGGATGAAACGATGCGATGACATGGCTGATTGCGTCAACTATCACAGTATAGAGTTAGCATGGCGACTTGGTGAAGCAGAATATGAAATCGACAGGAACCCTGAGATACAGTTGCCACCAAAGACTGCTAGGTTCATGAGATATTGCCATGACTAAGCTAGGGGTTTTGGGAGGGAGCCAAAATGCTTGATGTAATCTTGTTTCCTATGTGAACTTTGTCAGATCAAACGTCGTACTTACCTTTTGGTGTGAAATGACGCTTTGCTTCTATGTTTTACCTATGCTCATTGACTTTGATCTAAGACATTAACGTTTGAGGAACAAATTCTCCCTTGCTTAAATGCCAACCATTTTTCCTTGACTGAAATATGATGTCCGCTAAAGAAATAATTGCATGGCTAGTGTTGAGGTGTCATTTATAGAGGAGCGAATAACTCCCTAAAAATGATCACCAACCATATCTAGTCTAAGAGGAAACATGCCTCTAGCATTAGAATATGGGGAACGTCCCTTGGTTATTGAGCGTTTGACAGGATTTTCCATAACCGGTAATAAATTCTTGAACTTTTCTTTTTTTTTTTTTGCTTACAAAGTGTTTTAACAGGAAAAATAACTAATCAAGCAAAAAAGCAAAACCGGCGACACCCTTATAGGACTCGTGCTCAGTCAAGAGCCATGGAAGAACTGGAACAGAACCAGGAAGAATTGAGGGGAGATGTCACCCTAATGAAGGAACAATTGGCCAAGATCTTTGAGTTACAGCAAAAGAAGGAAGCAGATGGGAATGCCTCGGCAGCAAACCAAGAACAGTCAGCCAACCTGATCATCCACCTGGGTTCACTCCAACTCCTCCACCATCCCATGGTGTAAGTTCTCAAGGAGGAATGATACCAGTGACGATGTACCCCCACCACCAAGCACAGGCGCCTCAAGGAGTCCAATGGCCTGCCACCTGGTTATACCCCACCCGTGCTTACCAACCCTCCAGATAATCACACACCGGTAACCAACCCTGATCCTCAAAGCCAAATGCCTCAAGGAATCCAATGGCCCACTTATGGCCTCCCACCTGGCTATACCCCACCTCAACTCACCAACCCCCAAGACAACAACACAACTGCAGCCAACACTGACCCTCAAAACCAAGCACAACAACTAGATCCGGGTCAAACCACTAATGAAACCTCAGCGCCACCACCACCATTCCCCACCTTCATGCCTTACCCCTTTTTTACCAACCACTAACACTCCTCCGAACACTATTCAACCACAAAACTTCTACATGGATTCCCAAGGGAAACCAATTATCCCACAACCTGTCCCTCTGCTTGTGTCAACCACCAAACCCAAGGACACGGTGGTAAATGACCCCCATTCGAAGGAGAAACTGCAGATCCTAGAAGACCGTCTGAGTGCAATAGAAAGTGCAGGGTATTATGGCTTGGGAAATGCCTCTGAGTTATGTCTAGTACCAGATGTGGCGATCCCTCCGAAATTTAAAGCACCGGAATTTGAGAAGTACAAGGGGGCGACATGCCCAAAAAGCCATCTGACAATGTACTACAGAAAAATGGCCTCTTATGCCCACGATGACAAGCTATTGATTCATGTCTTCCAGGATAGCCTAGCAGGGGCAGCTCTAAGCTGGTACATGCACTTGGAACGAACCCACATTCGCACTTGGAGGGATCTTGCTGATGCTTTTCTGAAGCAGTATAAATACAATCTTGATATGGCTCCTGATAGGATTCAGTTGCAAAATATGGTGAAGAAGGATATAGAAACCTTCAAAGAATATGCTCAGCGCTGGAGGGAAACCGCTACACAAGTAGAAACGCCTCTATCAGAAAGAGAGATGACCGCGATGTTCATTGATACACTCCAATCACCCTTTTATGACAGGATGATTGGAAGTGTATCATCGAACTTCTCGGATATTGTTGTAATTGGAGAAAGAGTTGAAGCAGGAATGAGAAACGGGAAGATTGCGAGAAGTGTAACAGAAGTTTCTAATGTGAGAAAACCTCAACCGGGGTAGGTAAGAAAAAAGAGGGAGAAACACACGCGGTGACGTTTGAGCATAATAACACCTTCCAGGCAAGACCAGGCTACGCCCCAACCCACTTCCAGCCAAATTTTCAACCCCCTTACATGCCTTACCCTTACGTAGCTGCAACCTCACACCTGCCATACCCCCAAGCCTTTCCACCAATGCCATATCGTCCTCTACATCCCACCTGGCCACGAGCACCTCCCCCCATGCCTCGTCAACCTAGTCAACCATGGCCCCCAAACCCCAACCCTAATCAAAGACAACCACAAAATAACCAAGAAAGGAAGCCAATTCAATTTGACTCGATCCCAATGTCTTATACTGATCTCTTACCCCACCTCATCCGCAATTCACTTCTAGCTCCAGTCCATATGAAACCAATTGAGCCACCTTACCCAAGGTGGTATGATCCCGACACTAAATGTGACTATCATGCAGGGGCTATAGGGCATTCTACCGAAAATTGTAGAGCCTTGAAGTTTAAAGTGCAAGACTTGCTTAATGCTAAGTGGTTGAAATTCAAGGAAGACAGTCCTAATGTCGGAAATAATCCGTTGCCTGGCCATGGGGCCTCTGGATCTGGAATCAATATGTTAGAGGATTTTTCAGGACATGTTCTTGTGCGGGATGTTACGGATATCAAAACCCCAATGGAGTCGATTTTTGAGGAACTTTGCAAAGTTAGGGCAATCGAGAAGAAAGGGGATAATAGGAATGGGGCGATGTGTGCTATTCATCCAGATGCTGAGCATTCAATTGAGAAATGTGAGAAGTTCAAAGAAGTCCTCCAAAGCTTGATAGATTCGCAACTAGTGCAAATAACTTGCGAAAGGGATGAAATGGGAGTTAACGTGGTCCAAGAGTCAGAAAACGCCCAAGCCCAGGTGTTTCCTAAGGTGCCTACGCCTTTGACGCTTCATGGCACTCACAACACACAAGCACCGACCTGCCATGGACCAAGACCAATCACTATCCAAGTCCCGTCACCATTTCCTTACAAAAATTCGAAGGCAGTCCCCTGGAAGTACGATGTGCAAGTAAGGGTTGGCGATGTTCAAGGAAACCGAGTGGATCCCTCAATTGGCCATGGAGCCCTTGCTGTCACCAACATCTCAGGCATTGGAGGAATGACTCGGAGTGGGCGTATTTATACCCCAAAGGAACTCCAGGAGGTGAAAGAAAAAGAGAATAAAGACAAGTTTGGGTTGGGGTACAAGGCCACACCAGCAGATAGAAAAAGGGTGGCTGAAGAGAAAAAAGAAAAGAGGTTGGCTCGACTAGAGAATCGAGAGCCTGTTACACGAGGTATTCCCATCTGCGACATTCGCCAAAGTTTCAGGAGCGTTGGATTCATGTTTGACAATCAAGTTGCCGTAATCGAAGAAGAGGATACCCCTGCCAGAGTTCATGATGCGGGAAGCCTGGTTTATCCTTGTGCGCCAGATGCTGAGCTCAATAATTGGAATATCATTGACTTCCCTGTGATTTTAAGCTCTGTTTCGAAGTAATTCTGTAATGCCAAGTCCTATCGCTTTGCCCAGGGCTTTAGGATCACTTTCCTTTTTTAAAATGGGTGAACGTGTCTTGTTTTCAGTATTTTGATAATCAATGAAACATGTTTGGATTTTTCAAATCACCTTTTTGTCTTTTCTTCCCTTACACGTTTCTTTTTTCCTCCCTTGTTTCCATTACTTCCCTTTCCTCCCGCACCTCATAATAATCCTTGTTTACCATAAAAATGCAGATCCGAAAATGAATCACTTGAAAATGGCAGTGCTAAAGTCTCACCTCATAATTATGAATGTCCTGTTCATTATGCCGACGAGGGTGACGAGGATGATTTGGAACCCTCCCCTGAGCTTTTGAGGATGGTGGAACGAGAGGCCAGAACAATTCAGCCTCATGAAGAACCGACTGAAGTCATTAACTTGGGAACTGAAGAAGGAGAAAAGGGGATCAAAATTGGCACTGTCATGAGCAGTGTTGAGCGTGAAAAGCTGATTAATCTCCTTCATGAGTACAGTGACGTCTTTGCATGGTCATACCAAGACATGCCAGGGTTGGATCCCAGTATAGTGGAGCACAAATTACCTTTGAAGCCTGAATGTCCTCCCGTTAAACAGAAGTTGAGGAGAATGAGACCTGATATGTCGCTGAAAATACGAGAGGAAGTCAAGAAACAATTCGATGCTGGTTTTCTAGCCATAGCAAAATATCCTCAGTGGGTGGCCAATATTGTTCCAGTCCCTAAGAAAGATGGAAAGGTTCGAATGTGTGTTGATTATAGGGACCTAAACAGGGCTAGCCCCAAAGACGACTTCCCATTGTCGCACATTGATGTTTTGGTGGACAATACTGCTCAACATTCATTCTTTTCTTTCATGGATGGCTTTTCAGGGTATAATCAAATCAAAATGGCTCCAGAAGACATGGAAAAGACCACGTTCATCACACCCTGGGGCATATTCTGTTATAATGTTATGTCCTTTGGCTTAAAAAACGTCGGGGCAACCTACCAGAGGGCGATGGTGGCTCTATTTCATGATATGATGCATAAGGAGGTGGAGGTTTACGTGGATGATATGATTGCGAAGTTGAAAACAGAAGAGGATCATGTTGTTAATTTGCGCAAGCTTTTCGAGCGTTTAAGGAAGTTCAAGCTGAGGTTGAATCCATCCAAGTGTACCTTTGGCGTGAAGTCTGGTAAACTGTTAGGGTTTATGGTCAGTCAAAAGGGGATAGAAGTTGACCCTGACAAAATACGAGCAATTCTTGAAATGCCAACTCCTTGCACTGAAAAAGAGGTTCGTGGTTTCTTGGGAAGGTTGAATTATATTGCTCGCTTCATATCTCAGCTAACTGCAACTTGTGAGCCAATTTTCAAGTTATTACGAAAGAATCAACCGGTAAAGTGGAATGAGAATTGCCAAAAGGCGTTTGAGAAAATCAAGCAGTATCTGCAAAGTCCTCCGATCTTAGTGCCTCCGATTCCATGAAGGCCCCTCATTATGTACTTGACGGTGCTCGAAGAATCCATGGGATGTGTGCTGGGGCAACATGACGAATCTGGAAGGAAAGAGCACGCCATCTACTACTTGAGCAAGAAGTTTACTAACTACGAGGCAAGGTATTCAATGTTAGAGCGAACATGTTGTGCTTTGGCTTGGGCTGCCCGACGTTTGAGGCAATATATGTTGTGTCACACGACCTGGTTAGTGGCCAGAATGGATCCAATTAAATACATTTTTGAGAAGCCCGCTCTTACTGGGAGAATTGCTCGATGGCAAGTGATGTTATCAGAATATGACATTATGTACGTCACTCAGAAAGCTATAAAAGGAAGTGCCTTAGCAGATTATTTGGCCCATCAACCCCTGAACGATTACCAGTCAATGCAATGTGAATTCCCAGATGAGGACATAATGGCATTATTTGAAGAAGAAGACTCCTTGGAGGAAGAGAAGTGGACTTTGTTGTTTGATGGAGCGGCCAATGCACTGGGGCATGGAATTGGAGCCATTTTGATATCCCCGAAAGATCATTTCATTCCAATCACAGCCCGATTGTGTTTTGAGTGCACGAACAACATAGCAGAATATGAAGCGTGTGCCATGGGAATCCAAGCGGCTATAGAATCTCAAGTGAAGGTCCTTGAGGTGTATGGAGACTCAGCTTTGGTCATTCATCAGTTGAGAGGAGAATGAGAGACTCGAGATTCGAAGTTGATCCCTTATCAGGCTTATATAAGGGGGCTGATCAGACAGTTTGATAAGATCACTTTCCACCATGTCCCTCGCGATAAAAACCAGTTGGCTGACGCCTTAGCCACCCTTTCCTCAATGCTCAAAATAAGTGAGGATCGAGACATACCGCTCATAAAGGTTGAAACTCGAGATCGACCTGCGTATTGTCATATAATAGAAGAAGAATCAGATGGGAAACCATGGTATCATGACATCAAGCATTATTTAGAAAAGAAGGAGTATCCTCCAAACGCATCGAAAAATGACAAGAGATCCTTAAGGAGATTGGCAATGGGTTTCTTCTTAAACGGGGAGGTGTTTTACAAAAGGAACCATGATGCAGTGCTTCTTCGATGTGTTGATGCGATAGAGGCCAAGAAAATCATCCAAGATATTCATGAAGGTTCTTTTGGAACTCATGCAAACGGGTATGCCATGGCACAGAAGATTCTAAGGGCAGGGTATTACTGGTTGACCATGGAGACTGATTGTTTTAATTATGTGAAGAAATGTCACAAGTGCCAAACATATGCAGACAATATCAATGCGCCTCCGAAGTCTTTGAATGTCTTGACATCACCATGGCCATTTTCAATGTGGGGAATGGATGTTATAGGGGCAATCGAGCCAAAGGCGTCCAATGGGCATCGCTTCATCCTTGTTGCCATTGATTATTTCACAAAATGGGTTGAAGCCACCTCTTATGCCAACGTGACAAGAAACGTTGTGATCAGGTTCATCAAGAGAGGGTTAATCTGTCGCTATGGCTTGCCAAATAAAATTATCACAGATAATGCCACCAACTTGAACAACAAATGATGAGGGAACTGTGTGCAGATTTCAAGATCCAACATCACAATTCCTCCCCTTATCGCCCTAAGATGAACGGGGCAGTTGAGGTAGCGAACAAGAACATTAAGAAGATCATTCAGAAGATGGTGGTGACATACAAAGATTGGCATGAAGTGCTTCCTTTTGCCCTACACGGTTACCGGACGTCTGTTCGCACTTCAACCGGGGCAACCCCTTATTCCTTGGTGTACGGAATGGAAGTTGTACTACCTATCGAGGTAGAAATTCCCTCGCTAAGAGTATTGATGGAGGCAAAACTGGAGGAAACTGAATGGTCCAAGCTAGATATGATCAACTAAACCTCATCGATGGGAAGAGACTGACTGCACTCTGCCATGGGCAACTGTACCAAAAAAGAATGAAAAAAGCTTATGAGAAGAAAGTGCGTCCCCGAGAATTTCAAGAAGGAGACCTAGTATTAAAAAAGGTTTCACCTATCCAGAAGGATCTCCGGGGCAAGTGGGCCCCAAATTACGAGGGACTGTACGTGGTAAAGAAAGCTTTTTCTGGAGGAGCACTGATTTTAACCGACATGGATGGCGAAGACCTCCCACTAACGGTGAATTCCGACACCGTCAAGAAATACTATACCTGACAAAAAGGAAGAAAAGAAAAAGAAGAAGAAAAAAGAAAGAAAGAAAAACAAAAAGGAAATACATGCTCGCTAAGTTGAAAACCCGAAAGGGCGGCTTAGGCAAAAATTAGAGCGACCCGATAAGTTGAAAACCCGAAAGGGCAACTTATGCAAAAATTAGGGTCAAAATAAAAAAGAGAACAACAAAAAGAAAAGAAAAAGGAGAAGAAAAGAAAGATATATGCTCGCTAAGTTGAAAACCTGAAAGGGCGGCTTAGGCAAAAATTAGAGTGACTCGATAGGTTGAAAACCCGAAAGGGCAGCCTATGCAAAAATTAGGGTCCAAACAAAAGAAAAAGGACAGAAAAGTGATAAACAGCTCGCTAGGTTGAAAAGAGCAACTGAAGCAAAAGTCATGGCAGCCCGTCAAAAGTCGGTCGTAATTGCTTGGGTATTTTGGTTGAGGATCTCGGGGTGTGGGGAAAATAAAGCAATCTTGTCTCTTCAAAGGCTAATTGAAGAACATTCAAAATTATGATGCGAGATTATGGCACCGTGCATCTTCTGGAGAATCATTGAAAGATCTGCTAAGTTCTTGCTCCTCTTACTTTCTTTGGTAACCTAAGGGTTTTATATATATTGTCTTTCCTTTTATTCACCTCTGTACAAATTGTTTCCCTTCTAATAATAAAGAACATTTTGCCTATTCATGCCCCTTTGAAAGTTCAAAAGAATGTTTCATTGAAAATCAAAATATTGCCAATGGAACAAGTGTCAAATTCAAAAGCGTTAAAGAATGGCTTCAGTAAAACATAAGCCGGAAAGAGTTTAATGAAATCACAGGGGATTTGATGGTTTATGAATTCATATGAGGAAATAACCAGGTGACTGCGTAAGAAGTGCATATGAAGAAGCAACCCAGCCCAGTTAAGCGTGGGACCAGGCCCCCGGTCGGTAGAAAAAGATGCTCAATTCTAGTTGGATCTCTATTCCGGTTCATCCTTAAATCCAAGAGCAACGTCCTTAAGGGTTGTCGATTTCAAAAAAAAAAGAAGGAAAAGAACGATCTTCACAGTAATATGACTGAACAGACTCTCTTGCAGTGCTCATTTGATAAAACAACCTTAAATGTCCAGCACCATAGCATCTCACACTATGCTCATCATGCATTCATTCACACATCATGCATCATCATTTACTAACGCTTTGTACATGTATTTTTCACCTTTATGTTCTCACAAAGTCTGGTCCCGGTCCAGCATCTTTAAAATTCCTGTTTAAGCCTAGCACATGTCTGGCATCCTCTCCGTTTCTGCAAAGTCTAGTCCCGGTCCAGCATCTTTAAAATTCCTGTTTAAGCCTAGCACATGTCTGGCATCCTCTCCGTTTCCGCAAAGTCTGGTCCCGGTCCAGCATTTTTTTTTTAAAATTTTTTGTTTAAGCCTTACATGTCTGGCATCCTTTACCTTTCTACAAGTCTGGTCCCAGTCCAGCATCTTTAAAATTCCTGTTTAAGCCCAGCACATGCCTGGCATCCGTTCCATTTCTGTTAAGTCTGGTCCTGTTCCAGCACGTTCAAATTCTTGTTCAAGCCTAGTACTTGCCCATCACCTTTTGCTTTTTCGTAAAGTCCAGTCTCAATCGAGCGCTTTTAATTTTTGGTCAAATTCCAGCATTTGTATCCCAACTTTTAGTCCCAATCAAAGCCTAGCTTTTATCTGGCACATGTGAATCCCATTTCGTGTCATGATTTTGTAATTCATGTCATTCTCTCTCTTTTTTCATTAGTTTCTCCCGGACGAAATAAGTGTTTTTGTCTTTACTTAATTTTTTACTTTTTAGAATATGAAAGTCTAAGCTGTTCATATTCTATAGTAAAAATTTAAGTAAAGAGGGGCAGCTGTCAGCACCCAATTTCGTCCGGGAGTTCTTTTCTCCTTTTCGCCTCTCTTTCTATTTATTTAGATGTGTATAGCGACATTATCTTTTTACTCCGTTAAAATCTTTAAAACAAGGAAGGGTTAATTTATTAGTTAATTGGTTAATTATTGAAATAATTAATTAATTAAACAAATTAATTTAGCTTTCTCCCAAAAAGTCATTTGGGCCAGTGGTCCTTTTCTTTTTTTCTTTTTTTTTTCTACCTTGGGCTGGAACTCCTTTCTTTTGTAAATTCAGAATTTAATTTTCGACTGGGCAAAGGGTATTGTTGGACCTAGTGTTTTTTGGTTTGTTTGAAATCATCCCTTAAAAAAAAAAACTAAAAATCTGGAAAATTTAAAATCTTTTTTTTTGGGCCCAATACTTTTGGGCCCTTTCTAAAATTTTCTCTCTTCTTTTTCTTTTTCTTTTTCCTCCACCCATCAGACTTTTTTTCCTTTTTCCTTTCCTTTTTTTTAGATTAAAAAAAAAAGAAGGAAAAGAAAAGGGTAATAAAAGCAGTAAAATAGGAAGCGTGCAAGGGAGGTTTGGGGACAAATATCTATGAACAAGAGCTGCTGCAGGTTGCAAGTTGCAACCTCGAGCTGCACAATTTGATCATCACTTGGGCGGTGAGGGTTAATCTTTGAGGATGTATAAATAGAGATGGTAAAACGTTTTTTCCTTCGGCTTCCCCTCTCTTTTCTCTACGCACACAGACAGAAAAAAGGAGCTGCACACAAAAAATTTCCATTGGTAATCACCAAAACAGAATAGACAACAAACTCGGAGGGAAACAGGGAGAGTTGATAGCTTAGCTTGCAAACTTGGGTCACAAAGTTACAAAAATTTCAGAAGCAAAGGAGGCATCTATTTGGTATCAAATAATTTATTTCTTCCTCCTTCTTGTGTTTATTCTAAACTTTGCTATTGACTTATCTATTCATGATTTGTGCTTATACAATCATTGTGCATAACCTGAGATTTTATTTTGTGTGATTAATAATAAAATCAATCAGAAAGAATATCACAGTCCAGAATATCAAGTCCAGAATCATATAGTCTCAGTTCAATATACTCAACCAATGTAAACAGTCTTTTTTAAACATAAATAAATAGACTAATCAGGTAAAAAAATCAAAACCACCCCTTTGAGCTCCACCCGCGGCCTGTTCCCCTCTCTGGCAGCCATGGCCTCCCTGTGAGGTTTCCTCTCCACTGTACCCTTTCTACTGTTACCCTCAGAGTCTGTAAAAAGGAAAAATCAAAGCCAAGAATCAAAACAGTGGCACAAAAAAACAGCAATAGTTTTTTAGTAAAATCAGGAACAATTATTTTTATCAGTAGCAAAAGAAGTGGCAGAGAAAGAGGGAACAGAGGCTAGAAAAATAAATCAGAGAAAAAGGAACCCCCTTTTCTCGGCGGCCAACCGGCCTCCGCCGTGCCTCCGCCGTTGCAGCCGTCACCATGTGCGGCTTCTCTACCGCAAATCCGCCTTCCTCCGCCACTGCCAATACCCACCGCCGCCTTCCTCCTTCCCGCGGCTGTTCCTCCGCCGCTACTGTTTGCATGCGGCCCTGTCCCTGCGGCCATCACCCTCTGTCGCCGCCGCGAGCCTCCGCTCGCCTTTCCTTGTGTCGCCGTTGCACGACCGTAGCCGCCTCCCGTACGCTCCCCGCGTGCCACCGCTATTTCACCACAGGTGGCCGCGACTGACCCCTTGGACATGCAAGGGGGCGGCCGCCCCCTTTTCCTTGACTCTTCCCCTCTTTTGTTTTTTTACACAATAGGTTAAGTGGAAGAATGAGTGAATGAGAGAGTGAGATGAGTGAATGAGGGAGCGGGTGAGATGATGAGTGTGTGCGAGATTGAGAGAGAGAGAGAGGCAATTAGGGTTTGAGAGAAGAGAGAAGGTGAAGAGGAAGAGAGGAAGGAGGGGGCGAGTTTTCTTTTTTCTTTTGAGAGAATGAGGGTTTGAGAGAAAGGGAGAGTTAGGGAGATTGAGAGAGGGTGGGACGGTTGGTGAGTGAGAGAGTGTAAGGTTTGAGTAGGTGAGTGGGTAAGTGGGTAACAAAGAACCTAGAAGGTTCTCTGATGGACCTTTCCCCTCCTTTTCTTTTTTTTTTTCCTTCTTTTCCTTTCTTATTTATTCATTTGCTACCCTTTTTTTGTTTGAATTCAAATACATTTTGATGAAGGGCTGGGTTGCACGCCCGACCCACTCCTTTTTTAAAAAAAATAATAAAAATATATATAAAAAAATATAAACTTTAATTTAATAGTGAATAAAGGGTAATTAGGATAATTGTTTTACATGTTTTCTGTATTGTTCCTTTTATTGTGTGGGGCCAATGATGCAATCTGAGGTCCAACTTTATTTCAGTGTGTGCAATTTCTTTTAATTTTTATTTCCTGTGTTATTGTTTATCTCGCATTTTTATAATTTCCTTTTGACCCACCATCTTGTATTATTTGTAAATATTTGTTTCTTTATTTGATCTGTTTTAAATAATTGTGAATACTTGTCTGGCGTGCATTTTAGTTGCCGTTATAAATAGTACTCATTTATAACTTAGGACGCGTGTAAATACGGTTAGTTTAATTTACTCTTTTTTCAAAAAAATAAAAATAATAAAAATAAATAAAAATAAATATTTTCTAAAACATAATCGATTACGTTAATGGAATAGCATTTCTATCCTTTAACGTATTTTTTTTAAGAAAAGGAAAATATTGAGTATAGTCATTTACTAGCTCAATAATGCGTTTAATCTCAAATCTCTTCCGAAAATAATTTCTTTTCAAAAAATTACGTTAATTTAGCATTTCTATCAATAACGTAAAAAAGGAAAAATATTGAGTATAGCCATTTGCTAACTCAATAATGCAGAATCTTAAATCTTTTCTCAAAAGTGTTTTCTTCTCAAAATAAATGACGTTTATTGAATAGCATTTCTATCAATAATGTCGTCTAAACAATTTCAAGGGTTCGTTGTATAGCCATTTTGCTAGCATCAACTCTGCTAAAAAATAAATTTCTTTTTTCTTTGAATTAAAAACACTTCCAAAAAAACAACTTCCTCATTTCCCTTTATTTTCAAAAATCAAAAATCAATTTCTTAAAAAAACAAAGTCATTCTTTTTTTTTTCAACATTGTTTCAGAACTACGTAGCTCTGATTTCTCTATTGCACCTAGGGATACGTAGGAGCGGGGACCAATCCCGTCAAGCCAAAATAAACAAAAAATGTTTTTTTTTCCTCTTTTAATCCAAATTCATTTCTTTTTTAACTTAGGTTATTTATTTAAAAAAAATATAAGAAAATAAAAATAAAAAAGGCAACAAAAGTTATTTTCATTTTCAAAAAAGGGGTATAAAATGAATATTTTCAAAGTTAACAAGTTTTGCACAATTAATTAGAGGTAACCGTTTTTTAAACGGATGTTGTAGGGTGCTAATACCTTCCCTACGCATAAATGACTCCCGAACCCAAATCTGGTTTTGAAGACCATTTTTCTTTTTAAAAGGGTTTTTCCAAATGTTTTCCCTTAAAATAAACTTTGGTGACGACTCCATTGAAACTCAATTTTTTCCAATACGTTTCGCCAACCCGTCGTGACCCCGGTTTTGACAGTCTGACAGCAGAATTCTTCTTCAGAATATCCTTCTTTCTTATGTAGACAATTTTTATAGACTCTTGAAGATTATGGAGGTCTCCTGAATTTAATTTTGTTGACTGTATCTTTGGGAAGCTGAGGAAGTCATGAATCTCAAGTGAAATGCTTCTTCTTCATGTTTTATAAAAGTGAATCTTCCTTCTAATATGTTATGTTTTTGTTCTAGGTCTAGGATTCTGATTGTAAGAGCTAATCCAGGTTTGATTCAATCATTTGATATCCAGACTTCCCTTTCTTGATCTTTGGATTTCTTCTTGAATCTTCTATCAAGTTTCTTCTATAGAAATGCATCTTCTGCAGCTTTGCTATAACTGCTTCTTCTACAGTGTGCAGAAATTTTGTTTTTTCTTCTGGAGCAAACTATTTCTTCTGGAAGTTTCTTTGAGTGTTCTTCAACTTGACATATTCAAGGATAATAGCTTGAGGAGTGTGGGAACTTGTTCAATGCTTCTTCTTCAATTACTTTGTTTGCATCAGTAACACTTGGAATGAATATGCTTGAATTGCTTAAGTGTTCTTTCATACTCCGAAGGTATCAGGTTTCATGAAGAGCTCATTCTCATGCTTCTAGTGGTCTTGAATGATCCTTCTAAAGCTTCAACTTTGCTTCTGAAGCTTGATACAACTCAGTTTAATATTCATGGGATCTTAGATGAACTGTCTTGACCTTCTTGAAGCTAAGAAGCTACTTCTTGAACTTGTTTCATCACTTTTGACATAAAAGCTCTATGTGACATGCTTCTAGACACATATTCTTATGTTAAATGATGTTTATGATTTTTGCACCTTCCTTCTGTAACTTTTCCTGTATTCTTACTCAAGTGAAAACATTAGTACCAAAGTATTCAGAACACTTAGAATATTGTTGTGAAAATTTATTGTCATTAAAACCTTTGCTTAAAGGGTCTTGGACCTTACGGTCCCCGGGCCATGAGACATAAGCAACAAACTGCTCAGGTGTAAACCAAGGCCAAGACCCTGGGACATGAGAGGAATGAGAAGTATAGGCACGGTGGTAAGACTCATTGAGGAGCACCTGTCCTCTATGCACGACAGCCAGCTGACTCTGGGTGTGTTGCTGGGAAAGCTCTATGTGCTGGTGGGAAAACTCCATGCACCTGCGATAATTAAGGACTATGGAGTCCATCTGAGGCAGAGGAGGAGGAGATGGTGGGGCCTACTGGGCTGGTGGTGGGGAAGGAATGTAAGGCTGCTCCTGGTCCTGAGGCTGGTACTAAGGTTGCTCTGCTGGGTTCCAACAGTTATTCTGAATGTACTTGATGTTGACTGGGCGTATGATATTATGAGTGTACTCTATGTCTTCTACCGCCTCATTTTCGCACAATTCAGTAATTAAGGCTGGTAAGCCTAGACCCTTGTTGGCGCGCTGCAGTGTTGATGACAAAGATGTGAATTTCTTCTGAAATTACTGCCTATTAATCTCATTGAGGAACTCATCTTCCTCCCCAGGGCTGAGCAATATCTTCCTCTCTGGGATGTGGGGCCACCTCTAGATGGTTTCAAAACGATGTTGGTGCTCAAGGCTCCTGAATATATCATGGGTTGGATCCTAGGGTGCCTAAGAGGAAGATTCCCCTCTAGCTTTCTTGGATGGGTATATTCTGGCCAACATTTTCTTGCCAATCCTACATTAAAACAATCTTTGAGTTAGTTGACACAGTTAGAAATCCCATTCACATGTATAACGCAATTTCTTGCATGAAACCAAGTGGATGGGACATCAGGACATGCCAAAATTATACAAGTACCAACAACAGATTCAAATTCAACATGAGCACAGTTAAAAAATTCCACTTGGGTACCTAAGTGTCTATTATAAACATTGAAGTTCAACATACAAAATTAAACACTAAGCACATGTTTCAAGCAATTCATCAAACACTTGGAGAGCTTTAAATTTTTCACATTGATTTAGGGGGAAATTCATGGAGTTTCACTCTACTAAGTCACACAAACCCATTCCTAGGTCACTACGTGTTCACAACAACAAGTTTGACATGCATAATTGAGTGGGGGATTTTTACAAACACTTGGTGGGCATACCGATTTTCAGTTCACAAACAACTCACCCACAACCTACTACCCCCCAAAAATTTACAATACAAACAGTAACACACAAAAACATTCAACCGTTCAGACCAATTAATCAACAAAAACAAGTAATTAAAGAAATTTCTAAAGGGAAATATTTAACAAAACAAACTCTAACCTAAGTGAGCATCCGTGAAGGGAAAGAGGAAATAGAGAAGAAAAGGGCTTACCTTACATGCACAAAGATGAGGAAGGAAGAATGAGATGTGGTGGAGACTTGGGTGTGAGAGGGTTTGAGGGAGATTTAAGGAGGGAGGTACAGTTGGGTGAGAGGGAATAAGAGAAAACGGAAAGGGAGGGAGTTGTGCGCGCAGAGGAAGAGAAAAGGGGTTTTTAAAAAATTGTCTGCGCGCGCTTAAGCGGGCGCCTGCTCGCGCAATAAATAGAATGATGGTGCGCTCAAGCGCACAACGCACCTTGCTCGCGCGATTGGGTGCCCTGACAGAGATACTGGGCGCTTGCGCGCGCGTCATGGCAGAAACTTTGGGAGCTCGGGCGTGCGTTGCTCGCGCAAACGCACATGCAAAAAGAAAGTTTGCGCGCTTGAGTGCACAGCTACTCGCTCGAGCGAGTGTTTAATTGCACAAATGCATGCTGACAGTGAGTTTGCTCACTTGAGCGAGCCAAGGCTCACTTGAGCAAGCCTTGTGACAGCAAACTACTTAGTCCTGCTGTCATTATGCAGCAATTTTTTTTTTTCAAATTTTTCCTTTCTAACTCATTTTTCTCTAATTTCCACCACTCTTTTCTTTACCTAATCTCACTCAAATTAAATCAATTCAATCCCTTGGTTGCTCTAAACTACATTTCCTATGGACATTCAAATTTTTACAAGATTTAAACTAAAATTGAGTTCTAAAACTCAATTTACCCAAAGTGACCAAAAACACAAACTAAAAAGCATTCAACCACCTCATATTTTGCATTCTAAACTTGTTCTCATGCGTCATACCTTAAGTATGTCTCAAAATGCACAAATATGCATAATTATCAGTTATGAGATGATTAAATGTGAAAAATGACAAATTAACACATCAACAAAAAAATTTCACTAAACAATGCTTATGCACATAAACAAAACACAGTCAACACATGATTAACACACAAATTGAAATTCAAACTGCAATAACACTAGGTTGCCTCCCAGGAAGCGCTTGTTTAACGTCGCATAGCTTGACGCCTGTTTCTTTATGGCTCTTGAAGATGAATCACTGAGGTGAGTCTCTCAACATCACCTCCCAAGTATGGTTTAAGCCTTTGGCCATTCACCACCCAACTTCTATGAGATGTGGGATCCTCTAATTCCACAGCTCCATATGGCTTAATTGCCCTGATGAGAAATGGACCTGATCACTTGGATTTCATCTTTCCAGGGAAAAGTCTCATCCTGGAGTTGAACAATAGCACATATTGACCTCGTCTGTGTTAGAACCACAGGAAACACTAGAAGGGGGGTTGAATAGTGTTTAAGAACTTTAAATCAATTTTGAAAACCTTTTGATAAATATTAAATGAATCATGACAAGTTGTATTGAAATACTTGTTTTATAAATACTCAGAGTTATTTGTGTTGTGCGGAAGCTTAGAAAATAAGTTTTTCAAGGTTTTCGTAATATGCTGAAGTTGTTAAGCTTTCTAAAATACTTCAGAAATATTTTATTAATCTTTCAATTAACTTAGTTTCTTATTTAGAAATTGAGTTATTTGAAAAACATCTCAAGGTACCTTCTAAAGATTATTTCAGAAAATCTTTTCAGAACTGTCTCTAAACTACTTCAGATGATTAATGATCGTCTGAAGTCTGTTTGTAACTTCTGAACTGAGTTCTTTTCAGACTCATTTCAAAGGGTTATTTCAGAGGTTCTTCAAAGTACATTTTCTGCAATACTTCAAATGATATGAGATAAATTAAAAGTTTGTTTATCTTCTGAAAACTGTTTTATTGAAATTGTTGAATTAGAGTTTGATATGAAAATTACTTTTCAATCCCCTTAGGAAATATAAAGCTAAAAATAATGAGTTTAAGGGAAAGAAAACTTAGTCAAGAATTTATCATGGTTCACCCACCAACCCAGTGAGCTACATCCAGTCCTAGGGCAAACCACCACTGGATTTTCCATTATCTGAACTCAGATACAAGTATTCTTTTGCCACAGCCTCTTCAGGCGTAAACACAAGTATTCCTTTGTTTTCAACTGCCTCTCCAGGCAACTCATGCAGTATTCTTTTACAGACAAGCCTCTCCAGGCTCAACAACAAGTATTCTTTTACTATAGCCTCTTCAGGCTTAACAACAAGTATTCTTTTGTTTTCAACTGCCTCTCCAGGCAACCTATGCCAGTATTATTTTACAGACAAGCCTCTCCAGGCTCAACAACAAGTATTCTTTTGTTTCCAACTGCCTCTCCAGGCAACATATGCAAGTATTATTTTACAGACAAGTCTCTCCAGGCTCAACAACAAGTATTCTTTCTTCCACCAAGCCTCTCCAGGCTCTCAGACACGTAAAGTGTTTACAACATAAACTAAGTTTAAGTTCTGAGAAACATAAACTTAATTTCATCCTATACTTACAGTTTAACTGAGTACAACTCAGAATACATGAGTTGGATTCTAGGTATAGGGATACAACAGAGATAGAAGTGTTTGATTTGAGTAGGCTTAAACTGATCTCTGTTTGAGGGATAACTTCCTCAGTGAATTGGCTTGATAGGATGTTGAATTTGATATTCAGCTGGTTCACTCTTGGCATAATCTCTGCCTTGGGCTTTTTTTAAATATCACCGCTTTCAAAGTCTTTCTTGAGGCTATTTATATGTTCTGATGAAATATAGCCGTTGAAGGTTGTTGATAATACCATTGAGAAGAAGTGATTTGGCTCATATAGCCGTTGTGAATAGCTTCTTAAACGGTTTGCTTTCTTCTTGAGCAGAATAGGTGTGCAGATAGTTTAGCTCTGACACACTTTAGATAAGCTCTTTTTGAGAGATTTTCCTTTAGTAGGTTGATATCATCTTTCTCTTTCTGCTTCCTCATTTCTTTCTTCTTTCTTCTCTGTGAGTGTGAGGAGATATTGTATAAGGATCCGTTAAACTTGTCCTTTTCCCCGTTTTGTGCAAACTCCTTTTTTTTTTGCTTAGGCTTCTGCTATTTTCTCCTTTCTCTTTTCTTGAGCATAGTTCCTTAAATATTTGAGCAAATCTTCCAGTTGTTGATCACGTGGTCTCTGCTTTTGTTAAGACTTCTCTTCGTTTAAGATTTGTCCACGTAGTCAGAGAGTTGAGAGTCCTCATATCTTCAGATAGTCTGAATATATCTCATCATCTTGATCGGAGAGTATGTGTGTTCAGACGATTAATTCATACTTTTCAGATGATTCATGAGCTTTTAGATGATTGCTTTGACTCAGCCCGATATTAGGAGTTTCAACAAATACTTCTCTTCAGATGGATTGCTTCAAGCTGTTTTGGTTCTCTCAGATTGAGAACACTTTCAGCAAGTTTCTTTCTCTTAGCACAAAATTTCATCTTCTTTTCTTCAGATGATTGCAGCTCTTGTTTTTCTATGTATCTTTCTTTTCTTTGTGATCCAGATAGATAAATGATGTTGAATTGAATAAGACTTAGTTCAAATAGCTTTTTGTTTATTTTGCTTATTCAGTCTGATTCGTTCTGATCAGCAGTAGATGCAGTAGGTCTGCGCACGCAATTGCTTTTTGTTGCAGGTGCAGCAAGCAGTTGCCAGAGTTTCCTTATTTGTGCAAATTATTTGAACGAGGTAGAAAAGTGATTTTGATTCTTGAGCTGGATAAGGTTAGTCCATTTGAAAGACCGTTCTTCATCCTTAGCAACGTCTTCAAACAGGTCAAACCTCGAATTTAATACTTTCCAGCCTTCAGATGCACAGAGTGCTTCAGATTGATCTTCGAATCTTCAGATTGAAATCAAGTTCTTCTATTGTCTTCAAGTCTTCAGACAATGAATATGATTTAGATGGTCTAGTCTTCTTTTCTTCTCCTCTGTTATCCTTCTGATGCAAGCTTGTCTTCAGATGATCAAGACTTCTTCAAGTCTTCAAATTGTCTTTCAGATCTTCAGTTCATCTTCAAGTGCTTCAGATTGTCTTCAGATCTTCAGTTCGTCTTCAAGTCTTCAGATTGTCTTCAGATCTTCAATTCATCTTCAAGTCTTCAGATGCTCTTCAGATCTTCAGTTCATCTTCAAATCTTCAGATTGTCTTCAGATGATCAAGTTTTTACTTTTCTTCAAATTCAATGCTTCGCTCATCTTCTGATTCGCATTTGTTCTTCTATACTTCAGATGAGTACTTCAACCCGAGACACAATCTACAAAACAATATCTTTCTTTGTAGCACCCGTTTTCTTTAATCTAGTCTCTAATTTGTTAATCATTAAAACCTAAGGATACTGGGTCTTAAGTTAAGTTTGAATGCCTCAAACTAATTCTTAGACTCAACAGTCTGAACTGCCTCTTCAGAATCTTCTTATCATGATATGCCTTCACTTTTTCTTTGTACAATTTTGATGATTCATAGGCATTCCCCCTTAGTTCTGCTAATTCAGCCAATTGGAGCTTCCTCTTTCTCCTGAAGCTTGTGGATCAAAATTGAAGAATTTCATGGCCCAGAATGCCTTATGCTCCAGCTCTATAGGGAGATGGCAAGCCTTGCCATAAACTAACTGAAATGGGGATAAGGTTATTGAAGTCTTGAATGCAGTTCTGTATACTCACAAAGCCTCACACAACTTAACTGACCAATCCTTCCTAGAAGAGCTCACAATCTTCTCAAGAATTCTTTTGATTTCTCTATTAGAAACTCAACTTGACCAATTGTTTGAGGATGGTATGGCGATGCAACCTTGTGCCTTACCCTATAGTGTTCTAGCACCTTTTGAAGCTGAGAATTACAGAAATGTGACCCTCATCACTGATCAAAACTCTTGGTGAGCCAAATCTGCAGAAATGTTCTTCTTGAGGAATTTTACTATGGTTTTTGCATCTGCTCTTGCTGTTGCAATGGCTTCAACCCACTTAGACACATAGTCAACTACCACCAGAATGTACTCATTGCTAAAGAAGGTGGTAGGGGTCCTACAAGTCAATCCCCCAACAATCAAACACTTCCACCTCAATAATGATGTTTAGAGGCATTTCATGCCCTTTTGAGATTCCTCCAGACCTCTGAAAACTATTGCATTGCTGAACATAGAGGTGGGCATCTTTGAACAGGGTTGGCCAAAAGAAACCAGATTGGAGAACCTTTGTAGCAGTTCTCTCTCCATTATAGTGGCCACCATATGGGGAGCTATGACAATGCCAAAGAATGTCCTTGGCCTCCTTATCATTCACACATCTTCTCAACAGGTTTTCATCTCCAATCTTGAATAGGTAGGGTCATTCCGTATATAATGATTAGCATCTTTGAAGAACTTCTTTCTCTGGTGCCAGTTCAAATCTGCAGGAATCACCCCATTCGCCTTAAAATTGACCATGTCTGCAAACCAGGGTCTTTCCTCAAAAAAGTATCCTTTCATCAGGAAATTCTTCTCTAACCTCAGATTCATGCTCAGTCACTTCATCATTAACCAGCCTGGATAAATGATCAACTACTTGATTTTCACTTCCTTTTTTATCTTTGATATCCAAATCAAATTCCTGCAACAACAAAACCCATCTGATTAGTCTAGGCTTGGAATCAGGTCTAGTTAGCAGATACTTGATAGCAACATGATTAGTAAACACAATCACTTTTGATCCAATCAAATAGGATCTAAATTTCTCCAAAGTATACACTATTGCCAACAACTCTTTTTCAGTAGTTGTATAATTCACTGAGCTTCATTTAAAACCTTGCTGGCATAGTGTATAACATGGAAACACTTTAGATCTCTCTGTTACACTACCCTAAACATAGACATTAGCATCACAGTTAATTCAAAATCTAAATTCCAATCAGGGCAATGATGATAGGTGCAAAAATTATTTTTTGCTTTAAGGATTCAAAAGCATTTAAACAATGAGCATCAAAATTAAAAGAAGTATCCTTATTCAATAGGTTGTTCAGTGGCTTGGAAATCTTGGAAAAATCCTTGACGAATCGCCTATAGAAGCCTGCATGTCCAAGAAACTTCTGATACCTTTCACATTGATTGGAGATGGTAGTTTTTCAATGATTTCCACCTTTGCTTTATCAACTTCAATCCCTCTTGCTGAACTTTAGGCCCCAAAACAATTCCTTCTTCTACCATGAAATGGCACTTTTACCAATTGAGAACCAGGTTAGTTTCAATACACCGCTACAATACGGTGTTGAGATTGTCCAGGCAATGATGAAATGAGCTCCCGAAGACAGAAAAATCATCCATAAATACCTCAATACACTTCTCAAAGAGATTAGAGAATATTGCCAATATGCACCTTTGAAATGTACTTGTTGCATTGCATAACCCAAAGGGCATCTTTCTATAAGCAAAAACACAGAAAGGGCAAGTGAAAGTTGTCTTCTCTTGATCTGCAGGGTCCACTGCTATCTGATTGTACCCAGAGTAGCCATCTAAGAACAGTAAAAGACTTGACCTGCCAGCCTTTCCAACATCTGATCCATAAAGGGCAATGGGAAATGATCTTTCTTGGTTGCTTTATTCAGCTTCCTATAATCAATGCACATTCGCCAACCGGTGACAGTTCTTGTTGGTATCAACCCATTCTTGTCATTACACACAAACTGTCATCCCGCCCTTCTTTGGGACCACCACTTGAACAAGGCTAAACCAGACAATGTCAGAAATAGGATAAATCATGCCTGCATCTAACTTCATCACCTCTTTCTTCACCACTTCTTTCATTATTGGATTGAGGCGTCTTTGAGGTTGGGCCACTGGTTTGTAGTCATCCTCCATCAAGATTTTATGCATGCAATAGGAAGGACTAATTCCCTTTAAATCAGACAGTGCCCAACCAATGGCACTCTTGTTGTTCTTCAAAATGTCTATCAATTTTTCTTCTTCCACTTGAGACAACTTGTTACTGATGATGACTGGTTTGCTGATGTTGTCTTCACAAAAAACATACTTCAAATGAGATGGAAGCAATTTCAATTCCACCTTTTGTTCTTCTGGTTTTGGCTTGTCTTGTAGTTCCTCAAACACACTAGCTACTGGTGATATTTCCTTGGAAGAATCTAACTCTTTCAAACAAGCCTCAATTTCTTTCTCTTCCTCTTCATTTAGAAAATCAAATGCTTCAATTAAGGATTTCTCCAAAGGATTTGACTTGTGAATGTGCTCCTTAGCAAAAGTGTATAGCTCATCAAGTATGTCTACTCTAAAGGCCTCTTTCTTGTCAATAGGGTGTTGAAGTGCCTCAAACACATTAAAATTTACCTCTTCATCTTGCACCCTTACTTTCACACTTTCCACCATCAACATCAATGGTTACCTTTGCTATCTTCATAAATGGTCAGCCAAGGATCAAAGGCACATCAAGATCTTCAATGTCCATGACCACAAAATCCACCTGAAATAAGAATTTATCCACCTTCACCAAAAAATCTTCAGTTATACCATGAGGGTATTTGATGGACCGATTAGCTAATTGAAGTGTCATTCTTGAAGGCTTAATATCCAAGTCACCAATCCTCTTGAGCATAGACAAAGGCATCAAATTAATGCTAGCTCCAAGATCAAGCAACGCTTTCCTTGGTAAGGCACCAATAGTGACTGGTATGGTGAAGCTACCAGGATCTTTAGACTTTTGTGGTAAAGGCTTTTGAATAATAGCACTGCATCCCGCCTCTAACTCCACAGTTTCTTCTTATGAAAATCTTCTCTTTTTGGTCAAGAGGTCTTTCATGAATTTGGCATAACTAGGCATTTGCTCCAATGCTTCAACAAATGGAATATTGATTTGAAGCCTTTTGAATATATCCATGAAGCGAGCAAATTGCCTTTCCTTATCTTTTCTTGAAGGAGCATGAGGATATGGTAAATTCTTCACTGGTGGCACTCTCACCTCATAACTCTCTTTTTTCTTACCTTTCTCTTTTTTCTCCTTTTCTTTTTCATCTCTCTTATACACACAATCTCTTATTTATTTTGTTCATCTTCTTCCTCACAATCACACTTTTTATTTTCACTCTCATTCTTTTCTTTGTCACTCTCAGTTCTCTCTTTTTCACTTTCTTCTCTTTGTAGCATGCACCTCTTCCCTCAACTCCCAAATTGTCCCCAATACCTTTCCATATTGTTATACCACTCCTTGTTGTGATAGACTTACATTGCTCCTTGGGATTGGTTTGAGTGTTTGTTGAGAATTGCCCTCCTTGTTGATAAGCTAATTGCTTTGCCAATTGACCACCACCCGTGTCTCCAAGTTTCTGATTGAAGCATCAATATTTTTCTGGTTAGCAATGGAGGCTTGCATGAATTTCTCTCCAAGGTGTCCTCCAATTTTGATGTTCTGTCAGGATTAGGAGGGTAATAACCTTATGGTTGGTAAGGAGGTTGTTGTCTTCCTGAAGGTCCAACTTCTTATTTCCACCCATAATTAGGCCCTTGGTTATTTCTCCAACCTTGAGAATAGTTATTCTGATAGAAGTTATTGGGGAAATTTCCTGACCTTCCTTGGTTGTTCATGTACTGGACTTTTCCTTTTGCACATTTCCACCAGAACAATGCCCATTAGGATGGTCCCTCCACAGAAATCACATCTCAGATTCTGATGAGAACTAGAACTAGAGCTTACATCATTAAGTTGTTGAGGAAGCTTAGCCACTTGCTTAGTAAGAGCTTCAATTGTTGAGTCAAGATCTTATTTTAAGAAAGAATAGCATCTGAAGTGTTAAGTTCAAGAACTCCTCTCTTCTGAACCACTTGCCTATTATTATGTTGAGCTTGGTGATTAGTAGAAGCCAAGGCATCAATAATCCTTATAGC